>QEPC01009342.1:3832624-3849281 GCA_003113815.1 Sphenodon punctatus | reverse complement strand
TCTGTTTACCCTTATCCTTGCCACATGGACCTGTCTACTGTCATTCTCATCATAACCAAGCCAAGTACGTGTACCTGAGACCTCGCATCTTCATGAATGTTAGACCCCTTGTCTCTCCCTCTGTTCCCCTTCCTATGTCTCTCCCCCAGCTCCTGGCTCTCAGATTGTAAGCCCTAGGGGCAGGGACCGTGTCTATTTTATTACTTTGTAAAGTGCCAGGTACACTGCTGGCGCTATCTAAATGTTTGTTAATAATAATAATAATAAGGGTGCAGTTCTCCACCATTAAAGTTGATGGGAGTTTTGCTACTGACTTTAACAGTGGAGGACTGTACCCTAAGACAGTTTTCAAAAGTTTCTCACCATTGCTCTACTTATATTAACAATATTAATTATGCCTAGAGCTGAAATTAGTACCTGTAAAAACAGGTATACCCATCCAATTTCTGGTACTCAAATCAAACTGAATATTGCAGGTACTTTTTGGTACCCAAACTGGTTTTCAATCAGGTATACCAAAATACTGCAAATTGGTATACCGAAATACCGATTTTGTCCCAGCTTTTGGAATTTTTTCAGATATTTTGGTTTTTTGGGTAATTTTGGTATTTTGGTTGTCGGTATTTCAATATTTTGAGTAGTCCAATGGTATTCAGGTACCGATTTTGATACCCAAAACGATACCTGAAAATATGGGTATTACCCACAGGTACCAAATCAGGTAACTCATTTAATCTCTAATCCCATTAGCCCTTTTATTTCATACATGTAAGAAATACATACTATAATAATTCCTGGTGGGTGCACTGTAAAGATTATATTTATTCTCCAGTATTTTGGTTTTGTTTGAGATGATAAAATACCTTTCCAAGGTATATTCTTCTCCAGTTAGTTTCAGCTTTCCATGAAACAGTCTTTCTATATAGTGGCTAACTGCACTGTACCTGGACCAGGAGGTAGGGGAAGGTCCCTCCCTGTTCAAGTCTCACCTTAGCCAGAAACTCACTGGGTGACCTTGAGCCAGTCGCAATATTCCCACAGCCTAACCTACCTCACAGGATTGTTGTGAGGATTAAAAGTTGTTTTAAATTGTTCAAGGTGAAGTGCTCTGAGTGCCATGGCAGTAATTATTATTATTATTATTATTACTAAAAATATCATACTTATTTGACAGATCTCAGTTCTCTATTAGTCTGAAAACTCACTCATCCCATGGAATGATATTCTACGTCTCTGATCAAGAGGAGAACAATTTCATGGCTCTTTTTGTTGCCCATGGCCGGCTTATTTTTATGTTTAATGTTGGACACCAAAAACTAAGGATTAGAAGCCAAGAGAAGTACAATGATGGGCACTGGCACAATGTAAGTGGGAGAAATCAACTGGTGTTATAACATGCTTTAGAAAATATAGAAAAGAAGCTGCTGATCTAACAATTCACCTACCTCATCATGCCTACCTGACATTTCCATGAATATGGGTTATGCCAGGGATTTCAAATGTCTTAGACCAGGAGTGAGGAACCTTTTCCCTTCCCAGGAGCCACTTTGAAAATTATAACAAGTTCTGAGAGCTACATAGAAGTTGGGGCAGCGGGTGCTCAGGAAGATAAGGATCCAGAGCATAGACCTCATGCCATTGATCTGTACCTTATCCTTGTCTGCATGCCTTCATCTCCACTCCCCTACCCTGGCCTCACTCTTTCAGTGCTGGTGGGTAGAAACTAGACCCAGAACTAGAGAGGGGTCAAATAAAAACTAGCGTTGGACTTGAGGTTCCCCACCAGTCTTAAACATCCTGGCAACTTTCCTTTCCTTGAACACATACACATACCTGCCCTCACCACATACACACACATCTGTTGTGGCTGCTATCCTAATTATCCTAGGTCACAGTATCTGATTTTTCCCACTTCTGGAACATGAATTCTGATTGGGGATTGCAGAACCAACCAAAATTCATGTTACAGAATTTTCCGGGGGTGGGGGAGGTGCTACATGACTTTGGAAATTTTCCCTAGCTCAGCCAAAATGGATGTATGGGTTTAACAAATGCACCTCTTCTCACACTCTCCTCCCCAGGATTCATCCCATTCCCCATCTCCTGCTTTGAGAACCATTGGGTTATGGCATTATTGCACATATTCATCTATACTCTGAAATTTTCTGTTAACATTTTAAAATATACTTTGTAGTTCTGAGAAGTAAATTCTGCCAAGTCATTGATGCAACAGGGTATGAGGGGAGGCAAAGGTTAATGAATCAGTCATGCCAAACCAACCATTTCCCATCCCAGCAGCTGAGTGAAGGTGTTTTCAGATAAGAAGTCGACCGGGGGGGGCGGGTCTTTGGCTACCGTGTGGCTCTGTCATGGAGCACCCACACCTGTGGAGGGAGTAGGGAGCAAAACAAATGGGCAGCTCCCAGCATGGCTACCATGGCTATGGAGACAGCAAACGCACATTTGGCTTGCCCACTCTGGCCCTTACATGGACTGCCACTGGGAGGAGTCCATGCGTGGGAGTGTCTCGTGTAAGCATTGCTTCATGAGTGGCTGAGAGTGGGTGCTCTGTGGCTCGTGGGAGCATGCATTCAGGTGCTCCACCTTCACATTCACCTCCATCATTTGAAGGTGAACTCCACCTTCAGATGGGCGGTCAGATCCATAGCTCATGGGTGGCCATGTGGGGTAGCATCTCATCTGAAAACACTCTGAAAGAGTCAAGAGTTCAGCAGTACAATGGGACCAAGAAAAATCCAAATGAGGTTTGTCAAGACTTATAAGCAGGGACTCGTGTTTGTTTTTCACATTGCTGGCAATGGGGAAAATGCAGTAAACACAGGTCCCTGCTTATAGGAGAACGCTTTGAAGATCTGAAGTACCACTGAGATAAACAGAGTTGAGAAAGAGGCTAGGGCACCGTATGCATTGATTATTCTATGGATGAATATATAGGATAGCCAGGCCCTTCTTCATGTCTCCTGCTTCTTTCACATGGACCCTAAGCAGTGCACTAATCAGCACTGAACACTCCCCTATCCAGACACCTTTCTAATCTGGAAAAAGCTCATCCTTTGAGGTTTTCAAGTATGGATGGAAAGCATAGGCGACCAGTAACTGTCAATAGTGGGGGGAGCCATATGAGTGGGGGCTGAGTGGGCCCTGTAGAACCCTATAGAAGTTCTATAGGCTTCCAAAAATCTGTGGGGGGTTACATGCCTTCCTCCCCCATATTTTTATTTTAACCACTTACAACTAATTCTGGGATTGCGGCTTATATGTGTAGAGGGAGCATTCTATTTCTTTGCTTTGTCTAACACTCTGTAAATACAAATGTTCATTACGAGACCTTTCTTTTTAAAGGAAGGGAAAGGGAAAGAATTGTTCAAAATAACAAACCAAGAGTCCAGTAAATAATCAATATTCAACAAGTCAGAGGCAGACAATCTTCATTTCTAAAACTTTTTTCTTAGATCATTCTATTCTTCCTGTCATATGATTTCCCTTCCCCCCCCCCCCTTTCAGTTCTTTAAATAGTTAAGAATGTATGTGCAAGTTTTTTTTTCCCCTCCCTCCTACAAGGTGATATTTGTTCGGGAGAAAAATACTGGTCGTTTGACAATCAATGGTCTCCGAGTATTGGAAGAAAGCCTTCCTTCTTCTGACCCTGCATGGCAAGTCACTAGGCCACTTTACATAGGTGGCGTGGCTCCTGGGAAAGCTGCAAAAAACATCCAGGTAAAGCAGGCACATTACATAATAAGGCATGTATATGTTTGTTGGGGAGGAGGGGTTGTTGCTGGGCTTTAAAAAAAAAAAAAAACTACTAAAAAAATTAAAGCAAAGAACTAAGCTGATAAGCCTGATCAAGAACATATTTCTAAATATTATGCTCTGGATATTCAGATTTAGCTGAGGAGTATGCAGTATAAATCATGACTCTTTAAGTGGCCCATCACAACAGCTGAGGAGCAGAGATGTCCCAGCCATACGCCTTTCATTTGACTATCCCCATGACATCTGGAGGGAGACTGATGGGAGGAGTCATTTTGCCAGCTTCACACAGCAGATTGGATCCCCTTATAATAAAATTATTCTCCTGCTCTGATCCATTTTGGAAGGGTGGGGTAGAAATTTAAATAAATAAATCAATGTAAGCTATGTTTAGGGGTCAGTTTGATTCAATGGATTGACTCTGAATAACCCTATTCTCTAGTAACCATGGAAAGCAGAGTGCAAGTTACAGCATCTAACTGAAATCGGGAACCAGGCTAGACTATGAGAAGCTCAAAGGGATCTTTTAACCACCTTGCACCACCACACTCATACTTCCTTGCCTCTCATGCCTGGGAAAAGGACAAAAATGGAACAACAAAGGCCCTTCTCACACAAGATGCCCCCCCCCCCCCGGAATGTGACCGCCAGTGCAGGTGGGTGGGGTGCGTGCACGCTCCCACGTTCCACACACCTCCACCGATCCCACACGCACTGAGGCATTGGAGAAAATGGAGGTGCCTCCATGTTTGGAAATGGGTGGGCGTCCGTGTAACGTCCCCCTCCCCACCGCGGCCTCCACCCATCCCCAACCCCACCCCACCAGCCCATTTGAAAAGGTCCAAAGAAACACCGCCTAGGACTTCACAAGCAACTACAACTTGAGCGCTTAGTCAGAGGAAAAGACAGAAGAATTTCTCTTCCTTCCATGGTCATTTTACTTTCTCTCTTTGTTTCCTCAGATTAACTCAGTCTACAGTTTTAGTGGTTGTCTCAGCAATTTACAGCTCAATGGAAGACCAGTCACCTCTGCTTCCCAGACATTTAGTGTAATTCCTTGCTTTGAAGGCCCATCAGAAGCAGGAGCATACTTTTCCTCAGAAGGAGGCTATGTGCTTCTTGGTAATATGCTCCTAAACAAAGTTATCCGATAAAACTTGAACATTTGTTCTATTTTGCAGTATTACCTGTCCTTGAGAGGGTTGGACAATTATATTTCTGTCTGTGCTGGGGATCACAGGATATTATTATTATTATTATTATTAACAAACATTTATATAGCACCAGCAGTGTACCTGGCACTTTACAAAGTAATAAAATAGACATGGTCCCTGCCCCTAGGGCTTACAATCTGAGAGACAGGAGCTGGGGGAGAGACTTAGGAAGGGGAACAGAGGGAGAGACAAGGGGTCTAACATTCATGAAGATGCGAGGTCTCAAGTGCACGTACTTGGCTTGGTTACGATGAGAATGACAGCAGGCAGGTCCATGTTGCAAGGATAAGGGTAAACCGATCGTAGGTATAGGAATAGTGGCTCAGCAGGATAAAGAGTCAGACAGAGCAGAGCGAAAGAGGTGAGTTTTAAGGAGAGATTTGAAGGTATGAAGGGAGGGGGCAAGGCGGATGTGGACAGGGAGGGAGTTCCAGGCATGGGGGGCAGCAAGTGAGAAGGGACGAAGGCGCTTAGGGGAGCAGGGAAGGCGTGGAAGGGTGAGAGAAGGGACAGAGGAGGAGCGAAGTGCACGGGCTGGAGTATGGAGGGCGATAAGTGCAGAGAGGTAGGGGGGAGCAAGGTTGTGAAGAGCTTTATAGGTGAAGACTAGGAGCTTGTGCAGGATTCGTTCAGGAAGGGGAAGCCAGTGAAGCGAAGAGAGGAGGGGCTGCACATGGTCGAAGCGACTGGCGAGGTAGATGACCCTGGCAGCAGAGTTTTGGACAGAGATGAGGGGAGAAAGGTGAGACCGGGGAAGGCCAGTGAGAAGGAGGTTACAGTAATCGAGGCGAGAGATGACCAGAGCATGAACAAGAGTTTTGGCAGACGAGACAGAGAGAAAAGGGCGAATCTTAGCAATGTTATGGAGGGAGAAGCGACAGGATTTAGCAACAGAGTCAATGTAGGGTTTAAAAGAAAGGGGTGAGTCAAAGATGAAGCCTAGGCTACGGGCTTGGGGGACAGGCAGGATGGTGACTCCATCAATAGTTATTGACAGTGAGGAAGGAGAGGAAGGATGAGGGGGGAAGATAAGGAGTTCAGTTTTAGCCATGTTGAGTTTGAGTTGACGTTGAGACATCCAGGTAGAGATGTCAGAGAGACAGTTGATGAGACGAGCTTGAACAGAGGGAGAGAGAGAGGGAGTAGAGAGATAGAGTTGAGTGTCATCAGCATAGAGGTGGTATTGGAAGCCATGGGAGGCAATGAGTTTGCCTAAGGATGAGGTATAGATCGAGAAGAGGAGAGGGCCAAGAACAGAGCCTTGAGGAACACCAACTGAGAGGTGTTTATTTCAACAACTTGATACAACATCCTTCCACTGATGTTGGCATGGAGAATGTAATGCTAATTAATTCATAAAATACAAATTTAAAGACATTTCTATTTTCTAAATTTGTATATAACAAAGCAATATTTTACACCTTTCAAATAGAACAATGGAAGTTTTTCTCTAACCGGGGATGTCTTAGCAATGTAGTATAAAACAAAATCTAAAATATATGGAATAATACTCGGGGAATTTTTTTATGGGCAAATTATCTGGTAGTTTCTGGCCTAATTAACAGGAAGAATGGAGACTGACTCCTCAGAAGTTGAACTTCCTGGCCAATCCCCATGGATTGCTCATCATGAGCAACCTATTGATTGCTGCTGCTACTGATTCATGAAAACTCGATTTGGTCAGTACACCTACTGCCAGAGTCAGGATTTCAGTATTTGACCCCTCATTAATTTCACATTAAGAAGCAGCATGAGGTGAGAACAACAGCCTGAAAAAAACCACCTATATCTTATATATCCAAGATACACATATTTAAGAAATAAATAATAACTGGGAGCAGCATTAAAAATTCATGCTGCAATCTAGATGATATCCTAATTAATTTTGGTGCAAAAAAATGTGTGACTGCTCTTATGTTTTCCCCTGCAGATGAATCATTCACTCTGGGCCTCAAATTTGAAATTGTTTTTGAAATTCGACCCCAAAGTAGTTCAGGAATCCTCCTGCATGGTCACAGTGTGAATGGGGAATATATGAATATACACATGAAGAATGGACAGGTATAAGTACATATTCCATTCATTCTTATGAGTA
Organism: Sphenodon punctatus; assembly: GCA_003113815.1. Lineage (NCBI taxonomy): Eukaryota > Metazoa > Chordata > Lepidosauria > Sphenodontia > Sphenodontidae > Sphenodon > Sphenodon punctatus. Next base: position 3,842,198 of record QEPC01009342.1, on the reverse strand, counting down.
GGTCTTTCTACAGTGTGCCTGGATTCTGTGCTACATGTTTTTGTTATACAAATTCATTGTTAATTGTGTATTGTTTCTGTAGTAAATATATCAACCCATTCAACAACAAGAAAGGCTAACGATAACCCAGATACGTTTCAACTGTTAATATGCACGAGTCATCAGCCAACATGAAACAAATCAAAGCACTTTGGACAGGATCCTGAAGTCATGTGGCACTAACCCAATGCTCCATCATTAGTACCACTGAAGTAAATGGAGCTTGTGATGGTTGAAAGAACTGGGGCTAGCACCAAGTAGCTTCAGGATCACACCGTTAGTTTGTAACGCTAATAAATATTTAATGTACAGATGAAAGAGAAGAATGCTGACATTTTGGTGCTGCTCTTTCATCTTGCATTAAAAATGTATAATCATTACAAGTTAGGTGATTTTCTTTCACTGTTTTGAGTTGGCTAATGAATCTTTAATCACTGGCTGTTAAAAGAGGCATCTGAGTCATACGCATCCTCTCCTTATTTCAGCAGATGGCTTCCCTTACTATTAGAATAATCATTGTCCCTAGTTTTTGTAAGGATATATGTTGTCAACATTTCTTTATATTGGGGTGGGGAACCTTTTCCTTCCTATGGACCACTTTGAAAATTAGTACAAGCTTCATAGTACTAATTTTCAAAGATACATGCAGCAATGCGCACACATTACATTTTTTACTTTAAGTATTCATAACTTTTAAAACACTAAACTAAATTTTTTCAAACTTTGGCTATATCTTAGGTGCAGTGGCAATTATTAGCATTTGCTGCACTCAAGGTAGTAGTCCATCACCATTTTCGTTTGGCTTTAGACTGAAAGTTAGCATGCTCTAACCAGCTTAATCTGATATGGCTGGCAAATGCAACTGATAATGAATCAACTGGGGTTGTTTTTTTTAAAAAAGGAGGGTAACAAAGGAAAACTTAAAACCTGACTTCTTCAAGTCAGAGAGCTGCACTGATATAATTCAAAAGCTGCTGAAGCTAAGAAATTCAAACTCGATTTATTTTAAAGATCTCTGAGAATTGTTTTTTAAAAAGTCTCATCTGAAGGAAATCTGTTCAGCTACTTTCAAGTTTTATAAATGTTTGGAACCTTTGGTACCCACTGGACAACTCTCTTGAGAGCAGAGTGAAAAGAAAAAAGTAAGGATGGGAGTAGAGAAAATTCTAAGATTTGAAATAAATTGTTTCCCTTCAGGTCATAGTGAAGCTGAATAATGGAATCAGAGACTTCTCAACTTCAGTTACACTAAAACAGAGTCTCTGTGATGGCAGGTGGCACAGAATTGCAGGTAAGTAACTATCTGCTTTCCCCTATGAAGAACAGTGATGCCTGGTTCTCTTTCTGTGGTTGAACAATCTCATTGGCATGGGGGCTATGTCTTCACAACCACATCTGCTTCATGCCACTATTGGGAGGATTTAAACCAGGGGAAAATAACCCCCAGCCCACAAGCTTTTGTTCCAGCCCATGAAGCCCCACCCACCTACAGAGTGCTGTAATGGGCCTGCTATTACACGCACGGGGGAAACGGCGGTTACTCCGTGGCTGTGGATGAGTGGGGGGTGAGTGGGGATGCGTGTGCGGCTATGTGCATGCCCCACCCACACACCAGCATGCCCACGGACCCCCCCACTGGGTGGAGCCATGTAAAAATGGCCTGTGAGTAGTCACTCGAAGAAGAACAGAAGGTTGCTACCTTGTAAACAAGGTTCTTTGAGATGGCTCCTAACAGTCTCACAACACCCACCCTTCCAGCCCTGCATGGAATTTTTTTCTTATATTCCTAGAAAGGGTTGGAGGAAGGAACTGTCATTCAGGGGGTGAGACTGCTTTTTATACTAGAGGAGCATGAGACCATCATGTGGTCTATTATTTGAATAGGGTGAGTGTGCACAACCCAGTTGTGAGAATGTTAGGAGCCATCTCGAAGAAGCTTCTTTAGAAGGTAACAACCTTCAGATCACTCGCATGGGGAGGAGTTGTTTGTAAGCAAACAGCTTTATCTCCCAGTCCGATTGGTGTCTCTGTGTCCCTGCTGCTGCTGCTGGAGCACTACTAGCATGTAGAGGCAGGTGAGGGATGGAGACCGGAGCCAGAGTGGGGAGGCAGAAGAACTTATTGGGGGAGAAGCTGACTGTAGTCTTCCACCCAGCTAGGCAAGCGCGGGGGGCCCAGAGACCGCGGGGTCATGTGGAGCCCCCCCCCACCGCCAAGTCAGGTGGGGAAGCTGGCAAGTAGGCAGCAGAGCAGTGAGGAGATCCAGGTGAAGGTTGGTCAACATCCCCACTCCCAGTTGCAAAACCCATCAGCGGCTCAAACAGAGGCTCTGCCATTAAGCCCAGCCTCAGCACAGTTTCCCTGAATCTCACATCCCCACCATCAAGCCAGGTGGTTCAAGTCATGCAGCTGAGCCTACCAGCGGCTCCAACAGAGGCTTGGCCATGCGGCCCTCACCCCCTGCCCCACCCCACCCCCAGAAGCCAGAAAGCAGGCAGCAGACTTACAGTATGGGGCCCACATGGCAGGTCAAACACACACACCCCTCCCGCTGAGCACTCGAGCAGCTGGGAGGCTCAGCCACACAGCCCTCAGCTTCAGCCACCATGGCTCCTGGATCTCTAGCACCCCACTGGATTACTTAGTGAGGTGATCTAGCCCCCCCCCCCTCCCCATACAGCCTCTCACCACCGAATTACAGGTCCCATGCAGGAGCTAGCAGGACTATCCTGTGCACACAAGCAGCAAATGCAAGGCTGGGGGCAGGTCCAAAAGCACTTTTCCTAGGCCCGCCTCCAGCATATACACATTAAGTAATAGTGGAGACAGAATGGAACCCTGCAGAATGCCACAGGATAAGGGCCTATGTGGCTTCCCAAACTCAAAATTCCTTCAGGACCAGTGTTACAACAGACGCATTGCATTCTGAACAGTGAACTGCCCTCCAGGGTGCCTAAAAGGGTCAAGATAAGATCCCAGTGACAAGGAACTGTGAGCTGTACATAGTTCAAGTCTTATATGGGATGGGAACCTTTTATGAGTTTGTCACCAAAATGTTGCTTTGGGCTTGATTGTACTGAACAGTTATAAGAGAGTCAGATTGTCTGCGACCCATCCCATTCTGCAAGGGACCTGTTTTGTACATTTGGTCTGACAGACACCATCATATATAAAACACAAACATTACCTCTGTGATTCAAGGTCTTTCTAACCAGCTTTTGTCTTGTATTCCAGTTATTAGAGACGCCAATGTAGTACAGCTGGATGTGGATTCTGAGGTAAACCATGTGGTAGGACCACTAAATCCAAAGGCTCTCGATCACAGAGAGCCTGTGTTTGTTGGAGGTGTGCCAGGTAAGAGTTAGCATTGTTGGAACTTTGTTCCCAAATCCAACGTAGTTTTTAAAAAACGAAAATAAAGGCTTAATTTTCTCCTAGAAAATAAAAATCTCATTCCATTTTTTGCTCCTTGTTCTCATGACATGAATTCAGAATTTGAAGAATTAACCCAGTATCCTGACAGAATTCAGTACTCAGGGTTTTCTTGAAATTAAGCTTGTCTCGGCTTAGTGCACAAACAATGACCCTCCTTGAACACTGAATATACATGGAAATCTTACTCTTAGAAATCAAATATATTCCTTTCTAATGCACAGATGCCTATTAATGAGAACAGTGACCCAGTACCTGATCTTCACTTGTACAGTAGTCTTCGTTTGTCTCTTACAAAGCTGTAATCATTTCAGCAATACATGATTTGACTATTAAACCATTTGCCATAGAAACTTCCTTTTTATACTGGAAAGAGACAGCATTATTGCTCTGTGCCTTGAATGCCAAACAAGAATAGCAAAAAAAATCCAATTTATTATATTTTTTTATCTGGGATTAGTAGCTCAAGAGCATGACATTCTCATCTATCCTACACCACGAGAAAAACAAATGAGTTTGAAAGGATTACAACAAATATATTCAGAGGTCTACTTGCTTTTTAATTTGCCATTAGAATTTAATTATAACTGTCAATACGTGCCATAAACCCTACCCAAAAGGTAGAATAATATGGTAATTGCAGATGCTGTTTTCCCCATAGCAATGGGATACTTTACTGGTGACAGAATGCTAGAAATCTATTCCCATTGATTAAGAAATGCAATTATCAATACGGGCTACTATATTCAAACTTCAGATTGGTGTGCGGATGTTAATGATGTCCAAAACTACTACTCCAGAGTTAGACGTTTGAGAAATGCAGCCTAGGAACATCCAGCATTCTCTGAATAGGTTTAACAACTGCTAAGGCTTTAATCACCTAATCAGCTTTAATCAACTAACACTGCTAAGGTGACTCAGACCAACAGCTCCTGTTAGGCAAATTTCCCTTATTTGCCTATTTGCCCAGGATATTTATATTTGACAGTCTTTGTGGTCTATTATTCCACCACTTATTATACTGTCTAAGTAGTCAATTATTCCACTACAACCAACAACATCATCACCTCCTCCGTCAAGAATGGTGACTGTCTCTTTATTAAAATATCCTGATAGGATCTCGGGGCGGGGGAGGGATCAGTCCCCGGGGATCTTATTGAGGAGGTTCTATTTCTCCGGTACCATGTAAGACTGCAAACCACACAGAACTAACCAATAAGACAAATTTTATTGAGCAGTTTCTTAAATGACACAAACTTATCAATCTTAAACTATCATTCTATCTTAGCACACCTTCCTTTCATACTCACATCAGGCATACATTTGAGGTGGCCAACCTCAAAGTAGCTAGTTGCTGTAGAGACCGGAGTCTAGCGTGCACACGCTGTCTCTCAGGTGTACAGGATTAGTTCACTCCAACTTACCTCTCTTTTATAGTGATTTCTGCTAGCAATCTGTCTTGCTTCTTGGCAAACATTCCAACAGTCTCTTTTGTGGTTTCCCTATTATTTACAAACTGGTTATTTTTGCAGGCTTCTTGTGACAGTCACCAGTTTCTTGTAGCTTCTGTTTTTCACAACAGTCAGCAATTTCTTTGTGGTCTGTGTGGGTGACTGATCTACTGCAAAGTTTTGCCCCTTTGTCAACAGCTTTTTGGTCAGCAGCTCTTGGTCAAGGTAGGCTTTACAACAGGTATACATAAAGCAGGTTGAGCTGGCCAGGTGTTAGCCATCTTCGATTTCAAATATTCTGTAGCTCCCTTTTATGCAGTAACATTTTAGCTACTCTCATGGCTCTTTGGCAACTGTCCACTTGTCTTTCTTTAGAACTGCCGATGTCTTAGGCCATCCCCCTTGCCATATTCCTGCTCTGCGGTTATCTTATTTTGCAAAATCCAAAGAGATTTTAGAGTCTGTAACCACTTTCCAGCCTGTGGTGAGCTTGTTTTGCAAAGTCCAAAGACAGCATTTGTCAGCATTTTGACTTCTCATCTTTGCTGTGCCAAATCCTGCCGTGGTTGTACGATTCTGTTCTTGCTTCCCATAAGCCTCTATTCTTCAGCCATGTTGACCTGAAATCAGTCACTCAAAACCATGCGCACAGTACAACACTCCACAAAACTTGGTACTAAAATGTATTTATTCTGTTTGTTGTTCTTGAACAGACTTCAGCTAAGAGGTAATACAGATCTTGTTTGTTTGTAGCACTCTTCGGTTGTACAGATCGCTAGTGTCTTTTGATCTGTTATAAGCACAATTCCAAAAATTTGTGGTTGACCATGTATATGTATGCAAGGTGGCAAAATTCTGCCCTTTGGAATTTTGTTACAGCTAGAGCTAGTCAAATTTTATGCCTGTTCATTTTAATACAAATACCTTTTTCTTTCTAAATTTTCAGTAAACCTGAAACTTAAATACTATAGAGTATTGCTGAGAACCAAAAGTACCCAAGAATGGGCTATCTTGGTTCTTTTCTCGGTATTGGTGGTATCAGGCTTTTTGCATTGGTTTTTTTATCGAATGTTTAACATTGTGGTTTTCCCCATTGAAGTCAATAGGGAAAACCGCAATGTTAAAAATCCAATACCGAGAGAACTGAGAGAAGAACTAATAATAATAATAATTATTATTATAAACATTTATATAACGTCGATCATGTACCTGGCGCTGTACAGAATACAGACATAGACGCGGTCCCTGCCTGTGGCTTACAATCTAAAAGACAAGGAGGGGGAGACAGGGGGAGGAGACAGTGGGAGAGACAGGGGAGAAGACAAACAAACATTCAAGCGGATGCGAAGTCTCAGGTGCGTGTGCTTGGCTTGGTTACAATCAGGTTGGTTGCAGCAGTCTGCAGAGGAGGGCAGGCAGTAAGTATATGGGGAACAACTAGCAGGCATTGGGAAAGGCGGCGAGGAAAAAGTGGGTCTTGAGGAGGGATTTGAAGGAGCGGAGGGAGGGGGCAAGGCGGATGTGGGTAGGGAGGGAGTTCCAGGCATGGGGGGCAGCGAGGGAGAAGGGTCGAAGGCGGTTAGGTGAGCAGGAGAAACGAGGGAGAGTGAGGGAGGGGACAGAGGAAGAGCGGAGAGCGCGTGCAGGAGTGCGTAGGGAGATTAGGTCCGAGAGGTAAGGGGGAGCTTGGTTGTGGAGTGTTTTGAACGTGAATACCAGGAGTTTAAACAGGATACGTTCAGGAAGGGGGAGCCAGTGAAGAGAGAAGAGGAGAGGCTGCACATGGTCGAAGCGACGGGCAGAGTGAATGACCTTGGCAGCGGAGTTTTGGATTGCGATAAGGGGGGACAGGTGAGAGCGAGGGAGGCCAGCAAGGAGGAGGTTGCAGTAATCGAGGCGAGAGATAACCATGGCATGAACAAGGGTTTTGGCCGAGGAGGTAGAGAGAAAGGGGCGGATCCGAGCAATGTTATGGAGGGCGAATCGGCAGGATTTGGCAACAGAGTCAATGTAAGGTTTAAAAGAGAGGTGCGTGTCAAAGATGAAGCCCAAGCTACGGGCTTGGAGAACAGGATGGATGGTGACTCCATCGATGCAGATGGGCAGGTTAGAGGGAGAGGAAGAGGAGGGAGGAAAAATGAGGAGTTCGGTCTTGGCCATGTTGAGCTTGAGTTGACGTCGGGACATCCAGGCGGAGATATCAGAGAGGCAGTTGACGAGGCGTGAGTGGACAGAAGAGGAGAGAGAGGGGGTAGAAAGATAGAGTTGGGTGTCATCAGCGTAGAGATGATATTGGAATCCGTGGGAGGCAATAATTTTGCCAAGGGACAGGGTGTAAATAGAGAAGAGGAGAGGGCCAAGGACAGAGCCTTGGGGGACCCCAACCGAAAGGGGGAGGGAGGAGGAGTTTGACTCGGGGAGCGAGACTTTAAAGGAGCGGTCAGAGAGGTAGGAGGAGAACCAGTCAAGGACAGAGCCACGGAAGCCCAAAGAGTAAAGCGAGTCCAATAGAAGCAAGTGGTCGACAGTGTCAAAGGCAGCAGAGAGGTCAAGGAGGACAAGAATGGAGTAGAGGCGCTTAGATTTAGCGACAAGTAGATCATTGGTGATCTTGGCCAGGGCAGTTTCAGTAGAGTGGAGGGGGCGGAAGCCGGATTGGAGAGGGTCCAGGGAGGAGTTGGCAGAGAGGAGGTCCAGGCAGCGGGAGTAGACGACACGTTCCAGAAGCTTTGAGGCAAAGGGAAGGAGGGAGACTGGCCGGTAACTAGAGGGGTCAGATGGGTCCAGGGTGGGCTTTTTGAGGATGGGGGAGACAGTGGCATGCTTGAAAGCAGAGGGGAAGGAGCCTGTGGAAAGGGAGAGATTAATGGCATGTAGAAGTGTGGGGGGGGCGACAGTGGGAGCAATAGAAGTCAGGAGGCGGGAGGGGATTGGGTCAAGGAGGCAGGTGGAGGGGTTGGATGAAGAGAGCAGAGCGGAGATTGAGAACCGAGAACTGGTTTAACCAAAATTTTGCCCAGAGTCCCACCCCTACTATAGATTTTAAAATCAGTAAATACAGGCCCTTTGCATACGAGACGCCTCCACCCATCTCCACACAGTTTCGCTGCGTGGAGATGGGTGAAGGACACTCATGGGAATGCCATGGCAGATGGGTGGAGGTGCATGCGTGCGCCCGTGCTCCAGCCATCCCCACACATCACCCACACACGGAGACACTGGGGAAAACGGAGGTGCCCCTGTGCATGGAAATGGGTGGAGGTGGGTGAGCGCAGGTGGGAATGGCCCCATACCCATCTCCACCCACCACACCGCACACCCACCCACCCCTCATGCACCCGCAGGGCTCCCGGTCTGTTTGAAAAGGCCTATAGTGTGCTCAAAATGTTACAGAGGAACAAAATTGGATGCATTTCAAACCCTGTAAAACTTTGAAATTCAAATGTTTATATAAGAACATTTTTCTGGGTTTCTTTTTCAATCAACACAAGGGAGAATTGTTTTGTATATTGCTGTGTTATCATTTCGGCTTTGAAGAACTCACTGGCTATGCTTGCCTTTTTTCTCCTTCTCTCTAGAGTCTCTTCTCACATTCAGCTTGACCACACACATCTCCTTCACTGGCTGCATGCGTAACTTCATGATTGATGAACGGCCAGTGAGTTTCAGTAAAGCAGCTTTGGTCAGTGGAGCTGTGAGCATCAACACATGTCCAACAGCCTGAGATCACACAGCACCAAAATTACAGCATTCTTCGCAGCACTAAATAGGGGGAAACAAGCAAATAAATCTGTGTTGTATTCCATTTCCAGTATCAACAAATATGAATTTATACTGTTTGGGGTCTGTATATGAAAAATATTTCGGTCACTCAAGTAATTTCCGTGTCAGCGGACAAAAAGCATGTAACTAAGGGAAGATTGTTTCTGTAATGCTTAATGAAGCACAAAGGTGAATTTTACAATTCCTGCAGTACCTGAACAACAAGCTTTATCAAAGCTTGCCATGTTTTTGAAAATACTGATGGACTATACAACAAATTTAAATTATATTAAACATGTTGCTTTCCAGAGCCCCTGTTAAACCACTTCATTCCTCATCCTACAGATGCCCTAAGCCATGACTTGTTGACTTGTTTATTTTGGAACGATTTGCTAACATATCAGAATAAATCTATATAAGGCATACTTTGCAAAAAGTTGTGTCTATTATTTTACCTTTATGTTTAATTCATTCATACTCTCTCAGTTGAACTGGAATGTAATGGTTTTCAGTTTCAATAATGATAGAAAATTTAAATAAATTTCTCCGCTTAACATTTACTTAATGTATTAATTTATTTATTATATAATAATAATAATAATAGTTTATTTAATGTGGCCATAGGCCATTGTCAAGACATACAAATACAACATAAACAAAACAGAAAACAGAAAAAACTAAATATTTGTCCATGTAATAAAAGAAAGTAGAAATACTCATCAGTCTGTCCTCTAGGGGTGGGAAACCGGTAGAATCCGGTATCCGATAATGCCGGTATCGGGCGTACCGGCATTATCGGATTCGGCCCGGTAATCCGGACCCGGTACCGGATTTCGGGGTACCGGTTTTTTTACATTGCAGCCATTTAAAAATGGCTGCAATGTAAAAAA
>QEPC01009342.1:3786128-3827358 GCA_003113815.1 Sphenodon punctatus | reverse complement strand
TCCACCCTTGGCTCCGGACCCTGACCTCGATGATGAGTCGCGTACCTTCTTAGCCCAGGGTGCCTGGTAACGCTGCTGAGTACCTAATCTCTCGGGTGCAAGAGAGCGACTGAGAGGTTTCAGAGGGTCGCCTTGGGGCCACCCTTTTCCCCCCGGTGTCCAGGCCTAGATTCCTCCCTCTTTGTTTCCCTCTCCCCAGTTCCGTCCCCTGGAACCTGGTAATTCTGGCCTTCCTTGTCCCTCCTTGGTTTCCCCCACGGCTCCGTACCTCGGAGCCTGACAAGCTGCCAGTGAGGAGAGAGTGGAGGCTCCAGTGAGTGGCCAGCTTACTGCGAGAACAGAGAGGATACTCGGTCAGCAGCCTGGCTGACAGGGACCAGAGGGAAGGACAAAAGTCTGAGGATTCAACCCCCCAGGTACCAGAGGAACAATGTGGGAGGTCAGCTGGCAAGGCGGCCAGCAGGGCATTCATCCAGGCAGTACAGCCCAGCCTCAACCAGGCCAGCGGAGGGAAAGCCCACAGGCCTAAGGGGTCGCCCTACCCCAAAACCCTGTTACTGTTATCCTGGCAGGGAGCGCATAGAGGCCTCCGCCTGCACACTGACTGGCCTAGCCCAGAAATATAGGGGAGAGGGAGTGCATGGTCCCCAGAGAATCTGTTTGGGAACAGGGGAACCTGAAATATTCTCAACTCCTTGCGAGGCTTATTTCCTGTTTAGAATAAACCTGTTGTTCAACTTGTTAGCCTGTCTCAGGTGTGCGTGCTTTCAATGGGGGAGGTCTCTGAGCATTCCCACCACAGGGCCGCCTAGGCATTCCCGCCTAGGCATTCCTGCCACAGGGCCCCGGGCTGTGCAGGGGGGGAGTAGCCTGCCCCTTTCCTCATCAGGGTCACCATAGCCCTGTATGCACCCCGGGTGCAATTTGGCGCCAAAATCAGGAGAGCAAGCCAATGAACCCAGGCGCTCTATTCCTTGGACCCCTACCCAGGAGAGACAGAGACGAGGGGGCGTTACACTTATAAAATGAACCAGGGTTTATTTTAGTTTATTTGATCAATTTATATCCCGCCCCTCCTGAAAACAGCTCGGAGCGGCTAACAATTTTAAACGCATAAAAATACAGTAATATAAAATGTAAAACAATCATAATAATATAAACAATTAACTTAAATCTGTTAAAACAGACACCATCCCTGATACTGTTGGGTTAAAACAGACGCTATCCCTGATACTGTTGGGTTGGTTCCCAACTATTCCGCAGTTGGAGGGGCAGGGGTTAGCGGTGTAGCCATTATTTTTGAGGAGACATGGTCTGTGAGATTTCCTGTGCAACCTATCATAGAAATTGAGGGCCTCCACCTGGTGATGGATTTGGCCGGAGACAGGGTGGGGTTGCTGCTGATATACCATGCACCTACCTGTACATCAGGCTTCCCTGCCCGTTCTGATTGAACTAGTGTTAGTGTGGTCTTGCGGTCCCCCAGGACTTCAATATCCATGCCGACAACAGTCTTGGAGGGACAGAGTGAGAGTTCAGGGCTGCCATGACAACCATAGGCCTGTCTCAGATAGTTGTCGGCCCTACCCATGTTGGGGAACATACCCTGGACATGATATTTTACACAGGCCTTGAGGCAGGGGATCCATTAGTGGGTCAGGTTTCAGCAATGTCCTTGTCATGGATGGATCATTATCTCCTCCAGACCAGTATCCTGGAACACGTCCGTTTCCGAAGTGGTGCAGAGCCAGTTTGGTTGGTTCGCCCCCTGAGACTTATGGAACAAGAGAGGTTCCGGAATGCCCTGAGGGATGTTCCCTCTGATCTCGATGGCTGTTCGCTTGATGACCTCGTGGCCTTTTGGAACTCTGTGCTGACGGAGGCCATCGACCATATGGCTCCTAGGCGTCTGCTCCCAAATCGCTGACAACGCAGGTCCCTATTAGGGATGGGCGAACGCGGTTTGGATGTTCGGAGTTCGGCGCGAACTTGGTCTGTTCGAACATCCGAACCGAATGTCCGAACCGAACTCTCGAACGACCGAACAGATCGGTTGTGTTCAGATGAGTTTGGGGGCAGGAAAAACATCTTTCCAGGGCCAAAAAATAGGTTTCGGTTTCAATTTTGTTTCATTTTCGCTATTTTTGAATGTTCAGCCAAGTTCGGCCAAAGCAAACTCGGCTGAACCGAACCATCGAACCCAAACTCGGGTTTTGAACTGAACGACCGAACAGCCGAACCGCGTTCTGTTCGCCGATCCCTAGTCCCTATGGTACACAGAGGATCTGTGGCAGATGAAGTGAGAAAGGCGGTGGTTAGAGCAATGGTGGTGTCGTTCCCGTACTGAAGTTGACTGATTGCAACATAGAGTCTGTTTACGTACCTATGCCAAGGCTTTCTTTGCTGCCCACACTGAGTCCGCTAAGTCACGTCCAGCTGAGCTTTTCTGGGTGGTGAGGGGGTGGGTCAGTCCAGCCTCCCTCCGCCTGGATCCAGAGATATCTAATGCTCACTGTAACTTATTTGTGGACTTTTCTGCAGATAAAAATCGCTCAAATCCACCGTGATTTTGATGCTGCACAAACAGTGGGTGAACCAGAGGCAGTTGAAGCCCCATCTTGTCCTGTTTTATGAGATCAATTTCAATGTCAGTGCGTGTCACCCTCTAATGCGGAGGATGTTCTGGAGGCTGTCCAAGCCACTTATTGTGAACTGGACCCATGCCCATCCTGGCTGGTCAAGGCCAGTCAGGAGACATTGGGACCATTGCTGGCCGGGATAGTCAACGCTTCCCTTAGGGAGGGTAGTGCCGGACTGCTTCAAGGAGGTGGTGGTGCAGCCTCTGCTCAAAAAACCATCATTGGACGTTGACATCCTGGCCAGCTATCAGCCGGTCTCAAACCTTCCAGCTTCAGGACCATCTGGATCAAATCAGTTTCCTAGATCCCTCGCAGTCTGGCTTTCATCCAGGTTATGGCACTGAGACTGCACTTGTGGTCTTGGTTAATGATCTCTCCCGAGAGTTGGACCAGGGTCGTTTGACCCTATTAATCCCATTAGATCTCTCGGCTGCATTTGATACCGTTGATCATGAGTTGTTGGTGACTCGGTTGTGGGACTAAGCCAGAGTGGGCGGGACTGTCCTTGAATGGTTCCGCTCCTTCCTGGCCGGGAGAACTCAACGTATGGTACTGGGTGATTGTTCATCTTCTCCCCGGGGCCTCACATGTGGAGTCCAATAAGGCTCCATCTTATCCTCTCTCTTGTTCAACATGCATATGCAGTCTTTGGGGGAAATCGTCAGAGGATTTGGTGTAAGGTGTCATCAATATGCTGATGACACCCAACTGTACCTCTCTTTTTCATCAGTCCCAGGCCCGGCAGTCTCGGTCTTCGTCAGCTGTGGGGGACTGGATGAAGGCGAGCCGCCTGAAGTTGAATCCCGACAAGATGGAGGTGATGGTTGTGGGAAAAGCCAGAGGAGTGATGGCCCCCATAATTGATAGGATCCGTCCTCCCCTGGTATCCCAGGTCCATAAACTGGGGGTGTTCCTGCCTCTACCTGGATGTCTAGGCGGCGGCTGTGGCGAAGGGTGCATTTCGCCAATTACATCTGGTGCGACAGCTTAAGTCATATGTTTAGGACATGAGCCTTGCCACGATCATCCATGCTTTTATTACCTCTAGACTAGACTACTGTATCGCGCTCTACGTGGGGCTACCTCTGGTGACGGTTCAGAGTCTGCAGCTGGTGCAGAATGCAGTGGCTCATCTCCTTAGTGGGATGAGTCATCGCGAGCACATTACACCGGTGCTCTGTTCTCTGCACTGGCTGCTTAGTCTTCCAGACCCAATTCAAGGTCTTGGTTCTGACCTTTAAAGCCCTGAACAGCCTGGGCCCCACTTATCTGCAGGACTGCCTCATCCCCCAGGTCCTGGATCAGCCTCTGGGGTCGGCCGGAGGCGTCCTCTTTGAGGTCACCTGGGTATCAACTATGAGGAGGGCGTTCTCAGTGGCTGTAGAGCGGCTGTGGAACTCCCTCCCATTGGAGATCCTCCTTGCCTTTAGACCTCCCCTCTTTCCATAGACAGTCACAGTTATGAGATACTCCTTTTTTCTCCTGGGTGTGACTTTGCAAGTGGGGGGTAAGAGGGTCACAATATTTAATGTGTATATTCCACCCCATAATACACCCAGGTATAGCTTAGCAATTTGGGACCAGCTCGAGGTCCTTATTGAGGGCACATTGGCTGCTCACCCCCATTGCCTTTTTTTTAATAATGGGCAACTTTAATGTCAGGTTGGGGCAGGATAACGAGGCACTAAGTGCCCACTTTTCTCCCCCCCCCCCCCAGATTTTCCCCCCCTTACTTCCTCGTCAATCCAAGGACTCCATAATCAGTACAGGGGGGCTTTTCCTGGCTAAACTGCGGCTTGGGCTTAATCTCTGTCTCCTCAATTGGGCTTATTGAGGAGATCGTCCAGGAGAGTTCACCTTTCTGGGCGTAAGGGGCTCAAGCGTAATTGATTACGCTTTAGTATCCCCCAACACTCTGCCACTGGTCAGAGGCTTTAAGGTGGGGAGGGAGCAAGTTAGTGATCACCTACCCATAATTTTGTCCCTGGATTTCCAGGGGGACTTAACAGGGGGATGAACTCAGGAGGGCTCACTTTGCCAAGATCTGGATTCCATTCTGGTACAGTTGCAGCCAATAAACTGGGACAAAGTCTCACTTCCCGATCTTGAAAGGTGGATGAAGGACCCCACCCTGGTGGGTTTAAGAGACATGATGTGTTTTTCCCAGGATTGGCATGCTGTTATATAGAGGCTTTTGCGGCACTGTCCCACATGACCCAGTCCTTTTTTAATGACAAGGACAGCACCGGTCAACCCCAGCCCCGAGTATTTGGCCGGGCTTGGTTTGATCGGGATTGCCGCAGAGCTAGGAACCAGTATAAGAGCATTTACTTGGAGTACCGATGGGCAGGGGGTACTCGTCTTCCCCCTCTTTACTTCCAGTTAAAGAAGGAATATAGGGCCTTGATCAAATTTAAAATGAGGACTTATTTTGAGTCTTCTTGGAAACTGGTCATAGAGGCGGCACAAAGAGGTAACTCCCGACAATTTTGGAAACTTTTGAACCCGGGAACGGGAGATACTATCAATAGGACTGTTCCCCCCATTGCAGCGCAGATCTTTTTTCCAACTTGTATGCAGCGTCCATTGGGGAGGCAGATCCAGAGGAATTGCCAGCTGGTGTGAGGGATACTCTCATTTGACCTCCGGTGTCCCCAGAGGAGGTCAGCAATCTGATCGCCACATGTCAAAGCAATAGGGCGCCTGGCTGGGACCTCATTACTATTAATTTCCTTAAGTGTTACAAGGATTGGTGGGTGCCCATGTTATCGACATTGTTTACAGCCATTGATCTAACAGGGTGTGTTCCATCTAATTGGGCCCAGGCTATCGTGGTCCCTATTTTCAAAAAGGGTGACAGCACCCAACCGGAGAATTATAGGCTCATAAGCCTGCTTTGCGTAATAAGCAAGCTTTATGCTAAACATCTGCTCAGCAGACTTACTACCTGGTGTGAGGAATTGGGTGCAATTCACCCCGAGCAAGCAGGGTTCCAGCGGGCCAGGTCAACGATTGATCATTGTTTGATCCTCAGGCACCTAATAGACAAATACAAACAGCGTAACCGAAGGCTATATGTGGCCTTCTTGGACCTCAGGATGGCCTTTGACTCAGTGAGCAGGCCAATCCTGTGGGCCAAATTAGCAAAGTTATCTTTGGATCCGAGACTTCTGGTCCTAATCAAACTTATGTATGCAGGTTCCAAGTTCGCAGTCAGGTTGGGCCCTCGGGGGTATATTTCGGAGGAGGTTTTTGTAAAACAGGGGGTCAAACAAGGCTGCGTTCTCGCGCCTTCTCTTTTTAATTTATTTATTAATGACGTGGTTCCATGCATGGCTCTACCCTATTTCTTTCCTCCCCGTCTGGCTTCACGTTACATTAGCTGCCTGCTATTTGCTGATGATTTGGCCCTCCTATCTCAGACCCAGAAGGGCCTAAGCAGGCAGCTTGATGCCTTTGCGCGTTATTGTAAGGAAAATGATATGATTCTGAATTTGGCAAAATGTAAGGTGGTAGTTTTTGCTATCTCCCTGAGGAATAATTGGCACCCTTGGAAGGTGGAGGGAGCCCAGATACTCCAAGTAAAAGAGTTTAGATACTTGGGGATTACATTTCAAATCTGGGGGGGATGGAAGCAACATCTGGAACGGGCAATGGTGGCGGCCAAACAATCAGCGTTTGCCATCCAAAAAGTCTTTGTCTCCTCGGGTAGGATTGAGTATAGAATGGCCCTTAGGGCCTTCAATGCCAAGTCTACGGCACAGGCATTGTTTGGGGCGGACCTATGGGCACCCTTCACTCCAGTACATATCGATAAAGTCCAGTCTGTTTTTCTTAGGGGCTTGTTGAGGGCCCCGGGGGGTACCCCGGGGGCCGCAATTAGATTGGAATTGGCTCAGCGGAGATGGTCCTTCTTGGCATGGTCCAGGGCCCATAGGCTTTGGTTAAAAACTGTGGACCCGTGCCAGAGAGGCCTCTTCCCTTACTTGCAAGCTGACAACCATAGGAGCCAGTGGGCTCGGAAGGTTGAAAATCAAGTAACTAGACTAGGCTTGTCTTGGCCTTATCTGGTAGCCAAGGACCCAGGGGCAGCGAGGGTGGAACTAAAACGTAGGTGGGAGAATGTTGACTTTCAGGAGGAGAGGGCCCAGGTGGCAGATTCCACTCACATGTTGTGTAATCTAAGGCTGCCCCCCCCCCCCAATTGATTTTCTGGCTCAGCATTTGGCAGCAAGCTACTCGGCCGGGGAAAAGTGATTAATGTCAGTCGCAAGGTTTAATGCTCTGCCAACCCAACTTTGGGTTGGCAGATTGGCTGGGATGCCTTTTCATCAGAGACTATTCCCCTACGACCAGTTGGAGGTCGAAACTACAGACCATGTGTTGTTTCGGTGTCATTTATATGACCGTCAGCGGACCGAGATCTTGGAGTCATTTTTACTGAGTCAGTCGGGAAGGTCTGACGACAGGAAAATGGAGCTCCTGCTCAGCAACATTAATCAGGATTTTTCTGAGTTAGTGGTCAAGTTCCTGACAATTGCATTTAGCAGGAGGCAGCAGTCTGTTGATTTTAAACCACTTGATAATGACGAATCTCTGGATATAGGGTGAATGAGTTAATTATGGACCCTTATGTGGGGTTATGTCTGATGGTATATTTATGTTGTGTGTATGTTCGTCTTTGGCAATGGCCCATGGTCACGCCTAATAAAAATTATCGATGAAAAATTATTGATGATTCCATAGACAGTGTAAGACCTGGTTGTTCCACCAGGCCTTTGATGAGGGAGATGGGTGTGGGGGTTGGGTTTTTTATTTATTTATAAAATTTTGCTACCCCGCCCCTCCTGCCACAGGTAGCTCGGGGTGGCTTACAATTCGCAAAACATTAAAACAACAATTTAAAAACAACTAAAAGGAGGACAAAAGAGAAATAACCCCTGCCCAGCAACCCACCCCCTCACCCATCTCCCCCGCCAAATGCCTGGTGGAACAGCCAGGACTTACAACTTCTCCAAAAAGAGGGGAGATCCGGGGCCAACCGGGCTTCCACCGGAAGGGAGTTCCACAGCCATGGTGCGGCCACCGAGAACACCCTCCCCTGCATGGCCCCCAGGAAGTCTTGGGGAACCTCGAGCAAGGCGCCCCCAGATGACTGTAGGGGTTGGTCCAACATCTGGGGAGTGAGGTGGTCCTGCAGATAGGCAGGGCCTAGGCCATTTAGGGCTTTATAGACCAAAACCAACACCTTGAATCGGGCCCAGAAAACCACCGGCAGCGAGTGCAGAGAGCAGAGCACTGGTGTAATATGCTCCCGGTAGCCCAGTCCTACCAGAAGACGGGCCGCTGCATTCTGCACCAGCTCGAGTTTCCAAGCTGTCACCATGGGTAGCCCCATGTAGAGCGCGTTACAATAGTCCAATCTAGAGGTGATTAAAGCCAAGGAGGGACGGGGGGGGGGGGTTTCTGCTTGGGTTATTTTAATGTTTTATATTTGGGGATTTTACATGTTTTTATTATGTTGTTAGCTGCCCCGAGATGTGTAAGCAGCAGAGGGTGGCATCAAAATGTGAAGTAATAAATAAATAAATAAATAATACTCAGCAGCTGAAGCCAATAGATTGCAACATGGAGCCAGTTTGTGTGCCTATGCCATGGCTGTGTGGACAGTGAAGAAAGAGTTCTTCGCTGCCCTCATAGCAGCCACAAAGTTTTGTCCAGCAGAGCTTTTCCAGGTGGTGAGGGGGTTGGTCGATCCGGCTTCCCTCCGCCTGGAACTGGAATTTTCAAGTGCCCACTGTGACAGGTTTGTAGACTACTTTGCGGATAAAATTGCTCGTATTCATCACCATTTCGTTGCCATGCTTTTTACAGTGGGTGAACCAGACGTAATGAAGCCCCGCTTTGTCCGATTTTGTGGGATCAGTTTCAGGAGGTGTCACCAACTGATGCAGAGGATGTTCTTGGGGCTGTTAGAGCCACCTCTTGTGAACTTGACCCGTGCCCACCCTGGCTGGTCAAGGCCAGTCGGGAGACAATTGGGGCTGTTGCTGGCGGGTGTGGTCAGTGCCTCCCTGTGGGAGGGCAGAGTGCCGAGCTGCCTCAAAAGAGGCAGTGGTGTGACCTCTGCTCAAAAAACCATTGCTTGACATTGACTCCCTCGCCAGCTATTGGCCTGTCTCTAACCTTCCCTTTTTAAGGAAGGTTATTGAATGGGCAGTGGCTCAGCAGCCGCAGGAGCATCTTGACCACACTGGGTATCTGGATTCCTCACAGTCTGGCTTTCGCCCGGATTATGGCACTGAGACTGTGCTTGTGGCTTTGGTCAATTACCTTCATTGTGAATTGGACCAGGGTTGTTCGACCCTGCTGATTTTGTTAGATCTGTCAGCTGCTTTTGATACTGTTGACGACGAGATGGTGATTCACCTGTGGAACTGTGCCCAGGCGGGCGGGATCATCCTTGAATAGTTCTGCTCTTTCCTGGCCAGAAGAACTCAGTGGGTGGTGCTTGGGGATTATTTTTCATCACCCTGGGACCACTCGTGTGCAGTCCTGCAGGGTTTCATCATGTCCCCTCTCCTGTTCAATGTGTATACGCAGCTGCTGGGTGAGGTCGTGAGACGGTTTAATGTTCAGTGTCATCAATATGCTAATGACACCCAACTTTATCTCTCTTTTGCATCTGACCCAGACCCGGCAGTCTTAGTGCTTGCCCAGTTTCTGGTGGCTGTGGGGGACTCGATCAGGGCAAGCCAACTGAAGCTGAATCCCGATAAGACAGAGGTGATGCTAGCGGAGAAGGCATTGGGTGTGGCGTTCGACCCACATTGGTTCCTCAGTTTCGGAGTCTGGGAATGCTCGTCAATTCCCAGCTCTGCCTGGATGTTCTGGTGGGGGCTGTGGCGAGGACGAGTGCTTTCCACCATTACGTCTGGCACAGAGGCTTCGGCCATATGTCTCAGACTCTGACCTGGCCACTATCATCCATGCTTTTATCACTTCAAGACTTGACTACTGTAACAGGCTCTATATGGGGCTACCCACGGCGACGGCTTGGAGACTGCAATTAGTGCAGAATGCAGTGGCTCGTCTCCTTATGGGGATGGGCTGCCAGGAGCATATTACACTGGTGTTCCGTTCTCTGCACTGGCTGTCTATAGTCTTATGGGCCTGATTCAAGGTGTGGACCTTTAAAGCCCTACACAGCTTGGGCCCTAGTTACCTACAGGACTGCCTCACTCCCCGGGCTCGGCCCCTGCAGTCAACCGAGGGTACCTTTCTTGAGGTCCCTCTGGTTTCCTGGGGGGCCACTATGGAAAGAGCGTTCTCGGTGGCCGCACCAAGGCTGTGGAACTCCCGGGTGGCCCCAGACCTCTCCTCTTTCAGGCGACTTTGTAAGACCGGGTGTTCAGTCAGGTTTTTGGCAAGGGAGACAGGTAGGGTGGGAGGGTCAGGGATAGGGAGGGAAGGTTTTTCTGTTTTGTTTTTGTGTCTCCCCCCCTCCCCGTAAGTGTTTTGTGTAAGAATTCTATATGTTTTTAGATTGTAAGCCACCCTGAGCTGCTGTGCAGGAGGGGCGGGGTATACATTTTTCAAAATAAATAAATAAAATAATAAATTGAGATTTCCCTCTTCAAAAAAAAGGGGGGAGGGGGAGTTGTTCCAAATTGGGATTAAATTCTTTAATATTCATGAAAGTAAATATTTTATTTTAGAAGTTTTAGAAATGAGGTTTTTTCTAATGAGGCACTCATTCAACCTGTGCAGAGCATCCTACATACACACAAAAATGGTTGGTCAAGAGAAAGATTTTGTTCCAGCTGAAATATTTTGGATGACCAAAGTTTTTCTGACAAATTATGGGATTGTCAGGGGGGAGGGGGAGTTTATGGTAATTAATTTAAGCAAAAAAATCATATTTTTTTTTTATTTTTTTTAAAGTTTCATCAGAAATTGTCCACACAGCACTAAATGGCATGAACTTGCCTAGCACAAGGGCATGTACAAATTCATGTGTATGCATATTTATATATGTAAGAGCTAGTTGAAATTTCTCTGAATTTCAGATGTGTTGACATTTTTCACCTAAATGTATAATAACCCCAAACAGATTCTCATCTAACCAGCTTTGAAAACAACACCACTGCTGACTTTAGTAGAATCTGGTAGAGCATGAAAAAGCTGACTGGCAGCTCTCAAAGGCCTTGTCCCACAACAACTTGCTCGGAGCACACCATCAGTCATTTATAGGGCTTCTCCTTTGTTAGGAGTGGCTGGAATGACAGAGAGGGGACCAGGTAGAATGATAGGATGAGGGACTAACAGGGAGGAGGCACCAGGAGTGGCTACAATGACAAAGATATGGGTAGAATGATGGACAGCAGGCCATTGGGACTGGCTGGAATGAAGGGCAGGGGCTGCGTGGAATTGTTTATTATTAATTTATTTAAATTTATATGCTGGCCTTCCCAGATTACAGGGAAGAGGCTACTGGGAGCATCTGGGATTGTGGGAAGCTGGCTGGCATGACAGGAAGTAGGCCACTGGGAGCAGCTTGAATGGTCAGAGACAGGATGGACTGTTCTGCTTAGAACATGACCTACATAGGGGGTGTGGCCCACCAACACAAGACAGACTACTGTATGTGTTCCCAACACTAGGTAATATAGAAATACACATCAACAAGAAATCTCAGTGACCAGATGATTGTAATAATTATTGGAACTATTATATCTAACAAGCACTGTTAACAAACAGTCATGTACAGACTTAAACAACAAGAACCAACCGTTTTGATATCCAAATCAAAAAGAAGGATCAATAAACCAAATAGGAGCCAAAACAGTCCAATGATCATTTCGTCAATAGATATTTACTTTGTTGGGAATTGACATGATTTTGGGTCAAATTAAGATATTAATTTCTCTGCTCCAATGTGCTGAATCAGGAGATGCTTCTGTTTGATTCAAATGGGCCACTCTGTGTTAAATTGTAACCAAACCAAACGTGCCTTCCTGACAAATTGCTAGAGCATACATGGGGATTGTTGTAAATAACTCTGTGTAATTGAACCAAAAAGGTGCTTCCTTGACACAAATATAACAGCAATATACACTGGATGCAATTGCACCCATCATTGTGTTAAAATGTAACCAAGAACACACACTGGAGCTATAATATTTGGAATGTAACTTTTATGCGCCATTGGGACTGCCATTTAGAATTATGTAGAATGTTAGAAATTAGGCAAGATACTATTACGCACATGTGTGATGCATTTGATTTGAAGAACAGAAAGTATCAGAAGAAGATAGTCAGAAATTGGTCAGAGGTAGAACAAGTGAGAAGGACCTCTTGTTCCCCAAACAAACTACGTTGGTAATTCACAGGAACTGATAACAGAGGCCAAGCTGAACAAATAAGAGTGTGGTTGTTATCAAACAATATATGACTCTCAGAAGGATGTGCGAACTACTTGAAGACCAGGAAGCGTGACCCCCCATCTCCGGAGGGAGGAGGAGGGGACATGACTTCAATGGTCAGAACAAACATCACATCATGACTAAGCACCTCAGATTTGGGGCAGCCAATGAGAGTGCTCCACAAGCCTAGTACTGACAACCCCGCACTCTGAATAATCATAAGACAGCCACAGCATATAAGACTTGGCTCTGGATTAGTTCCTTGCCTTCACGGTCCTCAATTACCATCCCTCAGGGGAGCCAACGAGCTTGGTGATCCGCCCACTTTGGAACTCCTCTCTCTAGGGAGTTCTACAATGGCTTCTTGGGCCCCCTGACTGCTTTCCTCCTGAACCAGGCCATGGGCCCTGATCACGTAAGAATATGTGCTTTTGTATGTATTTTTGGGTTGACAAGGGTAAATGGGTGCAAATGTGAATGCAAGTGTCTCTTGGGTATTGGTATGCTAAATTGTTTTGATCTTATTGAATAAATACCTGTTTGATTGAGTAAAGGACTCATTACTGAAGCAGAAATGAGTAATTCTCCCCCTCTCAAAACTGAAGTATTCCCACTAGATCCCGAAGAATTGAAAGGGACCTGCTCTCTCTCTCTCTCTCTCTTTCTTTCTTTTAACTATTATTGCAGCAGCCTTTCCCCCGGAACAGAGATAACTGGTTGCGGCTAAAAACTCCCCGGGATAAAGGTGGCTGGTTGGGAATAGTTGCTTTCTCTTTCTTTTAACTATTATTGCAGCAGCCTTTCCCCCGGAACGGAGATAACTGGTTGTGGCTAAAATCTCCCAGGGATAAAGCTGGCTGGTTGGGAATAGTTGCAGTTGCAAAGTAGAGAGAAGCAGTTGAACCCCCTTTCCAATTCATTAAAACTTCTTCAGGGATTTCTCAATAAACATTCAGTTGTGCACTTGTTGTATGGTTCTCTTCTTATATCCTATGACAAACTAGTGTACAAAATCTATGTAGACATACTACCACATATCACGAAATGCTTACTAAAATACTCTTAATTAAACTGCCCCTGCTGGCAAAGGAATGAGAGAGTGCATTGCTCACCGGGTTCAAAGGGGCCCAACGGGTAATTAATTATTTTCTTTTCTTTTTACAACACATCAGTTGCCAACCCTGGTTTAACTTGAAAAAGGAAACTAAATGTTTGATAAAAAATAAGTTAATACGTGTATGGGAGTTAGTAAATCCAACCTGAAAAACACTGTAGACTCCCGATAATGGGTCTCCACAGAGCCATGTAAAGGCACAGAAATTTAGAAATTTGCATTTGGTGACTCTTGGTGATTATATTAGGGTCAAGCGCATCCCTAGGGGCCTTAGGATTATTTTTAAAACCTACTTTGTTTACCCAGGATGCTGTTTTTTTGGAAAAATGGACCAGCATTTGTAATAATTTGTCATCCATGCCTTCATCACCTCGAGGCTGGATTACTGCAACGCGCTCTACGTGGGGCTGCCCGAGAAGCTAGTCCGGAGGCTGCAGCTGGTGCAGAATGCTGCGACCTGTCTCCTTATGGGGGTGGGTCGCAGGGAGCACATGACACCAGTGCTCTGGGCTCTGCACTGGCTGCCTATAAAGTACCGGGCCTGGTTCAAGGTGCTTGTTTTAACCTTTAAAGCCCTTCACGGCCTGGGCCCTGCTTATCTACGGGACTGCCTGACACCCCATGTGCCCGTGTGACCCTTGAGATCGTCCATGGGAGCCTTTTTAGAGGTTCCCTGGACGAGGCGGGTGGCCACCGATGTTAGATCTTTTTCAGTGGCCGCCCCTGTGCTGTGGAATTCACTCCCGGAGGCTCGGTTGGCTCCCACTCTCCTGCTGTTTTGGCATGTATGTAAGACCTGGCTGTTCCGTCAGGCTTTTGGCAAGGGGTAGGGGTGGGGTGGGGGTTTTCCCCACATATTGTAATTTTAAACTGTTTAAAATTTTTTATATATTTTTTAATTGAATGTTGTCCGCCGCCCCGGGCTGCCCTGAGGGCAGGAGGGGCGGGATATAAACTTTAAATAAATAAATAAATAATAAGTGTTCCCTCAATTTAATGGTTCTTATAATTGAAACCAGTAACAAAATGATGCATGATATAAATAAATTGATATTGAAAAATCTAAAATGAAAGAAACTTTAGATGATATTAAATATGGTAAATAGTTTATTGAGTAGCCTCAAGGGCTATTTCAAAATACATAAGCAAGTAAACAATTAAATACAAACATAAAATCTATAAAAATTATAAAATCAATCCCAAAGAGAAATTTTGAAACTGCAGACGAGTAAACAGGCCAACAGCACTAGACCATAATGTAACTGCATCTGTCACACTAAGCGTGACTGGATCATTTAACAGCTTTAAACAGAAGAACCCTGAGGCAAAAAATTGCTGTTGCCTTCGCACAGGCAGCACAAGAATCTAAGAGTACGCGTATTACAGCTTTATCCCTATATCCCTTCAAGTTTTGACTCATGAATGGGACAATATATTTTCCCCTTAATCCCTGATAAGCCGGGCAGTGCAACATAATATGTTCCACTGACTCCGGCGAGCCAGAGTCACAAAAGCCACACACTCTCTGGGCATAAGGGGTTTGACTGTACCTGCCTGCAAGTACAGCTGAAGGGAATGCGTTCAATCTCATCAGTAAAAAGGCCCTTCTAAGGGGCCACGAAGACCAATCTAATAAGTAAGATGCGGGTGCTTTGCCAGTGAAATACTCTGGGGCACTCTGTTGACTAGCCCATGCTAAAGATTCCGTCTGTTTGGCTTGGTCACTTATACGTTGCATGAGCAAACGACCCGCCCCTTTCTTACCCAGGGGTAGCAGAATACTTCTCGATAGGCCCAGTTTTGCTATTTCCAGTTCTTCCCTTAAGCACCATCCATCATCCGAATTGTCATTATAAAAAAAGTTCAACAATGAGTTGAAGGGTGGGGGAAATACCTTTACCGTCACCCAATATTTTAATATATTGGCCAATGCCATGGAGTGAACCGGGGCCATTCCTGTCTCCGCTCTAAGCAGGGCTTGGGGGACTGATTTTGGTGCCCCCAAAATGGCTCTCTAAAAGGAGTTCTGCACCGGCTCAAGCTTCTCTAGGGCTAAAAAGCCCCATATGGGGACAGCATAAAGGAGCTGGGCAAGTGCCTTAGCTTTAAAAAGGACTAAGGCTGGGCTCACTAATCTACCCCCATGAGAATGAAAGAAGCTGGCTAGTGTACTAACTTTCTTAACCTGTTCTTTGATAGTCAGGAAATGTAGGGACCAGCTACATGATGCTGAGAGAAGAACCCCCAAATATTTGAAAGATTTAACCTGCTCCAGAACCTGGCCGCCCATGGACCAATGATATTGACGTCATTCTTTACCCAGGATCATGATTTTTGTCTTAGTGTAGTTTATTAACAGATTTTCCGTTTTACAGTAAGATTCAAATCTGACTATACTACGATGAAGACCCACCTGCGAAATTGACAATAAGATTGTATCATCTGCGTAAAGAAGCAGATACAATCGATGGTTTCCCAATTTTGGTGCATGGTTATTTGGAATGGCCATATATGGGATGAGGTTATTTAAATATAGATTAAAAAGAGAGGGGGCCAAAACACATTCCTGCCGAACACCCCGGGCCAATGGTATATCCTTAGTACAAGTACTGGAAGAGTCGGGACGCACCCGCAACAAATTGTCCTTATGCAATAAAACCATCAAATGCAGGAGGCGACCATCAATAGACGTGTTCTGGAGCTTAACCCACAAGCGCTCCCTATCAACAGTATCAAATGCTGCCCATAAGTCCACGAAACAGCAATACAGGGCAGTCTTTGCATGTCCCAGAGGATATTTTGAGATTAAATGCTTTAAGGTGTAGATATGATCAACAGTGGACTGCCCCGCTCTGAATCCTGCCTGTTCGGGGTGCAGGATTTGTTCTTCATCCAACCATTTCTGTAATCTGCCCAAAAGATACCTCGAATAAAGTTTGCCTATGGTCGACAACAAGCTTACAGGGCGATAGTTGAAAGGATCTTCCTTACTGCCCTTTTTAAAGATTGGTACCACCAAACTTTTTTTCCACACTGCCGGGATAACTCCTTCCCGGTTAATCTGGGGAAAAAAGAGGCGCCAGCCGCTCAGCCCACCATTCTACCTTACATTTTAACATTTCAGGGGAAATCAGATCTATTCCCGGCGCCTTTCCATTCTTCAAAGAGTGAATAAGCGTCTCTACTTCTTGTGTAGTTACTGGTGGCCATTCTTGAAAGCGATTTAATGGTTTCAGAGCTAGTGGGTTGCCCAAGCCCACTGGCCTGGAAAACAACGCCTCAAAGTGTGCTTGCCAAGCTGCTAGAGATATCGCATTACCCCCGCCCAAATTACCTCTAGAATTGTATTGTGCGATTAGGAACCAGAATTTTCCCGGATCATTTGATCTAGCTGCTGTCTGAAGTTGGGCCCATTGTGCAGATTGGAACGATCCTTTCTTAACTTTAATCAAATACTGATAACTTTTCCTCTCTGCGGTCACCCGTAATCTATTATCCCTTGAAGGTAATGACTGGGAAATGCACACTACCCTCCGTAACCTTCGTCTAGCTGCCCTGCATTCACTGTCAAACCATCTAGACAAATAATGTTGTCTGGATGGCCCTGTTTTTATATAGGACAGCAAAGGAAACAAAAGCTGACATAGTAATTCGAAAGCAGCAACCGACTCAGATCTTGATGCCATTATCTGATCACACAAGGCAATAATGTTAAATATATTGAACTTCAGTGCACGATTCAACAGAAGATGACAGCTTTGGAACAGGACATTAGAAAATTTAAAATGCAAAAGTTTGAAAGGGACAGATCTGATTATGATAAGAACAAGGTGTACAATTGGTACTCCTGCCCCAGAACTTCCCCTAAGACAGGCACCTCCTCAGCTAGCAATGTTGATACTAATGACTCTTCAGATTCTTCCGTGGCTGTTTCTTTTCAACCTAGGGAATATGTTTTAAGGGACCACAGACGATATCCTCCACAGCGCAACAAACGGGATAACAGGAAGAAAGGGTATTGGCAATAAAACCAAAGTTGAAAATTATTAATTTACCTAGGCGACATTTACTTGACACTGAATTGAAAGTACTATCAAAAGGGTTGTCTTTTGTACCAACTAATCTTTCTAATAGTTATCTAGTACATAGTGAAATTAATGAATTGTTTCATAAAATCAGGTTGAAGAGTTTTTCAGGGATTCCCCAACCTGTGTACCATCACCAGGTCCATGTCAAAGCAGTTCGGATTTCTTTCCTAAAATTAACTTAGACAGGGCCATTCCTGTTTTTGAGAATAAAATCCTACAGGAAATACGTAAACTAGAAGGTACTCTTCTGAAGAAGTGCTTTCAAATACTTTATTGCGTGGTCACGGACCATTGCAAGTAGAAGTGCTTTGTGAATTTTTCTAGAACAGACTGGGCTGCTTTGAAATCCCTGGGAAAAGACAAATCAATCCTCATTAAAAAAGCGGATAAGGGAGGGGGAATCATGGTCCTTAACCGTGATGATTACATTATGGCCTGCTATGATCTTCTCAGAATAGATACTGATTATAGACCCCTAAAAAAAGATCCTACTGATTCAGTGAAAGGAGAGATCCTTAGTATTTTACAGGATGGCATCAAACAAACAATTATTACAGAGAGGGAGATGTGCGAGGGGGACTTGCCTACCCCGCTGACATCTAGCCGAGCTGTGCCTGCCCGGAGAGATACTCACCTTCAGCTGTGCAGGGTTGGAGCCTGGTGCCAGCGTTGGGGGCAGAGCTATCGTCCTGAAAGGTAGAAGGAGCTGGGTGAGTCTTTGGACGTGCAAGGGGGACCTGCCTAGCCCGCTGACATCTAGCTGAGTGATGCCTGCCCGGAGAGATACTCACCTTCAGCTGTGCGGGGTTGGAGCCCAGTGCCGGCGTTGGGGGAGGAGCTATCGTCCTGAAAGGTAGAAGGAGCCAGGTGAGCCTACGGCTGTGCCGTAGGCGCACACCTAGGCTGCGCGCACAAGGGTGCGCCCTTTTGCGCTCCCTTCGGTGTGCCCCGGAGTGCGGTTGTAGAAGCTCCACCTTGGTTTAATGATGTCTGCTGCCAAGAGGACCAGACCTGTTGCTTCAGGTAGTCCAAATCGTACTCCTAAAGCAGCCAAACAAAGAAGGATTGTGTCACGGGGGTAGGGGAGAAGAGGGAGGAAGGGAAGGGGAAAGGGATAGCCCACGTAGATCTCCCTCACCGATAAATCTATACAAATATACAAGGGGCGACTTCCTCTCTGAATTAACTTCCCCATGTAGGGTAAAGTGTCCCTCAGGATAGAGTGTGGGCTTTCTCTCAGGTTCAGAGAGCAACCCGTATCATCATTGGAACTGTTTAGAGAGATGAAGCCTTTTGCCCCTAAGGACAGGGACAATACAACACTTCCAAACACACACTCGGGGACCTCCACAGGTCCCAGGACACAACGTGAGTGGGGGATGGTGAGGGAGAAAAGGGAGGAGGGGAAAGGGAATCCCCAGGGTATGGGGAAAGAATGGGGTAGGAAGGGGTCAGGGATATCACAAGTGGGTGAAGGGTAGGACTTGTACACCAAGGTAAGGATTTGCAATAGGGAACACAGGACCTAGACTTTAAGGGCAGGAGGAACGGGGATACCCACACACCAGAAACCCACTTTGCTATCGCTCTAATACACACAGGACAGGACTAACATAAACCAGTCACTCACCACTGACTCCAGGGACAAGGGGGGAATAACACAGGGAAAACGCAGGCTCACAGATCTTTCACTCCACAGGGTTGCAACACGATGCTCCAGATAAACAGGGGGGCCAGTCTCTCAGAAATGATTACCGGCGGTGGCTCATGGCCCTGCCGGTTCTATTTGTAGCCCTTTGCTTAATTTACATCAGGTGGACTCTGGGCGGGGCCCCTCACCTGCCTCAGAGTCATTCATTGTGCTTTACTTGCCAGAGAGAGGGGCGGGGTCAG
This sequence comes from Sphenodon punctatus, assembly GCA_003113815.1. Lineage (NCBI taxonomy): Eukaryota > Metazoa > Chordata > Lepidosauria > Sphenodontia > Sphenodontidae > Sphenodon > Sphenodon punctatus. The sequence continues at coordinate 3,808,199 of QEPC01009342.1, read as the reverse complement.
GAGAACACGCCAGCGCAAGGAGCGGCTCCACCCCCTTCACACCGCTGACAGCGGCGCCTCCAGCCCGCGGGGAAGCCCGCTGCTGCTGGCTATGTGCCGAGCGCTCCCTGACAGAGGGGGGTGGGGTCAGGAGAGCATGCCAGCGCGAGGGGCAGCTCCACCCCCCTAACACTGCCAACAGCGGCGCCCCCAGCCTACGGGGAATCCCATTACTAACGGCTACGAGCCGAGCTGACCCTGACAGATTGATAGTTTCCTCTGCCATACCCCCGTCGGGAATGCTTCTGTGGTGAGTACTTTGAGACTATCATCTACTACGGCCAACCCTTATGCACCGCACTCTCTTATTCCATCCGGCAATGCGGAGGATTCTCTTCTGCTTTCTCCCTACCGAGACTCCTTGCCTCTTTTAGCCTCAGGTATGGGGAGTAATCTTAGTATGGATCTACCTGCAGGGGAGTCTCTCTCTTCCTTTCTGACTAACCATGTCCTGTTGACAGCTGATACCCTGCGTTATATGTTCACCTGTATTAACCAACTACAAACCACGGTGGATGGCTTTACCACACAATTAACTAAGTTTGCTGATCCAGGGCGCAGAGTTCTACCATCACCTACTCCTCTTCGCCCTCCCGTTCATCACACTACTAACCAGCTTTTGGAAACAGACTTAGTAAGAACCAGTTTAACTGACATATCCCAGGACTTATGCCCTCCTCCTAATATGGTTACGGAACAAGCAGACTCTTTAGAAATCTTGCCTGACTCTTATTTTTACTATCATGCCGTTCTCTGGTCGCTAACCCCCTCGGTGGAACACCCCATTGGATGTGGCGGAGCATCTCAGACTGCTGTTAAGGACAATTATTACTAGACGAGATATTAACTCTGTTGATCATATGTCTGTAGCTAAAGATAGACAGATAATTATAGTGGTTTTTTCTAACCCTTTATGGATTAGGAAAATAATTACGGGAAAAGCCTGGTTAGCAACTAAAGGGGTCTTCCCTTCTCGAGAGTATACCTCTAAGTCTGGCCAGTTTATCACCCCAGCAGCTCGTTGTAGCTCTGGCCACGAGCAGCCTGGAAGATTTTCCCAGGCAGCACAGTATATTCCTTCTAACCCTGATCTTAGATGGGACACTCAAGATGGAATCCCTCTTAATCCTAGGGCTCATATGCCCCCTTTCAGGAGGGCCCCTCTAAAGTTAAAACAGCTGCTTCTGTCAATGAGCATGGACCTAGAGCCATGCTTAATTGCCAGCCCCCAAGGAGGATCTCCATTAACAAATCACAATATGAATAAGTATTCCCCCTCATCCCCTAAGCAATCCAGGATGTTGGAGAAATTGGAATTACTTTATGGTCAGTTGGAAAAACTCAGGAGGGGAAAAAACACCCAGAAGGCCCACCCAAGCCGAAACTTCTGTAGTAACTTAAGCCAGCACCCGCATCCTGCCCCTCCCCTGAGGGAGTTGGTTACTTCCGGCGCCCCCTTAGAGATAATGGGGGCTGATCCATCTCTCCACCCTGTAAATGGGGAGGAGTCCCGGGGAGTAGCAAATAGTGGACGGGTCCATGACTTTCATGTGAATTTGTCGCAGAGTGTCTATCAAAGTTTGACCCCAGCTGCTACAGGCGGCATAGTGCCTATAAGGCTGCAGGGTGAGACTTCTTTTGTAAATGATAGTTTACCCCTTGCTTCAACAGTAATTCAGCTTTGTCCCGCCGATGGTGAGAATGTGGGAAGCTTGGAAAAAGGCCTGGGAACTTTGTGTACCTTAGAGCCTGACCAGCATACAGGGGTTGTGGAGCAAGACATGTTAGGCTATTGTGCTAATGACCCCCAATGACTAAATGAGGAAATAGTACCCAACTATAGTTTCCTCTCCTGGAACATTGGAGGATGGAAAGCTCGCATGCGGGACAAAGGGTTCCTTGATTTCCTATTAAGGTTTGATATCGTCCTGCTCCAGGAAACATGGCTTCTGGAGGACGTGAATTCTATTGTTTTACCAGGATTTAATGTTAACGTGGTAGAGGCTTCTACTGCGTCAAAACAGGGCAGACCTAGTGGTGGTCTAATGCTTTTAACTTCTTCTAATATTAAAGTTGTTCTAATTGATCTGTATAAATCAAATTTTGGGCTGTATTTTTGCTCATTGCCCTGCGGGCTTAAACATCTAGTAGGAGTTATTTATATCCCTCCAAAAAATTCCAAATATTCTGATCCTGATCTATGGTCTATGCTGCATCGAATTATATTTAATGCTGTAAATAAACATCTTGATGCATGTCTCCTAATTGGAGGGGACTTTAATGTACGATCGGGAAACTTGGTCAAGAGATCTCAATGACTCCGCCTTAGCCTTCCCATTCCCTCCCACCAGTCTCAAGATCATATTGTGAGTTCTGGAATAGAAAATATGTTAGATCTTATTGCCCTTTTGGATTTGGAAATAGTTAATGGCCGGGTTGAGGGAGATTTTGATGGCCATTTTACTTTTCATTCTCAGAATGGGTCCAGTGTGATTGACTATTTCCTCCTTTCAGCCTCTTTTTTTCAGAACATCTTGAATATGTCTGTTATCCCTAGAGGCGAATCTTGCCATTTTCCAATCAGTATTAAGATCAGTGATCTTACATCTAATCACTCTGATGTACGGACCTCGAACCCGGTTCCCATACAATCTGATTGAAGGGATCGGCCTGTTAAATGGTCGGAACAACATACCCTACAATTTATAGATTGGACTAAGTTCCCCCAGAGTATGGACTTTCTTTCTAGCGAGGTCTCTGAAAGTCTGGAATGGGTAACTAGATATGAAACATTAATTCAGATGTTGAAGCCTCTAGTAGCTGTCGATGGAAGTAGGTGGGAAAAGGTCTCTGCTCCTGGAGAGTATTCTAACTGGTATGACATGGAGTGTAGACAGACAAGAGCTGGATTATCACAGCAGGCTCATGTAGTCAAAAGGAACCCTACACACCTTGCGAGATTACAACTTCAAACAGCTAGAAAAAGCTACTATGAACTTTTGTCCCAAAAGAGATCCGCCTTTCAGTTAAACCAGTGGGCTCTTCTTCAAAAAGCAGTTTGTGCTCAAGATGCTAAGAAATTTTGGGAACTTCTTCGGCAGTTATTTTATAAGACCAAGAAATTCTCCCTACCTTCCATTCATCCATCTATATGGGAGAATTTCTATCAGACACTGTTTGCATTTCCCCAGAATGCCTCTTTCTCAATTCAAGTAGCTTCTAACAACCAGTTTAAACTGTGGCCTCCTGTAACCCCTGATGAGATCTTGGATCTTAATGCCAAAGTGAAAGCCTGGAAGGCGCCAAGTCCTGATATGATTCCCCCAGAACTCTTAAAATGCCACCCACAGTGGTGGGCAAATTTTCTTGCACCTATTTTTACTTCCATTAATAATTCTGAGTATTTCCTAAGATGTGGTCACATAGCATTATCTTGCCTATCTATAAAAAAGGACATCTGTTGCTCCCTAGCAACTTTCGCCCAATCAGTTTATTGAGTACCATCAGTAAATTATACACACGAGGTTCTTACTCAATAAAGTAAGAAGCTGGCTAGAGGCCAACAATTTCATTGCGCCAGAGCAGGCTGGGTTCTGCGAAGGGCGCTCTACGACCGATCATATTCTGGTACTATCGGCTATATTACAGAAATATACCTTACATCATCGAAAACTTTACTTATGTTTTGTGGACTTAGAAAAAGCTTTCGATTTAATATCAAGGGAGCGTCTTTGGGTTAAATTAAGTAACACCTCAGTGGACCCACGCTTGCTTTTCCTGCTGGCTAAGCTTCATAATGATAATTATCTTCAAGTCAGATACAACCCTAGTTATCATCTCACCCGGCAGATCCCTATACGCCGTCAGACAAGGCTGCCTTTTGGCTCCAGCACTGTTTAATATTTACATGAACAATGTAGTGGACCATATGAGATCAACTGATATACATGCCCCGGCGATAGGAGACAGGCGCATTCCCATCATGCTTTATGCCGATGATACGGTCATCTTATCTCAGTCTCCCATTGGACGAAAGCGAGCCCTTCAGCACTATGATACTTTTTGTAAAACTGAATTACTTAAGATCAATTATACCAAAACTAAAGTTCTGATAGTAGCAACCAGGGCAGTTCGTAAACAGTACTCTTGGCACATTAATGGGAATGCTCTTGAACAAGTTCAGTTGTTTAAATATCTGGGGGTATATTTCTCTGCTGCTCTGAATTGGAATCTACATTTCAGGCAAGTAAAGGTTGCAGCTAAGGGAGCAACAGCGGCCATAACTAGATTCATCTTTGGCCCAGGAGCGAAATTAGTGCTTCCAGCTCTCCGCTTATTTAGAGCAAAAGTATTTAGCCAGCTTTTCTACTCCTTCCCTGTATGGGGCTTATTGTTCCTTAGTAAGATGGAGAGTATTCAAAACTCTTTTCTTTGTACTATTCCAGGTGCACCACGGGGAACCCCCAGGTTCTTACAAGAGCTGAAATGCGTTCCCGATCCTTGTTTACTGTGGCATTACTTTCAATTATAAACTATTGGATTAAGGTAGTCCTTTTCCCTTCTAGTTCTAACACATTATTATGCTTGGCATTGCAGGGTGGACTCCTGTATCACTGGTCTACAGCCATTGAACAGGAGGTCTTGAAGCTGGGTTTTTTGGTTCCTTTTTTTGTAGGCCTTGGATTAAACCAATCCCGAAATATCTTGAAGAGAAGAATTCTGGATCAATTGAGTCAGGTAGAAGAGCGGTTGGTATCTATCCAAAGGATTGTGCCGCATTATAGATTGCATGACTCTTCCTCTTTGTGCCCTTACTATCTGTATGAGTGGGTCGATCATGACTTAAGAGTGGCATATACCAGGATTAGATTGAATCTATTTCCTTCAGCTTTTGTGGAGGGATGGTTTAATGGAGTCCCAAAGGAACTTAGAGTATGTGCCCTTTGTAACTCAGGTGAAATTGACTCCGATTTGCATATCCTCTTAAAATGTTCCACTTATACGGGCCCACGTATCAAATATCTGAACAAATTTATAACAGACGTACAAACAACACACCCTGATTAGCCAAGATCTAAATTATTTAGCCCATTTGTTTCCGAAATTTCACTGGCGGTGGCTAATTTCTGTAGAGCAGCGATTAAAATTAGAGCATGGAGGCTGGCGATGGGTTCTTGAGGAAGAGCCAGCCGATGGCAGGCTCACGGAACCCTTTTCCCTGGCACTCTGTCATGAAATTGATGTTTAGTGGTACCGGGCACTATGAAATCTCTGATGTTAGGATTAGTGACGCGTATATGGCAACTTTTTCCATCACTTTTGGACTGAATTTCTTGGATATGCATGTCTGCCCTCATTCATAATTGGGACACCAGGCATTTAGATTTATATTAGGGACAGTGGGACAGTGCTGATGGGAGGTTATTAACTTAAAACAGACCGTAATTGAAACAGAAGGCCTTTAGTAATTTTAAGTTTGTGTATGGTTGTTTTATGATTAAACCTTTTACAGTTTGGATTTCGTAGTTTATTTGATAGTTTATTGTGATTTGTATTGTATTGACTGATGCTGAAATTATATTGAAACTGTTTTTTCTTCATTTGGTATTATATTTTGTATTTTTCTAGTTCGAATATTGCAAAGGCTTTGGCCGCGATAAACTTTATATTATTACAGAAAGGGAACTAAGATGTTTGTATAAGGATTTGCCTCGTACCCCTGTTTTTTATGGCCTACCAAGGTACATAAGGTGGTTGGATCCCTTAGAATATAGGCCCATTGTTTCAGGGTCAGCGTCTGTGTTTGAACCAATTGCTAAATACATGGTGTATTATTTAAAACCTTTTGTAGAGCATGTTTTGTCCTATACAAAGGATACCACCCATCTGATCAATATCCTTGAGGATATTGACTGTAATGGGATCCAGCCTATTTTTGTCAGCATGGACATAAAGGCTTTATACACCAGCATTCCTCATAAGGAAGCAATGGACATCTTAAGAAAATATTTTGACATGAGACTAAATAAAAATCCCCCCACTGAGTTTTTATTAACTTTGGGCCAGTTAGTTTTATCTAAGAACTTTTTTGAGTTTAATGGAGAGTTTTTTCTTCAAATTAAGGATGTTAGTATGGGGAGCCATTGTCTGAAGAGTTAGCTATACTCTACATGAGTGATTGGGAGACTAAATTCATTTACAACACAGAATTTAATCCTTTTTTAAGTTCCATATTTTTATGGCGCAGATTTATACATGACATTTTGATAATTTGGACAGGAGATCAAGAACTGCTCTTGGAATTGTATAGATAGATTAATAGCCTTCATGAAAGCATAAAATTCACCATTCAATTTAATGAAAACCATATCAATTTTTTGGATCTATATATCTGTTTTGAGAACAGGCAAATTAAAACTTATACATACGCCTACCGACCAGTATTTCCTATACAATACCATAGTCACCACCCCAGACACCTTTTGAGAAATATCCCCTTTAGTCAATTCAGAAGAATCAAGTGTAATTGTACTGAAGATGCACGTTTTAGGAGGGAGGCCATTGGCATGAGTCAAAATTTTGCAGAAAGAGGGTATCCCCAACACATAATTGCAGATAATTTGCAGAAGGCAGCCGGTCTTTCCAGAAGTTCATTGTTACAGGCTGTAGACTGGAAAAGGATTCTAATAAAGTGGTCTTTGTTACAACGTTTAATAACTGCACCAATGAGATTAGAAAAATTATGCTGGCATATTGGAATATAATTGACCACACTGAAGGGTGCCGGGCACCTCCGCTTTTTGCCTACAAAAGGGGCAGGAATGTGGGGGATCATATAGTTAGGGCAAGACTCCCCTTACTATCCCAGAGAACACTGGATGGTAGAAAGCTAACAGGTAATTATCCCTGTGGACAGTGTGTAAATTGCACACACAGCCTGAAGTTAAAGACTTTTGAGGATCAAGGTAGGAAAATTTGCCACATTAAGGATTTTATAAATTGTAACACCTCGGGCGTGATATATGCAATCCAGTGCCCTTATAAGAAGTTATATGTGGGGAAAACTAGCAGGCACCTGAAGACTAGGATCACTGAACACCGCAGCAGACTTAATACATGGACACTTTTGGCTCCCCCGGTTGAGCATTACAATGCAGTGCATAAGGATAACGATGATTTTAGTTTTGGGGAGATTGAAAGGCTAATCCCTCCAGTCAGCTCAAAACGCCTGTCCATTAGGGAGAATTATTGGATCTTAACACTGGATACTATTGAGCCATGGGGTCTGAATGATTTAATTGACTTCATTATATCATAATTGCAGCATAGTTATGTCACACAGACACCCCAAGCTGGAGTTCTGAACAACATCTTTCTTGCAGGAGTTAACATTTGGTATCAAGGTACTAATTAGTTTCCAATCACAAATTATGTGGGATGAGGCTGTTAGTGATTCATGACAGCCTGGGGCACAGTGATTTAAGGACCATGTGTTCTTTATTTAACCATGGGCTGCAGGCAAGTGGCTTGAGGAGGCTTTTTTTCTAAATTTCTGTGCCTTTACATGGCTCTGTGGAGACCCATTATCGAGAGTCTACAGTGTTTTTCAGGTTGGATTTACTAAGGGGCTGCACAGAAGATGGGGTATTTAGCTCCCATATACGTATTAACTTATTTTTTATGAAACATTGTGTTTCCTTTTTCAAGTTAAGCCAGGGTTGTCAACTGATCTGCTGTAAAAAGAAAAGAAAAAAATTTATTATTCATTGGGCTCCTTTGAACCCGGAGAGCAATGCACTCTCTCATTCCTCCACCAGGAGTGGTTTAATTTATTTTAGTAATCATTTTGTGATACGTGGTTGTATGTCTACATAATAATAATAATAATAATAATAATAATAATAATAATAATTTATTCCAAGGGCACTGGCAAAAGCCATGGCCCAACCGTATAAAATAACAATGTCAATACACATAACCATAACATAGTACAGAAATACAGTCCAGTATATGGAATCTCATAAAACCCTAAAACAACCTCCTGTTAAAAATATCTTTTACACAATTCCCAAGCCCACTTGGCTAGACTGATTATTTGTTCCGAGGATCTACTCTGGATACATAAGTCCAAAGGGTTGTGGCAGTGTAAGATAAAGATTTCGCCACAATCCTAGGCTCGAGATACCTTATCCTTAAATGCAAAGTCAACGGGCAAACAAATAAAACATGGAGCAGGTCTTCCACCTGTCTCAATGGACAAGCGCAAATTCTTTCAGCATACAGGATATTAGAGCGTCTCCCCACCAAAACGTTTGTAGGGATTAAATCAAACCGCAAAAGCGTCAAAGCTCTGTGAAGACCATAGTCAGACAGCAGGACCAAATAAGGTTCCAGCTCCCATTTGAGTTTTAAAGTCTTGTACAACGGTGCACATCTGAGTGATGCAATTAGGCCCAAATCTATTTGAATTGCCTGATCCTTTATCTGCTTCATTAGAAGCTGCCTCTTGCCAAAGACAGGCAAAGAAGAAAGCATTTCCGGTGAGAGGCCCAGAAAGTAAATAAGCCTCATAACCTCCCCATACCAGGATCCTGGGAGCGACCATGACCTGGCCTCTATATTACAACGACGAGGGAGCCTAACCTCTGGCAATGACTCTAATTTGGCCCAATAGTTAACTATGGCTGTCAAGATTTTGGACCTCATTGAGGCTATTCCCAGCTCCATCCGTAATAAAGGAGCTGGAGTAGACTTTGGAACTTCCAATATTACTCTCAGGAACCCATTTTGATAGGGCTCGAGTGCCTCAAGATGCCATGGGCTCCAAATTTAATGTCCTGTTTGGAGACCACTATTGTCTTGGTTAGTTAGTTAGTTTATTTATTACGGCCTTAGCTTTCACAATCAGCCTAACAAACAACAACAACAAACAAAAATAAAATTAAGCCTACAACACAGTTGGCAGGAGCATCCGAATAACACTTCGACAGTTCATAGAGTCTACCAAAATACAGTTTAATACAGCACCCTACAATTTAAGCACTATCCATTGTCCAAAGTCCATTGACCATTGTCACGGGTCATAAGGTTGAATAACATTCTGGATATTAGACCAAAACTTCTAGCTTGTTACTTCCCCATTCCATACGATGAACCATCACTAAATTAGTTTTATTGTTGGCATCAGTTCTCGCTGTGGCCTAGGGGAATCTTGCAAATTTATAAGACATCCATCAAAAGGAAAACACGTAGGTAAATCACACAATCTACCAAATTACAAAAGTCACAGCCATCCCACAAGGAAAACCCCAACCGCCCATCAAGGGTCTACATAACAAAACGAACAAAATAACTCAGTCTCTACAAATTCTAGCTCTTGTTTTTTCTGCCAAACTCAAAAATGTGGCAATTGCCATCAGTTCTTCCTTCTCTAACAAGGATAAAAGAAATATATAAGTGCCTTCAGTATCAAAGTCAAGGCCCTTTTTTAATAGTGACAACAGCCAAGTTATCCTCAAGGCTTGGTAATATGAGCATCTCAGTAAGAGGTGGTCCATTGATTCCACCTCTAGTAATGGACAAGAGCATAGGCGTTTGCTATATACCACCTGTTTGTGCCTACCTTCTATGACTGCTGAATAAATAAGCTGGAAACGTAGGTAGGTATATAGCCTATGTAAACGTGAATTTGCAAGCATGTCCAAATACCCCTTGAACTTCACATGGATCTTGAACCTATTGTCTTGGTTTTCTCATAATTTATTGCTAAATGGATTTCTCAGCAAAATTGGGCTACAGCCATTAGCATTCTCTTCATACCTAAAGCTGTTGGGGATATGAAAACCATATAATCTGCATACAATAATACTGGAATTAGGCACTTGGCCACCTTTGCAGGGAAGCAATAATCATCCTTAAGTCTATCTATTACACCATTAATATAAACAAATTTAAAACAGGGCTAAAACACAGTCCTGTTTTACACCATTTGTGGAGGGCACTTGATTAGACAAATGTCCCTCCTGAGTCATTTTTACCCTAACAGAGATCTGGTTATAAAGAGCCTGCACCAGATATATTAGGCACCGGGGGATATTAGTCCCAAGCAACTTCTCCCAAAGAATATTCCTGTCTATTGCATCAAATGCTTGACAAAGGTCCAGGAAGGTCAAATAAAAATTGGCCTTCCTGACCTTTACATGCTTCTGAACAAAATGGGACAAAGTAAAACAATGGTCGCCTGTCGAGTGGTCTTGGCGAAAGCTTGCCTGCTCCTTGGGGAAGAAATTTGCGACATTTGTCCAGGTCTCCAATTTAGATAGTAAGTATCTTGCATATAACTTCGCTGCCACATTTATCAAACTAACCGGCCGATAATTTTGAGGTTGGTGCGTATCCCCAGCCTTATGGATGGGGATGACTATACTTATATTCCAGCCAGCCGGTATCATGCCATAAGCGTTGATGCAATCGAAAAGCTTAGCCAGTATTGGCGCTCACCACTCACTATTCTGACGAAATAAGTCCGCTGGTATCCCATCTATGTCAGGGGCTTTTTGGGCCCTCGTCTGATTTAGCAGCTGCTCAACCCCTTCAAGTTCTACAGGGGGCCACTGGGTAAACCCCTCCAAAGCCCTCAATGAAGCCTGGTTGAAAACATGCATGTCAGGAACCCGGTTAAAAATAGTGAGATAATGGTGCTGCCATTCGTCTGCTGAAATGGACATCTGAACATAAGGCTTCCTATAGCCATTTTTAACAGGTGGTAAGAGCACGTGCTTTGCATGTATAAGGTCCTAGGTTCAATTCCCAGCATCTCCACTTCAGGATCCCCATGTCTACATAGATTTTGTACACTTGTTTGTCATAGGATATAAGAAGAGAACCATACAATGAGAGCACAACTGAATTTTTATTGAGAAATCTCTGAAGAATTCAATATCTATTGACGAAATGATCATTGCTCCTATTTGGTTTATTGATCCTTCTTTTTGATTTGCATATCAAAGCTGTTGGTTCTTGTTTTTTAAGTCTGTACATGGCTTTTTGTTAACAGTGCTTGTTAGATATAATAGTTCCAATAATTATTACAATCATCTGGTCATTGAGATTTCTTGTTGTTGTGTATTTCTATATTACCTAGTGTTGGGAACACATACAGTAGTCTGCCTGTTCCTTTGGTCAGTTTATATTGGCAGTACTGCAGAGTTATACCCCTTTTGTGCGCCACCAACATAAGTGGCATGGTCACCAGCCCAGAACTGTCCTGCTGCCATTTACACAGCTGTTGGATTACTGGTGGCTCATGATGCACAGTCAGCAGGATGCTTTATATGGGAGTGGGAGGACAGCCTCCAGAGACAGGAGAGCAAGCACTTGTAGGCTGGAAACAGACAGCAAGCTGGAGGTTCCTCAACCCTGCTTTAATGGCTGCAGGCAGTGGTTTTAATTTTACATTTTATTCAGTATAATATATTGAGATCTAACATGTTGTGCTCTGCTTAGTCTTGGTATATTTTTTTAAAGGTTAATGTCAAAGCGTGTAAACCTCTTGTAAAGCACTTTTTTGGAACCAAATAAAGGTTTGCCCTCAGCGTAGGAAAAAGCATTTGAAGATGTTAGGCCATCTCCTGCAGTCTCAGGAGCCCTGTGACATGCATTAGAAATGTTAACACCGTGTTAAAGTGGTCTTAACGTGAAGTGTAGTTTTATTTATGTTTTTTATTTATGTAGGGTTTTTTACTCAAAGATGAGAAGGTGCCTCGGAAAAAGTCCTGAGAGGATAGGTTAGACAGATCTCGGTATGTTTAGGCTAGAGAATTGACAACTAAGGGGAGACTTGATAGTTGTCTTCCACTACCTGAATGACTGTCGTATATCTTTCGGCCGTGAAGGCAGGACAGGATATAATGGGCTCAGATAACACAAAAACCGTTTTTGATTAAAGATTAAGGAGAACTTCATAACGGTAAGAGCTGCTCAACAATAGGATGGACTGCCTTTGAAGGTAATGGGCTCTCCTTCATTGGAGGTTTCCAAATAGAGGCTAGATAGTCATCTTCAAGAGATGCTGTAGCTGCAAAAACTGTCAATATGCTTTGTTGGTTTGTCCCTTACACAGCAAGGCTACGCGAAGCATGCGTTATAGCCACATTTGAGAGTCAACAAGCCCATAGGTTTTGAAATACACGGGATGAGTCATCAGCACATGACTTCAATGAACCACAGGTGGGGAACTTTTTCTCTCTAGGGGCCAACTCTCTAGGCTCCACATGGAATTCAGGCACGGGGTGCCTAAGTGTTGCATTCTAGCAAAGAGGGCCTTTATTATGGATTTGTGAAATGGATCAGTCCCCTGTCCTTGTGTGTGCATCCCCTCCTCTCTGCTCCCTTCCCTATAGCTCCATTTGTCTGTTGTTGAAGGTAGGAACTGTATCCAGGGACAAGATCTAGGAAATTGAAAGGAGCCACTTTAAAACTTGCAGAGGGCCAAATTTGGCTCCTGTGCAACTGGTTCCCCACCCTTGAACTAAACTGACAGCTAACCCCAGTCGGTTCAAGTTCCTTGACGCACTAAACCACAGAAAGTGATGTTCAATGCCAGTATGCAAGTTGCTGTTCAGGATGTCTCCTGGTGTCATTAGGGATGGGCGAATGCGGTTTGGAAGTTCGGAGTTCGGCCCGAACTTGGCCCGTTCGGACGACTGAACCCAAACCCGAACCTGAACTTACCAAATCGAACTCAATTCTGAACGTCGAAATGACCGAACAGTTCGGTCAGTTTGGATCACATTCGGGTGAGTTCGGGTGGCAAAAATGTGGTGTCACTGGAAGGCCAAACGTGGCAGGGAGGGGGAGTCAGCTGAGGAGCAGACTTCCAGGCACCAAGGGTGGAGGGTGGAGACTGGCTTGAAGTAGTAGCCAGCCTGCCCAATCACCATCCCTTTTCACCTCAGACCACTGGCTTCGCAATCTGAAATTGGCCACGGGCTAGGCTGCACGGAGCCAATGGGGCTTGCGGTGAGGCGGGCGCAGCAAGAAACAAAACTGTCTGCCTCCCCCCTTCCCAACACCTTCTGAGCTAGTCACTGTTCCTGAACAGGAAGGATTCCCAATCCCCACGGATTTTACATATGTATTTAGAATCCCCCCCTTGGCAGGATTCTGTGGATCCACTAAACTTCTTCACTGACTAGTCTTTCCCACCTAAACAATGTCTGACAGATCTGACCACTCAGATTCAGAAGGCGTCTGTCCACTGGTCTGGCTCCCAGAGCCTATGGGCAGCCCCTCACCCACACCTCCATAAGGGTTTCAAAAGCCCCTTTTCCTTATCTGGCGCCTGAAGGTGGGAGAGAGATGGTCCACAGCCCCCACCCCCCTTGGAACCAACCGAGCTAAGAGCCTTCCCAGACAACGCACCAAACTGTCGAGGAAAATTTCATACTCACACTGTTGGTAAAATCTGTCAGAAGTTCTTTATTGATCTCAAAGCGCAGAGAGAGAGAGCAGAACTGCCCCCATGCAAGGAGACAGCCTGGTCTGACTCCTCCCCCCAGTACAAGAGGTTTTATAGGTTTATCATACATTCAAAGATACATGCATGTCACGCAAAGCAACGTCATACAAAGGTAAAAGCTTACAGCAATTGTTTACATACTCAGCGACCTATTCTCAAAACCATATAAGCTAGACTGTTTACAAAGTAAGGTGCCTAAAAAAGCCAATTAACTAGCACATCTGCATCTAGCACATAATTGGCCTCTGTCCAATGCTTATCATGCATGAAGTTGTTTCCCAGGTCTTGCTGGGTGAAACAGAACCCAAACTAGTCTCATGATTATTTCTACCTAACAGGCTAAAACAACCTCACTTCTGTTAAGAATGAGTATTACCCAGCATTCATCTGCTTTCCACTTTGTGCTACCTTCCTTTAGCTCTGTGTAGCTCAATTCCATAGGGTCCCTTATAAAAATTCCCCCACAATCCCTTCCTTTTATGCCATTGAAGGCATAACAATCTAATTTTTAAACCCTTATGGACATTAAGCCATTAACATAAACTTGGGTACTTTGCCTTTGGTTCAAGCCTGGTAATAGTTGTTTCGCAGCGCTATTTAAGCAGCATCTAATAGGCATTAAAATTACTTAAATGCATAAAAATAAGCCAAACAAAATAACAAAAGCAAGCAAAACAATATAAAAGTTTTGGAGCCTAAGTTTTGGAGCCTAAGCCTCCAAGCCAGGCCCAAAGGGCCCATTAATCTGTTTGATGCAACTGGGACTCTGCTTGTTTTATTTGAGCAGTTTGATTTAAAATGGAGCCAAAGTTGTCTGGGATGTAAATACAGCATTTTTTCCAGTCAGAGCGCATACACCCCCTTTGCTGGCTAGGATAAAGTCTAGGCTTATTCAGTTTCGCAAACCCATCTGTCTGATATTACCCATTTCATAGACCATGTCCTGAAAGCCTAGGGATGTAGCATTAGCAACTGTTTTTAATACTCCAGTCACTTGTTTTATTTCTCGCATAGAGAAGGCAACTCCAACTCCAGGTATGGTGATACCCCAATATTTTTGGCCTCAGTGATCTCCTTTTGATTATTCAGTTTACCTTGAGGGAGGGAAGACAGGTATCGAATGGAAGGGACAACAGCCCCAACAAAACAAGATCCGTCCCACCAGGGGCAATTTTTTATATAGGTCTTGTTTTTACATATGAAATAGTGTTCAATCAGGGCAGTGTGTTCAGTCATATAGGACAAGGAGGATTGCATAATGTGAAGTCCACAATAGCTGAAATTCACTGAAGGAGCTTCCATTTAAAGCCATATATACAGTGAAATTTATGGTGAATGTGTAGTTACAAATACTATACCCTACCTTGACTCCTTCCTTTTGTGCATATTTTTTCCCACATAGACCTATTGGACTGAAAACCAATATTCTCCCTGCACTTCCTTGGCCAGGTGAATGTATTCAGTATTATGGTGGCCTATATTCAGTGCCTGGAAATGAAGTGGTCATCTTTTACACTATTTGAGAGGCATTTAATACTACAGGAACAAAATATCTTTCAAAAGCACAAGGGTAAATGAACCCAAATATAACATTTAAACACGCAAAAACATTACAGCTATTTAATTATAACAAAAACCCCATTAACATCGTGCACTAGGCATTTATTATGAATGTGTATGTGTACGTGCATTAGTGTGTTAGTGTGCAAAGTTCTTTTATCTTCTTGGGCAAGCCAAACAACAGTGGTGGCAGTGATGATGCAGACCTGTAAGAAAACAAAGAGCTGGATTCTGTAGGAAAGTCGCCTAAAAGTCTTTTCCTCTACTTCTAAGGTGGTAATGGTGACACATCTGCTCTCTTGGTTTGTAGCTGCAAATCCTCTTCTAGCGTAGGTGACAGGGAAGAGGTTACTAGCACATTACCCTGCCGCTCTGACCTTATTTCTACAGGAACAGAGGTTCTTTTGCAATGGGAGGTGTGAATCCAGGATGAAGGTGCCTGGAACTTAGTGTCTGTGTTGGTTGCAAAAAGTATTTGAAAAGACTCATCAATGCAGCTTCAAGGCTGTTATTTCTTTGGTAGCTTTCAATGGGGACCTCGTCACCAGGCTACAGGTTGTGGCAGGCACATTAAGACATCACTGTAAGGTGAGGGAGAAAAGGCAAGGTTGGGGAGGAATGTTAATACCTTTGAGAGAGTGCTGCTAGTGCCAAATCCCCATCTTTTTTTTTTTTTCAGAGCCTACACTTCAAAAATGAATACCGTGGATGCTCTTCTTGCGAAGCCATTCACCACGCTGACTTATGAAGAGAACCTGAAAATCAAAGACATGGGACTTCACCATCCAGAACTGCAAATTGAACAAGCAGCACAGGACAGAGGGAAAGGCGATACACACAGGTTCCACGCATCCTGGTACGAGAAGTTCTGGTGGTTATGTGGCAGTGTTTCCAAGAAGTCATTGTTCTGTTTTCCTTGCCTGCTGTTTAGTGGTGATGCACATTGGACAAAGACAGGAGTCAAGGACATTAAGCACCTGTCTGAGAAGGCAAAGAAGCATGACTCTTGTAAAAGCCACCTTGACAACTGCCTCAACCTGTCACAGTTGGGAAAATCAAACATCGCCGAGAGACTCAACGAAGGCTACCATGTGTCTGTAAGGAAACACAATGAGGACGTGGATCGAAATAGATATATCTTCTTCAGAATAATAGACTGCATAAAGTTCTGTGCTGCCTTTGAACTGGCGCTGCGTGGACATGATGAAAGCGAGGGATCTGTGAACCCAGGGGTTTTTCGAGGTGCAACAGATTTACTTGCCACAGCTGATAGTACGGTACAGCAACATTTGAAGACTGCGACTGTCTTCAAGGGGACTTTGAAAACAGTGCAGAACGAACTCCTGGACTACATGCTGCAAATTGCTTGTGACCACATCATTTCTGAAATTTAAAATGCCGATTTTGTGGCTATCGAAGCTGATGACACCACAGATGTCTCAACCGTCTGCCAGTCTGTCATGATTTTCCACTACATTGATGGCAGGGGTTCAACCGTGGAACATTTTTTCAGCTTCACACACTTGACAGACTCCCGTGCAGAAACAATCACTGAATCCTTGCTTGAAAAACTCAGTGCTGCTCTCCCAAGGGACTCTGACAAACAGAAACTCATAGATCAGAGCTACGATGGAGCGAGAGTGATGCGTGGAGAGCATGGTGGAGTCCAGAGGAAGATAAGAGATGTATACCCGAATGCACACTTTGTTCACTGTTTTGCCCATCAGCTGAACCTTATTGTACAGCAAGCCGTATCCCAAATAAGACAAGTAAGGATTTTCTTTCAAAGTATGTCTGGTATCCCTGCTTTCTTCAGAGTTCATCTCCAAAAAGGACTGAGGCTCTGGATGCGGTGGTGAAGAGAAGGCTCCCCAAAGTAGCTAAAACACGCTGGAACTTCAGTGTGCGGACAGTCGAGGTCATCTATGAGCACAGAGAGGACCTGGTCAAGTGCTTTGAACAAATACGACTAGATAGTCATGATGCCAAGACTGGTATTGAGGCCAGATCATACATGACCATGTTGGAATCTGATGGGGAGTTCCTCTACTTCTTGTCCTTGTTCCACAGAATCATGGCGCACGTGGACATACTTTACAAGGAGCTCAAAAAAATATTTTTGACTCTGTAGGTATTCAAAGATATACTAGTACTGACTTCATAAGGGCCATTGATAAAGTGAGGGACTCCATTGGAACTCTGCGCTCGGAGGTGCTGGAGAACGCTCAGATGCGCAGAAGTGCGCCTAGCATAGACATGCTAGAGCAGATCGCTGTGGAAGTGTGCGATATTATAATCTCTCATGTACGTGACAGATTTCAATTCACGAAACATCTAGAGAGTGCAACTTTGGTGCAGGGGACTTTGTTTCAAAGGCACAGTGAACGCTTTCCCATCCAAGCATTTAATGTGGCAAGGCAAGCCTACCCAATGCTGGAGCGAGACCGACTGAGGAGTGAGCTTGGGACTTTGTATGACAGGACAGAATTCCATTCTGCCAAAAATGCCTCTGCGCTACTTGCTGTGTTGACCGAGGACAACTTGGGCAAATCTTTCTCGGAGGTGGTTAAACTGCTGAAGATTGTCATGACAACGCCTCTCACAACTGTTGAAGCGGAATGAAGCTTCTCAGCTCTAAAAAGAACTAAAACCTTTCTGAGAAGTACCATGACAGAGGAGCGTCTGAATGCTCTCGCAATGCTGTCTATTGAGCAAGCCATGGTCAGGGACATTCCAGACTTCAACAACAAAACAATAGATCTGTTTGCACAATGCAAGGAACAGCGAGCAAATTTCCAGTACAGGCGCTGAACAGACCTGAAGATGATCTATTCTGGGCAGTGACCTGCACAATGAGAACACCTGTGTTGCATCCATCACACTCCAGCCTGCATGGTCTTTGTCCTGATTAGGGAGACCCATGCCAAAATGGACACTGCACCAAAGTAAAGAGGTGATGATCTGGACTCTCCATTGCATGAAGACTAGAAGGAGGGGAGACCTGCACAATGAGAACACCTGTGCTGCATCCATCACGCTCCAGCCTGCATGGTCTTTGTCCTGATTAGGGAGACCCATGCCAACGTGGACACGGCACTCAAGTAATGCTTCCCAGCCTTCATCAAGGACAGAGCACAGAGAGGAAGACCGATAGCCCTGGCGAACCACCACCATGAATAAACCCAGCACCCAAAGGGCACCACGTGACGGCGACAGCACACAAGGCAGAGGGAGGCATTTCGGGCAGCTGCCTGTGTGAGGATGAGAGCCAGCAGAGGACATCCCACAGTAAAGATAAGTATGCTTCCTTCTTAAGTTAAAAAGTTTAGTTAAAAGGTACAGTTAAAATTTAAACAGTTTAAACAGTTAAACAGTTTAAATTTTAACACTAGTTAGAGTTCTTTAGAACTGTTGGTCCTAACGTAGTTTAGAAGTAGTTTAGAAATGTGTTAGAATTTAGAAAATATTTGGTCATAATTTCGTTTATAAGTAGTAGTAGTTTAGAAGTATGCACTAACACTTTGTTGCTCGCTATGTGTCCCCACCCTGGCCATAGGCATGCCCCCAAGGAGAGGTGCAGTGGGCATTCATTGGGATTGGGTGGAACCTCTCCTTGGGGGCGGGGGCATGCCCACGGCCGGGGCAGGGACACCAAGCCACAAAGTCCATAGGGAAAAGGGATAAATAGATAAACACTTGTCAGGGTTCTTTAAACTTGCTAGTACTAATGCAGTTTAGAAGTAGATAGTTATTAAGAGTAGGCGGCTTTGGGCCTGCCCCTGCCCCCAAGGAGAGGTGCAGTGGGCATTCATTGGGATTGGGTGGAACCTCCCCTTGGGGGCAGGGGCATGCCCACGGCCGGGGGCACCAGAAAGTCTTAGGGCACCCCCAACAAATCATGTTGGCTCCAAAACCACTGCTATAGGGGCCTGTAAACCAACTGGGCCCACCATCACTGTGCCTCCAGATGCAGTGTTTGACTTTAGGAGTTACTGGGCTTCTATAGGTCCAATGAAGCCTGAAGTCACACTGTGTCTAGAGGCCTCAACAAGACCAGCTGTGGGACCTGAACAGTGAATGGACTGGGAGCCACCCTAGGAAGCTACAGACAGCCAAGGAGAGCATGAAAATGAAGAGTGTTCCGGATAATGGTAAGTGATGGCATGGAGATTGGGAGGGTCCTGGACCTCTTCTTTGGGGGAGAGGTCCACAAAGAAACAAAATTAAAAATGTCATTCAAAATGCAAATATGTAAATTAATTTGCTTCTTTTTTCTATCTAGTTTTTCTGAGATCTGGCATGATTACACACCTCGCCTCGTTCTCTTTGTGAACATAGGAGAAAGTAGGTAGATACGAGCGCAACAGAAGAGGAAGCTGCAGACAACAAGGAAACCCTTTTCCCCTGTCCCCCTTCCTCTTCTCGTGCTCCAAAACCAAACCCTTTCCCTCCTTCTCCTCCTCTTCCCTTTCATTCTCTTCTGATTCGGCTTGTTGCAGAACAGGGAGCTCACTCAGTCCTCCCAAGTTCTCCAAGCCAGAAGGAAGGCTTGTCCCAAAGCCTGCACCTTCAGAAGACTACAGGTGGCAAAGGATGCCATGAAAATCGAGGATTCGAGGGTTCAGGATAAAGGTAGGCGATGGCAACATCATCTATTTTTTTAACCTACTATGGTTAATTTGGAGCCGGTGGGAAAGAGAGCATATAGGACCCCAGTAAGAGGGTTCTCTATTCCCCAGTGGCAGTGCTTTACACACCAGTGTCCCAGCATTAAATGTAATGACCATCCAGTGTTAACCCTGGGAACTCCTTACTGCTGGGTTATGCAACGCTGCCATTGCCCTGACTCCGCCCACCGTTGCCCTGGCTCCGCCCACCGGCTCACCAGCCCCTCCAAACCCAAAACCCACCAGCCACCCCTGCTCTGGTATGAATGTAAATGTGCAGGAATTGCTAAGAATGCTGCTTTGTTTTTAGCCTACATATATGTATGTGTTATTGACATGCGTTGAAATATATGCGCTTTTAAAATGCGGTCTTACCATGTAGAAGACTGAAGTGCATTGTTCCCTTAGCGTCCCCAGCATTCTAAACTACAGAGTTGGGGATAGAGTGGCTGCCGTCGGTGTTATTGCACTGACTACTGATGTTGCTTGTGAGGTTCCTCCCATAGCTGGAGATTCTGGCAGGCTGAGCTGTCATTTTGAATAGAGCTCGTGGTTAGTTACCTCAGGGCAAGCTGTCATTTATTTATTTATTTTGCTTGCTCTCTTATGGTTTGTTCTTTGTATTCGAAAGTTGATTTGTGTGGAATTATGAATATATTTTTAATTAGCATTTTATGTGGCATTGTCCATATGATACTGGGCTTTTCTGTTTAAAATGTACTATAATGCATGGGAAATCTGTCTCTTCAGACATAGGGAAAGATTTGTTCTTTTTATTTTACTATAATAAAGATGGGTGTTAGGAAGCTTGAATAGAGTAATTTTTAGGATGAATATTGGCATAAATTATTTTCAGTACTGCAATGTTGAGATGTAGAATGCTGGGGTTTGGGGTTTTTTACAGTAAAATTTGAGGAAATCTTTTATCATGTCTTTTGAAGTTGATGCCTTTGAAAAGTGGTGGATGGGTGCTTTTGTATTGCATTTTCCCATAACAGATTATTTTTCTCTCTAGGACAATTGAATATAATTCCAGTTGTTATAAGCTGATGTGATGGTCTTGCATATTTATATGGAGTTAAGTATGCAGGGCAAATTATTTTATTTTTTGTCTGTGATGTGACATTTTGTGTTCAGTTATACCTAATTACCTTTTTCTTTTCTGTTCTTGGTTATAGTTTGTATTTTTATGGAATATAATTTTGTTTACATTCACTATTAAAATATACTGGCCTATCTGTTTTTGCAATAATTTTGTAGGCTTTTTAAAAAAAGAAAAAAATTCAACTTCCTATGATGTTTTACTAACTGGGTGTCTTCTTATTTTGCAGAGAATCAGGTAAGAACCATATAAGGATCATTTACTGAATTTACTTCCAATATTTTTCACAGTAAGAAGTTAATCGTAGATATAGCTAGTGCTAGTGGAGAATGCAGATATAATAGATCACCTCATTGGAGCATTGAAGAGACCCACACATTTATTGATGTGTGGGGTGAAGAAAAAGTTCAGAGGGAGGTGGGGTTAACTTATAGAAACCTTGGAGTGTTTTGACAAATTTCAGAAGCAATCAAGGGAAGAGGATATTACAGGGATCCTGTTCAGATTAGGTCAAAGGCCAAACAAATTAGGTCAACATTTTAAAAACTTAAGCTTCATAATAAGAAGGAAGAAATTACTGTTTTTTCCAAGAACGTTTAGACAGATTCCTACACCTCCAGGGTCAACTAGTCTGGTCCAGTTGTTTGCGGAAATAATATAGTGAGAAGTGGAGGGCAGCTTGAATCAGATGAAGAAGTGGATGATAGATTATGTGCCTGGAAATTAGCTCAGAAAGGTAGAGCAAAGGGAGGCCGGATTACATTGATTACAACAACGTTGCCTGGCGACTTTCAACACATCGACCTGGGCTCCCAGCTGCTATTAGCTGTTTTGGTAGCCATTGCAGAGAGGAATTCTTTTATCCTAATAAACATTTATTTACCCCCCAGGTGGACCAAGGTGATCTCCGATTTGGCCCTATACTCTTTTGGCTACCAAGATGGATGAACTTAGAGAGGGATATCCGGGGATAGAGATCATGCTAGCAGGTGATTTTAACGCCAGCGTAGGCACATTCCACGATGATATTTCTGATGATTTAGATGAGTTTTGGGGTATCAACTACACCCAACTATGTGTTGGAAATGCAAGGACTGTGAGATCATTGCATCCATTTGCCCAATGCAGAGTTTACAGAGGAGTGTGAGTAGCTAATCATCAATAAGCAGGCAGGAAGCATACTT
>QEPC01009342.1:3710387-3784406 GCA_003113815.1 Sphenodon punctatus | reverse complement strand
CTCTCTGAGACACAAAGAGATGAGAAATCTCCTGGGGGAGGAGATTGACCAATCAGGTCCTGACAGGAGTAGGACAGATAGGATGGGGGAAGGGTTCCCTGATCTGTCTGTCTACTCCTGGTGTTTCTAGCAAACAAACAGGATGAGGTGCTTAGGGGGGATGCAACCAAAGGAATGTATTTCCCACACTATGTTGGATCAAAAGCATAATATGGCAGGCAATGATTTCCTCCAATGTATGTATGAAGATAATTTTCGGATTTTAAATGACTAGGTGGTTTCTGATTCCCCAGGAGCCTGTACTTTTCTCTCTAACCGTGGAAGCAGTACAGTGGATTTCTTTGTGGCTGAAGCCCAATACTTCCATTATCATCAGATTTTGGAAGTGATAACCAGACCAGAGAGTGACCATCTCCCTTTGCGATTGGCTCTCCTGAAATTTGGCATAAACGGAGATAATTTAGCGATCAAAACTAATATAATTAAGAAATCTGTAATTTAGACAGACAGGCTTAAGGAGAAAGTAGAGATCCTCTTTTCAGAGGATCCGCTCTGTAAGCTGGTCGGGGCTCCGAGAGAAGCAGATGTCCATACATTTATTGAATTCTATGAAGAAATAGTGCAAGAATTCCACAGGGTTCTGATTAAGGTAGATCATGCACAACCAAGCAAGCACTGGCATACAAAAATGATTTGATGAGGAATGTATGGCAGCCAAGAAGGAAATGATGACCCAGATGGTCAGGTGGAGGAGAGAGAGTTCAAATAAATCTAAATTTGTGTTCCTGACTAAGAAGAGAGCCTACGAGACACTGATTGTAAGGAAGAAGAAAGCTTACCAGGATGAATGCTGGGATGAGCTGAGAAAGGCAATAGCAAATCGCGACAACAAACGTTTCTAGGCAATGGTACATTTGGGTACAAGAAGGGGTTATATTTCCCCTGATTGTTTTATTGATGGTCCCACATGGGCAGACTTCTTTGTGAAGAGGTTTGCCTCTGTGATAGTAGATGAACAGGAGTCTTTTATCTCTGTGGAGATAGACTTGGCACAGTTTTGTATATCACCATTACAATTGGATTTTCTCATAGATAATCTCAATATGGGCAAAGCATCAGGACCTGACTTACTTAGATCTGAACTTTTCAAGCTATTTAGAGATCAATGGATCCCCATGCTACAACATTCAGTATGAAATATAGCCGGAGCAGTGTGGAAACAAAATACAATTATTCCAACATTCAAGAAAGGCAGTAGATGTTTACCAGACTGCTACCGCCCGATTATCTTAATCTGCATCCCTGTGAAGATACATGGGGGCCATTTATTAGAATATTTCCAGACTTGGATTTCTGATAACGATATTTTGAGGGAGAAGCAGGCCGGTTTTCATGCCGGTTATTCATGTGTCGATAATTGCTTTACCCTGACATACCTGATAGAGAAATATAGGAAGATTTCTAGTCATCTGTATATTGCCTTTATCGATCTTCAAGGGCCTTTGATTCCATTGAAAAAAAGTTGTTATGGACTAAATTGAGATGTATGGACTTAAATGAGGCATTGCTTTATTTAATTATACAATACCATGATGATCTCACTTCCTGCGTTAGGTATGGAAAAGGTGGGGAACTCTCAGATCCCCTGTCAGTGGGGCGGGGAGTACACCAGGGTTGCCCCCTGGTCCCAACACTCTTTGCCCTTTTTTTGAAGAATCTAAGGAATAGCTTGCAAGGTAATAATTTGCATGCACCTAAACTTGCTGGGGGAGAGTGTTCCATGCCATTTGTATGCTGACTATGCGGCTATTCTAGCCTACTCCAGGATTCGTTTGCAAAGAGCTCTAACAAAACTTGCTGGGTATTGTGTGAGCAATTGCCTCGAAATTAACATTGATAAAACTAAGATCTTACTGGTGGATGATAAGAGACGTCATAAATGGTATATAAACTGTAGGGTTATCAAGACAGTCAATTTACTTACTTTGGAGTAACTTTTTTGAAAGGCTTGAGTTGGGTGCCTCATGCTGAAAGACTTAAAAAGAAATTTACCCAGGTGAGCCAAGGGATCTTCTCATTCTACAATAATTTGTGGAGAAAACAATTTCTCAAAGCTCTGAGGGTAGGCAACCAGCAAATGACTTCGGCCCTGTTATACAGGGCCAAAATCTGGGGTAGTAGCCGTGATGCATGTCACCGAATTCAGCTGATGCAGAATGCTTTTCTGAAGCGATTATCAGGGTGTACTGGAGGCGGAGCTCACTGGAGCTCCGCTCCAGAACTTCTGATGTAGGTGAAGTGCACCAAAGCGCATTGCCCCCTGCTGGGCCCTGCCTGCCTGCCCCATTTTCTTGCTGCAGCTTGCTTGGCCCTGACGGGTGTTGCAGCACCCGCAGCCAGCACCATGTTAGTCATGTGACCAATACGGTGCACGCACAGCACTGGCCACATTTCCCACTGCCGCCGCTGCGCACCCATCCAACCATCACCGGCACGATGTGCTGCACCCGCCACTGTTGAGGAGCGTTAGATGCCACAAACCAGTCAGCAGCAAGTGGTGGTGGTGGAGCAAGAGCAGCTAGCTCAGTCCAGGTTCCTTACTGAGAGCTGAGGGATGGCGTTAGGTAGGTTCTCTGATTCTGATGGGGTGGGTGAGAGTGGCTGCGGGGGACAGGATCATCATTGATAGGGCCGGGGCTTGGCTGGGTTGTTGGAGAAAGGGGCTGGCTTGGCTGGGTGGTGGTTGGAAGAAAGCCCTAGCCTAGCCCACATCCAAGCCAGGCAGATTGACAGAGTGGGACTCAGCTGGGGGACATGATGGCGGCCAGGTTAGGGGCCTGGCCTCGGGGGGATTAAGAAAGGGACTGGGTTGGGGGCATGTGGGAGCTGCGTTGGGGGAGACTGAGAAAGGGGCTGGATTGGGGGACACAACAGGGGTGGGTTGGGGGATTGAGAAAGGGGCTTGGTTGGGGGGGGCACAATGGGTCTGGGTTGGGGGGATTGAGAAAGGGGCTGGGTGGATTGAGAATGGGGCTGGGTTGGGGGAATGGGGGGGCTAGCAAACAAACACTTTTTAAAACACTTTTTGAAGTGCTCAAAAAAATTGCTCAATTTATTGAGCAATTGAGTGACTGAGTTTTCTTGCTGTCCTGTTAGGAGGAGCAGTTGTATGGAGCAGTTGTATGGAGCAACACGTGGTCCCTTCGGGGGAGAGCAGGACATAGGAGCTGAGTGCCGGACTGTGAGGGGAGCAACTTGAGACCGGAGCCGCAGAGAAGTGCAAGTTCCAGAGTCCTGATGTACTTTAACTTTTCTGTGTAGTGGAATTTGGTTCAGGGGCCAAGATTGTCCGTTCTGGTGCTCCGTAAAAGATCAAGGACATAGTGATTGGATTGTTGTTGCCATCATGAGTGTAAAACGCAAGCAGCCATCTATTAGTGACTTCTTCAAAAGACCAAGAAAAAATTAGTGCATGAATTCTGTAAACATGGTAGAAGAAGGAACTACTGCTACTGATGCCATTGTCAGCAATTCCTGTGAGATCTCTTTGAGTGAAAGAGGCCTGTCAGATTCCAACGTTGATAGAGGATAGTTAGGACTGAACTAATATCAGCGTAGAGGTGATATTGGAAGCCATGGGAGGCAATGAGTTTGTCTAGAGACAGGGTGTAGATAGAGGAGAGGGCCAAGGACAGAGCCTTGCAGAACACCAACTGAGAGGGGAAGGGAGGAGGAGGTGGAGTTATTATTATTATAAGCATTTGTATAGCGCCACTGTGTACCTGGTGCTTTACAGAACAATGACATAGACGCGGTCCCTGCCTACAGCACAATTTAATAGACTTGGGAGGGGGAAGACAAGGGAACATAGGGACAGACAAGGGATAAAAACATTCAAGCGGATGCGAAGTCTCAGGTGCACATGCTTGGCTTGGTTGCAATTAGGCAGGAGTCAATGGGGAGGGCAGACAGTAAGTATTGAGAGGGAAGTTCTAACAGGCGTTGGGAAAGGCGGTGAGGAAGAGGTGGGTTTTGAGGAGGGATTTGAAGGTGCGGAGGGAGGGGGCGAGGCAGATGTGAGCAGGGAGGGAGTTCCAGGCATGGGGGGCAGAAGGGACTAAGGTGGTTAGGTGAGCAGGGGAGATGAGGGAGAGCAAGGGAGGGGACAGTTGGCAAGAGACACATTGAAGGAGCGGTCAGAGAGGTAGGAGGAGAACCAGTCGAGGACAGAGCCATGGAAGTCAAGGGAGTGAAGTGAGTCCAGTAAGAATGAATGGTCAACAGTATCGAAGGCAGCAGAAGTCAAGGAGGATAATAATGGAGTAGAGGCAATTAGATTTAATTTTTACCCTGATTTTGGGGGTGGGGGGAGGAGAATGCAGAATCACAAACACTGGTTTTCTTTAGTAATTTCTGAAACAGTATTTTTACTTCCTTATAAAGCAGCTAGTAATCGCTGTGATGTGGACATTCACTGCCTACCCTTCCCGCAAGGCTCATTTCCACCATTTTTGGGAAGGGAAGGCCTGCTATTCCATTTGAAGCTGTACACTTTCATAACAGCCACTAGCAGGACTATGTGGAGTTCTTGGAGGACGAAAGTGAACATAGCACAAGTTGCCAATGTTGTCACTTTGAGTGAATCTTGTGAAGTTAAAGCTGATATCGAGGCAATCGAAGAATTTTCACCAAGGATAGTGGCCACTTGACATCTTATGAAAAACCAGAAATAAAGTTGCACAAGGTGTTAAATGACATTACCAATCTAGCTGAGTAGGCAAATTGTTAAGTAGCTGCACTTCTAATCGGCCTACAAGAAGTGCCTTCCTGGAAAACAGCGAAAAAATTACCACATACATGACCAGAGCACAAAGGTTCTGTCAACCAGCTGCAAGATTCTTTAAGGCATGCAGAGTTTTTGATCCCACTCAAGCAAGCCTCCTGGAGGTTAGGTTGAATCTCTAAATGTGTTCCACTCTATTCCACTTTTGGAGGAAAACAAGTTAGCAAAGTCAGAGCTTGCATGCTGCATTTCAGCACTTCCTGAATTTTGGGGCACATAGCAGACTTCTGGAACAACGTCAAAGACCGTTTTCCAGATCTATCAGAAAAAGCTTTAAAGATGTCTATCTGTTCCAGTCAATAGCATGGACTGCGAGCATTCCTTCTTATCGTACAAAGATGTTCTACATGATGACAGATGCTCGAGAAAGCAGGAAAACCTAGCAATGTACAACATGATCTTCCAGAACAAAGGAAAGCTGTAATCAAGCATTGTAACAATGGTTTACAATGAAATGCTTTTTATTTTAATTTTTTTTTGCCTATCCAAGCTATTGATCTTTTCTTCCTGCCTGGGGCTTACAATCTAAGACAGAGAAGGAGAAGGGAAAGGGGGGGGAGGGGTTCCCGTTCCTCCTGCCCCAGGCTTACAATCTAATATGTTGTTATGAAACAGTGAATAAAAGTAAAATGGAACTGTTAATTACCCGTGACTTTATTGTGACTTTTTATCTTTTCTACCATGACCTAGTCATGATTTTAAAAAAATAAAATAAAAATACCATGACAGAATCTTAGCCCTACCAATGATTGATTCGCCCCATAGGATGTTGGCTGTTTGGGTACTGGGCTGACCCTTCCCTATCAGTTCTGTGCATGGGCACTGTGTGGGTTCCCCCTTTACCGTTGTTCTGGCACTGTGTGTATTGGTGACAAGGGGGTTATCTACATTGGAGGAGACCGGTATGGTATGGCAAATCACACAGTGAGCGCACGCAGCCAGTCATGGCATGCACCCTGCAACGTGCTAATCACATCACAACACCTATTTGCTGGATCCATGCTTCTTGATCGTGTATTGCGGTTTCACCGTTTCTTGGACCCTCACACCTGAGGGCACAGCCAGGACTCCAACGGCCTCCTGGAATGTGTATATTGTGAGGTTCCATCACACACTCGCCCTGCATCCTTGTTAGTCGGCGCATACTTGTCCTATCAGTCTCTGTCCCTGATATGTGCTGTTATTAGGGGGAAACGTTCATCATGGAGACAATGTCAGATTCCAATTGCATGCCTTTCCAAAGAGTGGGGGTCCTTTTGCACCTGTTGCCTGTGGAATTACTCCAAGTGTCCTCAACAAACATCCTGCATACTCACGACTTTTAGTCCATTTTCCTTCCACGTCACTGAACACTGAAGCACTCAGTGGGATGGTTGCATACCTGTTCCATGTGATTCTGGTATGTGTCTGCATTCTGTTGCCCAGGCTCTTGAGTTGATAGGTTCAGGCTTGAGGCCTAGGTAGTTATTCATATAGTTACAGACATATTACACATATATTATTCATATATAGAATGATGTATTACATATATAACCATATATAGAGTGATGTATTAATGTTAGTTGCTTGATAAGAGATTGATTTGCTTTAAAATAAAAGTTTTATTTAGAAGCATGAAGTAGAAAAGGATTTTAGTTTGACATGGAATGTTACAGTATGTTGAAACGAAATGAACTAGCAGAGAGAAGAGTTGCAAAATCTTCTGTAATAGATGAAGAAAATAAAGAAACGGTTGGTTGGAAGACCTGGTACCATCTGGCAGGATAGGATAGGATGTGTTGGGGTGCAGTTTCTTGTACCATCACCTTAAAATTTCTTGTTGTTTTGAACAAGTACACCATAGTAGCAAAACCAGCATACCGCAAAATTGTAGTAATATTGTAGTAATTTCCATTGACGTATGCATGTGTGTCAATTGAATTTAGTCTTATTACTGGTTAGGATAAATACCATTTTATTGGGGCAAGTAATAGAATAGAAAGATAATAGAAAGAGAATAGAAAGTTTTGAAAGCCCTAGGTTGCATAGGGGAGACCACTTTTTTCCCATTCTGTCTGTTCTCCTGCTCTTTCCTTGTTGGTCTGAACCTGATCAACTTATCGATCTCTATATCCATCCAGGAGCTGGTCTCACTGAATGGAGGGTAACTATAACTTAGCTTATTAAGGAATGAATAGAAGGCCAAGTGTAGTTTTTAGACCAGTACAAAATAACATTCATGAATATTGGCAACAGTTGTATGAGAGAGCATTGCTTTTAAAAATATATGTTTTGATTGCTTATATATCTATAATCTATTCATTTATGCAATTGTTGACTCCTCTTGGGGACTTTATTTGACACTTACAAGAAATAAAACATCTGAATATTCCTTAGCATTGTCCAATGTCTCTGTATTAAATTAGTTGTTGTCCAACAGGAGAACCCATTAATAATTCATTATACATTTCCAAATATTCTAAATCTAAATTGAGCCTCCAGAATAATTGATCAATAGTCCTGTTGGTAACAATTCCTCCTTGAACAACCGTGTTCTGAAGCAACATATGTATTCCACCGAGGTTGCCAGATTGCCTTAAAAGCACGGGTCCAGGGAGATATGGCCACCAATATCTATAGAAATACCCTATTAACCCGTGTTGGTATGTACGCTGCTTAGCTACCTCCGTCAGTGTACCACATGTAATGGATGCTGGGTGAGCACAGGGAATCAATAATAGCATGTGGAAGACGTCTTTGATTAGTTGCCGTGAGGCCAGTGCATCGTGGGGGGCCCGCCCCATGAAGTACCGCTGGAATCTGGCATTCTATATGTGCTAACAGCCAGGCCTGATTTCACTCATTCAGAATGTCTATTGAGGGAAGAGATGGGGAGCATCGGAGAGCGCGTGTCAGGTAGGTGGAGATTCCAAGGCTATCTTGCATGGTGTACACACTACTTAGGGGACAGTGGCTGATAGCCGTGGATTTAACTTTTTGACAGGGCACGGTTCGTAAGGCGTTGCTCTCTCTGCATGTCTAGCCCGCTCCCCCGTCCATTCCTGATCACTACGGTACAGCCGTGACCAATCTGAGATGGTCAGGGTAGGATTCTTAAGGAATGAATTAATGAATACTCAGACCTTTGATGTTTTCCCACCACATGGTCCCATTGCGCCATCCCGTACACCTCCATCTCCTTTCCCATCCCTGTTCCTGTGGTGTGACCTTCCCCTCACTATCGTGTGTATATGTGTGCGTTGCAGCTGTCGGGGTTTCTGGGTGTAGCTAAGGTTTTGGCTGTAGGTAACATCGGTCTGTGTTTCTGATGGGTAGCTGTTACCCTAGGCCTCTATTAAGAATGGTTTCCCTTGATATTCCCTGCAGTGGAGCATGGCATCTGGACCCTACAACATATGGGCAGGGACCTCCTGGCCTTGGCGTGATACTTGAGAAGGTCTGCAATGATATATGAGATACCAGTAAGTGACAATTCCCTAGGTCCTGACATGTGATGCACCCTGGGTATCATGCAGAACCATTGTGTACAGCCGTGAGGGGGTAGTGGCATGTCGTATTTGAGTCTTCTGAGGGTCATGCCCTGGACTACCTGTGGTCCTTCCGACCCGGCTATAGGAAGCAACTCAATGGGGTTCTCTTCTGCAGCTTCAATACCCATGCTGCTCTCTCCACAATGGTAATGGTACCCCTGCTAGTGCAATGGCATGCATTGCAGGTGACTGTTTATTTGTTTATTATTATTATTATTATTATTATTAAGGGTACTAGCTTTCGCCATGACCCTAGCACAATCACAAACACATCACAAGAAATTTCACATACAAAATTTTAAACAATAAAAGAATGTGATTCAGAATATTTCAAGATATAAGCAAAGGGGAATGTCAACAATCTAGTAATACTAGTTTTGGTAGTTACAGATTACTAAATTAATACAGAATTAATTAGTGCAGAATTAAACCACTAGTCTAATGGAATTGGCTCTCCCAACGATATAGCCTCCCGACAATATAGCCTTTTAGTG
The DNA here is from genome assembly GCA_003113815.1 of Sphenodon punctatus. NCBI lineage: Eukaryota > Metazoa > Chordata > Lepidosauria > Sphenodontia > Sphenodontidae > Sphenodon > Sphenodon punctatus. The sequence goes on along the minus strand of QEPC01009342.1, from coordinate 3,775,539 downwards.
CAGTGCTCAAAATGTCTTCTTACGTAAATACTGCCAATGAATAAATTATTAGCTAAAGATCTCAACTCCTATCATTCGCATCCAGGATCTTCTGTCTGTCCTTAATAAGAGCCCTCCTTTTAGCAGCTAACCAAACATATGGGGATATTGTAATAATATCCTCCGTGTTTGAAAGCTTTAGGAGGCATAGACTGGTTGCATCTGCCTGGTCTACCTTGCTCAACAATGGCAGTAGCCAAGTTGTCCTCAATTCCACAAGAAACGGACATCTTAGCAAAAAATGTTCAATGGACTCCACCTCTTCCAAGCTATATTGGCACAGCCTTTGCAGGTGACTGGTATGGGTTAACTGTACCCTGCTGGGATAGTGTCACTCCACTGACAGGTAACCTGCCATGGTTCATGGACGTTAAGACCATAACCACCGTTCTACGGTGCTATATGGCCATGTGCATTTGATGTCTGTCTAATGAACCTATGACACCATGCTTGCTATTATATATGTTGAATATATCTTGAATGGTTCCACTCTTTTCTGGCCAGAAGAACACAGTGAGTGGTGCTTGGAGACCATTTTTCATCACCTCAAAACCTTTCGCATAGAGTCCCGCAGAGTTCTGTTCTGTCCCCTCTCCTATTCAACATATACATGCAGCCGCTTGGCGAGGTCGTGAGGAGGTTTGGTGTACGGTGTCATCAATATGCTGATGACACACAGCTTTACCTCTTTTTCATCCTACCCAGACCTGGCAGTCTCAGTGCTTACCCAGTGTCTGGCAGCTGTGGGGGAATGGATGAGGACTAACCGACGGAAGTTGAATCCTGACAAGACGGAGATGATAGTGGGGAAGGCGGTGGGGTTGGCGTCCTCCATCATTGATGGGGTTCACACCACTGGTTCCCCAGGTTTGTAGTTTGGGGGTGCTCTTCAATTCGCAGCCCCACCTGGATGTCCAAGAGGGGGCTGTGGCGAGGAGTGCATTTTGTCAACTACATCTGGTACGGCGGCTTCAGCTGTATGTCTCGGACTCTGACCTGGCCACTATCATCCATGCTTTCATCACCTCTAGGCTGGACTATTGTAATGCGTTCTATTTGGGGCTACCCATGGTGACGGTTTGGAGACTTCAGCTGGTGCAGAATGCAGCAGTCTGCCTCCTAACAGGGTTGGGCTGCAGGGAGCACATTACACCGGTGTTCCGAACTCTGCAGTGGCTGCCTATAGTCTTCCGGGCCCAATTCAAGATGTTGGTGCTTACCTATAAAGCCCTAAACGACCTAGGCCCTGCCTACCTGCAGGACCACTTGCGGGACCAGTTCGAGGGGTGCACAGGAGAATTAAGGAGCCCAATTAAAGAGGTCAAGAGTTCAGAGTCAGGCTGGGTTGAAGCCTAGAAAGTAAAGATAAGCCCCTCTTGCAAAACCAGTCTAAGCCTTGAAAAGGGAATCTAGGGGCGTTTATAGACGATCCCGCTTACAAGCGGGATCGCTAAACGCCGGCTTTTCCCGCCGCCGCAGCGTCTCTGCGCATGCGCGGCCTTCTGCGCATGAGCACTCGCCGCGGAACCAGGAAGTGCAGCGTAAAGCCGGCACTCCGGGAATCCGCGTCGGAGGGGGCAGGATCGCCTGCCCCCTCCGACGCGGATTAAAAAGCAGGCCACGCATGTAGACGAGCGGCAAGAAAGGCGGCTGATCAAAGGATCAGCCGCCTTTTTTGTCTTGTCTATAAACGCCCTAGGAGGAGACCTGAATAAACACGAAGCAATTGAGTCAAGGGCATCCTCCCTTTTTGATAAACTCCCCCAGTGATTCTGAGAAACTCCTAACTAGCAACAGCTTTCAAGGTATAAGGTTAGAACTTAAGTAAGGACACAAAAGGTCATTAATGCTCCATGTTTTCTAAGAACTCACCTGGATCCCTCCACCCACCTGAATGCCCAAGAGCGTTCCTTCCTGTGTCTTTAGAAATTCCCCCCCAACCCGGTGATTAATACATTCTTGTTCCTTTACAAAATCCCTGGAACCCATGTTTATATTTGGAACTTTCCTTTCTTGCTTCCTGGAACCCATGTTTATATTTGGAACTTTCCTTTCTTGCTTCCCTGGAACCCATGTTTATATTTGGAACTTTCCTCTTGTCCCACCCTGGAGGCCCTGTAAAATCCCTTTGTCACTCTCAAATACCTATTGTGTCAGTTCCCAGTAGCTCCCAGATCCTTTGTGCAAACCCTATAACTGCTTCCTGTTTCCCCTGGTAAGTTGAGTGGTCCTTGGATGTAGTACTGTGCAGGCTACTCTGCACAACCTTGCTTTAAGGATTACTCCCAGACCACCACCACCACCCACCCCCGGTCTGTAGCTTTCTCATAGAACTGTACAGGATCCATGGAGTAAGCTGTCTCCTTACAACAGCTCAGGAGAGGTAACTAGTTTTCTTTTGGAGTTCCCTGCCATTCATTGCTCTTCCCTCACTTCCCCCTGCCCAAACTAGTTCCACTTTCGCAGCTGTCGCTTGTATTTAAGTAATTCAGTCAGACCAGAGGCTTGTTTTGTAACCCTTGTGATTTCCTTTTAATAAATATTTACTGGTTTATTGGAGAACCCCTTGTTTTGTTTGGTTTGGGGGGGTGAGATTGGTCCAGCCTCTGCAGTGCATCATGACCGCAGACTGATCCCTGGGACACTTGGGAACCCCTATGTGGGATAATTTGGCTAAATTCCCCTGAACTGAGAGACAGCTGAATATTGGGCTACCAGCCCCGGTGTTCACCCATGGAAGTGGGGTTCCCTTTCTTAACAGTTCCACCAGGCGTTCAGCGGGGGAGATGGGTGGAGAGAGTGGGTTAGGGTGGTTGGGTGGACTGGGGCTAACAACCTCCTTTTTTAGGTATTTTATCTAGTTTTAATGTTTATTTATTATGATTGTAAGCTGCCCTAAGCTGCTGAGACAGGAGGGGCAGAGTATTTTAAATAAATAAATAAATAATAACCTGTCTTGTGGTTATACGGACATGTTGGGATTGTATATTTGGTTACCTGCTGCTGCGTTGCCAGATGCAGGTTGTTCCAGTTGGTGATGTGGATGGCATTCCCTGATCTGTTGTACCATTGTCAGCGAGTTTGTTTCTTTGCAGTGGTAGGGCCTTGCAACGGGGACAGTGACAGAGCGGTGTGAATCTGATGTCTGTTATGTAGATATTGGGGACTTAACAGTTACCGGTGGCTGCTGCACTGTGATGTGTGTGGATGCTGACATGGTTGGTGTGACCCACAATGACCAGGCGGCCGACCTCGCATGTATCGCGAAGACCTGGCTGGACAATGAATCGGAGCCTATACTGCCTGATCTTGTTCCAGTCGGGTACTCTGTGCAGCATCAGCCGCAACTGGAGGGACGGGGGGGAGGGCGGTGTAGCCATTATTTTTAAGGATGCCTGGTCCGTGAGATTTCCTGTGCAATCTATCATGGGTATAGAGGGTCTCCATCTGAGTTTAGATTTGGCCGGAGACAGGGTAGGGATACTGCTGATATACCGTGCACCCACCTGTACAGCAGCCTCCCTACACACGCTGACCGAACTGGTGTCCAAGGTGATCTTGCGGTCCCCTAGGACAATAGTTCTGGGGGACTTCAATATCCATGCCAACGCCAGTCTTGGAGGGGCGGAGCATGAGTTCATGGCCACCATGGCAACGATGGCCCTGTCTCAGAAAGTTGTGGGCCCCACACATGTTGGAGGACATACCCTGGACATGATATTTTGCACAGGCCTTGAGGCGAGGGATCCATTGGTGGGGGAGGCATCAACAATGTCCTTGTCATGGACGGATCATTATCTCCTCCAGGCGGATATTCTGGCGCATATCGGCCCTTGGGAGGGCGTGGAACCAATTAGGTTGGTTCGCCCCCGAAGGCTTATGGAACCTGAAAGGTTCCAGATAGCTCTAGGGAATGTTTCCTCTGACCTTGATGGCCACTCACTTGATAATCTCGTGTCTAGGTGGAATATCAGGCTGATGGAAGCCATCGACTGTGTGGCTCCCAGGCTTCCACTCCCGAAATGCTGATAACACAGCTCCCCATGATATACAGGTGAGCTGCGACAGATCAAACAGGAAGGGTGGCGGTTAGACCGATGGTGGCGTCACTCACGTACTGAAGTGGACCGGTTGTGGCAGAGTCTGGTTACGTACCTATACCCTAGCAGTGCGGACAGCAAAGGAGGTTTTCTTTGCTGCCCGCATTGCGTCCGCTAAGTCCTGCCCGGCTGAGCTGTTCCGGGTGGTGAGGGGGCTGGTCAGTCCGGCCTCCCTCCGCCTGGACTTGGAACCATCAAATGCTCACTGTGATTTGTTTGTGGACTTCTTTGCAAATAAAATCCCTCAAATTCACCACAGTTTTGATGCGACTTTTTTAGCAGAGAACAGGTCTGAGGCAGCGGAAGCCCCATCTGGTCCTGTTTTGTGGGATGAGTTTCAGACAGTGTCGCCCTCAGATGCGGGGGATGCTCTTGGGACTGTTCGAGCCACCAATTCTGAATTAGATCCATGCCCATCCTGCCTGGTTAAGGCTAGCCGGGAGACATTGGGGCCGTTGCTGGCAGGGCTAATCAATGCAGCTCCCCATGGTATACAGGGAGGGCAGGGTGCCGGGCTGTCTCAAGGAGGCGGTGGATGTAGCAGCTTTCTATACAAACATAGCCCAGGATATTGCTTTGGAAGTCATCCATGAGACCCTGGATTTGAGAAATAGCCCTCATCCAGCCACGTATTTTCTTTTGCAATTGGCAGAAGTGGTTCTCACAAAGAGCTCACATCTAAACTCAGATGAAGACCCTCTATGTGAGAATTTGATGGCCAGCTTTATTTGCAGAGTAGCGGGATAGCCATGGACTGTGCTGCAGCTCCAGAAATAGCCAATCTTTTCATGGGACGTTTCGAGCAAGAGTATATTTATGATGAGGATCGCAACCCTTTTATACATCATGTTTTCCTATATAAAAGATATATAGATGATCTAATTTTCCTGTGGACAGGTACTGTAGAGGAGCTTCTAAAATTCCATTAATATCTGAATGGGTGTATAGCCAATATCACTTTTGATCTTAAATATGACCATTGCACTATACATTTTCTGGACATTTACCTAAAATGTAAGATTGGTAGGATGAGTACATACACATATAGGAAGGAGACAGATGCCAACTCCTTCCTTCATTATAACAGTAACCACCCCAGGCATTTTAGGAATAACCTACCTTACAGCCAACTAATCAGAATTAGAAGGAACTGCAGCAGTGATGGTTTATTTATGCAGCAGGCAAATGTTTTCCAAAATTCTGCGACCCATATGGCAAAATTCTGCGACCCACATGGCAAAGCAGGAAACCCACCCACAAAAACCACATGGCAAAGCAGGAAACCCACCCACAAAAACACATGGCAAAGTGTGTTTTTGCCATGTTACACACACATTACACACACAAACTGTAAAATGCAGAGCGCACAGCGGGACCCCCTCCCCCCCAAACTGTAAAATGCAGAGCGCGCAGCGGCCCCCCCAGGAGAACCCCCCCCCAACCACCTACTTACCTTATGCTGGAGCGGCGTCGATCCCTCGAGCGACTGGAGAAGCGGCAGCTGGAGGTTGGGCTGGAGTCCTTCAGTGGTGGCAGCAGCAGCAGCGGCGATCCCGGAGCGGCCGGAGAAGCGGCGGCTGGAGTCGGGTCCCTCGGCGGCAGCGGCGGTCTCAAGTGGATTCCGGACCATAAGTGACATGTGCTGATGTGACCTGCTTTATAAAGGCCGCGCAAGCCCCTGATTGGCTTGTGGCCTGAATAAAGCAGGTCCTGGATTGACTCACCGCCAAGGAAGGGAAATTCCGCGGGGATTTCCCGTTTCTGCGATAATCCTGCCTAGGGCAGGATTATGCGCAAATTCCGCGAATCGCAGAAGCGCAGAAGACTCGGGGCCCTGAGTATATGGAGGATCTTAGGGAGAGAGGATATCCAGACAGGATTCTGAGGAAATGTTTTTTTAGAGCTTTGAGTCATAACAGGGAATCACTCCTAACACCAAAAGTGAAAAAAAAAAACCATGTGATAAACTGGTCTGTACTCTAACCTTCAATCCAGGTGTAGGTGAAATCAAAAAAGCCATTTTGAAAAATTGGCACTTGGTAGAAGATGTGCCTGGCTGCAGTAGTAGACCCATGTTCGCAATGAAAAAGACCAAATCCATTAGACATATATTGGTCCATACAGGGACCAATCGTGATCAATGTGATCTAAGGATTTTACCGGGGGGTTGCTCCCCCAAAGGGCCATTTCAAATGTGGTAACTGTGGGGCTTGTCAACAGTCTGCAAGTAAAAGAATTTGTCCATCCCACAACAAGAGTAACAATTCCACCACAGCATTTCTCTACTTGTTCCACCAAATCAGTTATTTATCTGGTCATGTGTCCTTGTAACCTACTTATATGTCGGTTACACCTCTAGGAAAGTAATAGTTAGAATTCTAGAACACGTTGGTAACATCAAACGAAAGGTTCTCAAGGAACCCTTGGTACAGCACTTTATACAGATGCACCACAACGTATTGGATTTGAAATTTATATGTTTGGAAACAGTCCCAAGCAATAGGGATAATCATGTTAAATTGCTACAAAAAAGAGAAGTCTATTGGATGTATAGACTATGCACATTAATTCCAACAGGTCTCAATGACCAGAACCAAATGACAGTTTTTTTGTAATAGGAGACACACAGATTGTTAATATATAAAAAACCATCATTGGCCATGATGTTTTTGGTCCTTTTTTGGCATATTATGAGTAATTGTGAAGCCTTAAGATTAGAATCAGGCTCTGTTTATATGAAAAATATGCATGGAATATTTCAAAATTGATTGTGAATACACATGTAATGGACATTACAGATGCAACCAAATATATATGTTTATATGGAATATTGTTCATGCAATTTTTATTATATGCATTTTATATTGTCTGGTTATGTCCTGGGGTCTGTTAGAGTCACTAGTTTTGAATTAGATCCGTGCCTATCCTGGTTGGTGAAAGCCTCCAGGGAGACCTTGGGGATGGTGCTGGTGAGGGTAGTGAACGCGTCCCTTCGGCAGAGGAGATTGTCACCCAGTCTCAAGGAGGTGGTGGTGCGCCCCCTGCTGAAGAAGTCATCTTTGGATGTGAACGCTCTCGCCAGCTACCGACCCCATCTCTAATCTTCCCTTTTTAGGGAAGGTTATTGAACAGGCAGTGGCACTGCAGCTCCAGGCGCATTTGGACAGCATTGGTTTCCTGGACTCTTTTCAATCTCCGTACCGGCTATGGTATGGAGACGGCATTGGTGGCCTTGGTGGATGATCTCCGCCGGAAGATGGACGCAGGATGTTCAACATTCTTGATCCTGCTAGATCTCTCGGCTGCATTTGACACCGTGGACCATGGGCTGCTGCTGAGATGGCTGCGAGACCTGGAGGGTCTGGACGGGACTGTCCTGGGGTGGTTCCGCTCATTTCTCTCGGGGAGAAGCCAGCTGGTGGTGCTGGGGGCTGAAACATCAAGCCCTCAGGCCTTGACCTGTGGCGTTCCGCAGGGTTCGATCTTGTCTCCACTATTATTTAATGTATATACGCAGTCCCTGGTGGAGATCGTGAGAGGGTTCGGGGTGCGATGTCACCAATATGCTGACGATACTCAGCTGTACCTCTCGTTTTTAACTGACCCAGGTCCTGCTGTCTCATTACTTTCCCAATGTTTGGAGGCTGTGGCGGATTGGATGCGGCAGAACAGACTGAAGCTCAATCCTGATAAGACGGAGGTGATGGTGGTGGGTAGGGTGAGGGAGGTACTGGCTTTCCTGGTTGGGGGGGAGGGTCTGCCCTCCTGTAGCCCAGCAGGTTCGGAGTCTGGGGGTGGTGTTGCACTCGGGGCTCCGGCTGGATCAGCAGGTAGAGATGGTGGCTAAGGCCGCCTTCCACCAGCTGTATATAGTACAGAGGCTGTGTCCATACATTTCCACGCCTGACCTGACCACCCTCATTCATGCCTTCATCACCGCAAGGCTAGACTACTGCAATGCGCTGTACGTGAGGCTTCCCTTGTTTCTGATTCGGAGGCTGCAGTGGTGCAGAATGCGGCGGCCCATTTCTTATAGAGACGGGAAGGCGGGAGCACATAACACCTGTATTCCGTACTCTGCACTAGCTGCCTATAGCGTACTGAGCCTGATTCAAGGTGGTAGTGTTGATCTATAAAGCCCTACACGGTCTGGGCCCCTCATACCTTGGGGACCGGCTCACCCTCATACCTTGGGGACCGGCTCGCCCTCCACACCTCAGAGCAATCCCTGCGGTCCACCGGGGGTGCCTTTTTGGAGGTCCCCCATGTAAAGCGGGGGGCCACAATGGAGAGGGCGTTCTTGGTGGCCGGGCCGAGGCTCTGGAATTCCCTCCCGAAGGAAGCCCATCTGGCCCCAGGTCTGTTGGCGTTTCGGCAAGTCTGCAAGACCTGGCTGTTCGCCCAGACCTTCAGAGGGGAGGGTGGGGTAGGGGGAGATTGTATTTTTAAAACAATGTTTTAATGAATTTTACTGTGTGTTTTTATGCTGTAAGCCGCCCCGAGATGCCGTACGTACGAGGGGGCGGCTAACAAATATTTATAAATAAATAAAATAAATAGTACGTTCTGGCAGGCTCCAAGCTTTTCTGTGCTTTTGTGGATCTTAAGGCAGCCTTTGATACAGTCGACAGGAGGCTGCTATGGGACAAACTGGCTCGCCTGATGATCGATCGATGGCTCCTTATCTTGATCCGCTTGCTTCACAGGGATTCCTCTTTGACGGTAAGAACTTCGAACAAGGGGCACCTTACGCCTTGGCTTTCCATCTTTACAGGAGTAAGGCAGGGCTGTATATTGGCTCCTGCCTTATTCAACCTGTTTTTGAACGATATGGTACCCTGGCTGTCCCGCCTGGAATTCTTTCCACCAAAGCTGGCCTCGAGTCACCTGGGGTGCCTACTTTATGCGGATGACGCGGTTATCCTCTCCCAATGGTGGCGCGCTTTGGGCATTAGGTTTTCCTGCTGTACTAAATTCTGTCCAGACCAAGTTTTTTAAATCCTTGCTAAGTATCCCTAATGGGACTCCCTCTGCTGCACTTAGAGTGGAGTTTGGTCAACTTGCTTGGGACATGTTTAATTGGAAGCAAGCGGCCTTTTTATGGCTTCGTCTCTTTTATACCATGCATGTAGGGCTGTTGGCGCTTGTACCTAAGGATACATTTGTGTCTTCCGGGATGCGGAGGGTGACACATCAGTTGACTGCGTGGGGGCTTTCAGTTGACTATCTAAAGATCATCCCACCGACTAAAGCCCGAAGGGAGGTCGCCATGAGGATTACGGACATTGGATCCCAGGAGGATTTAGCAGTGGTGAGTGCTATGCCATCCTTCATTTTAAGTATGTTGTGCTGTATCCTGGCACTATGGCGGCTTACCTCTCCCTTCCAATTTCGACTAGACACCTTGCTTTACAGCTTGGGGCCCGGCTTAACGTCCTTCCCTCTCGATTACTGGAGGGACGCTATGCATCTTACTTTCTGATGCGGACACAAGCCACCTGAAGGCTGTGTCGTCTTTTTTTATTTTGGCCTTTGCCTATAGAGACCGCTTTTTAAAATGTTTGCCCTTGCCATCGGGAGATGGTCCCTTTCCTGAGGGTGATGGGGGTGTAGGAATTGTTCTTAGATCCTCTGGACTAAATCTTATCGCCGGGATTTTTTACTCTTTTAATATTCATGTAAACCTAATTATTTATGTTTGTTATCTGTCTTGGTATGCTTATTGTGTATTGTGTTTTGTCTTACTGCAGGGACCGGATGGTCACGCAATTAATAAATAATAAAAATAAAATAAATAAATAAATAATGTAATAAGACATTGATGTCAACATGTAATACGTTTCATGAGAATGTTGTTACTGAGTACGTACATGGTATACTGTTACTTCCTGGTTGTACTATGGGTCAGATTTCCTCATGGAATAATGGAGAGATTTCATTATTATTTGGGCGCATAACATACATTACAGATGGAACATGCGATATGGATTAGGAAATGGGCTTTAATAATCCATTTACATAATTAAGGAAGCAGTATGGGGTGTCCCCATTGGATGTAGGATAACAGGTGGAGCTAACAGAAACCTTTTTATTATGCACAACTGAGGTGGGAGGAGAATGCCAAACAGGGCAACTACTGATAGGTTACCTAACATCATGTGGACACACAGCTGTATGCATTTATCTTGGGATCTGCAGAATATATTGCAGCCTTGTGATAGAAGAGGTAAAGAAAGCAGATAGGATTGCTCCTCAAGGAGGGTAAAGTTTTACAAGAACACCTACAAAGTCCAGGTCAGTAATGGACCGCTGAGCCCCCATGGGGGTATTAGTTCAACATACAATACCCATTGGAGAATGTCTTCTGTAAAAACAGGGGATGTTACTCCTAATGGGAAGGTAGCCTTATCTATGAACAGGCCATTATGTATTTCAGGTATATGAGACCATATAGGTGTTTTCTGAATACTGCCATGAGGAACTGTTAGGAAATAAATGAGGTGGCGTGCCTCAATTTACCCCAAACGGGATCGAAGGTTGCCAATAAACATGCCAAAGTATGTGGGTACAACTCTATTTTATTGGATAGACACTTAACATCTAGACAGGACAGTGTTCTGTTACAAACCCCAGTAACCCAGGATATCTTACGTGTCAGAGGCACAGTCCGAGATGCAGGCTGGTTCAGAGGAGAAGGGAAGGGGGGCCCAGCAGGCAGCTGAGCAGGAGTCTCTGGATCTTTGAGAGCGTCGGTTAGGATCAAAGACCCACCCGGCTCACTGCAAATGCTAGTGGCCGTTAGCGTCAATGACAAATGGTAAGGGGCTGGGCTTTCCTTTTATAGCTTTATTTATTAGGGATATACATTGCAGGGTCCCCTCTTTGATCATACCCGGTGCAGGAATAAGATGACTTCATCTCATTAAAACTACTTTCACTTTGGGGGAGTTTATCCATCTCCACTGCTTAATTGCTGGTCTGACCCTTTGAGGTTACCTCCCTATCTCTTGCAAACCTTCATTTTTAGAGATAGTGACCATCTGGGGTAGTTAGTATGGCCTTGGAAATACATTCTTCCTGCTAGAGTGCAAGTTATTTATGACTTCTCCTTCTTATGGGCCTCTTTCTTCTGTGCCAGCCTGAGGCCTATGTTTCAAGTTAGCTGGTTCACTGAGTTTGTTCAGGCCTCATACAGCCTGTGTCTCTGACCATGGTCAATACTGCCTGGTTAATTCATAATAGCAAAACTGCTTAATCAATTCCTAATAGAACTAAAGTTTGAAAAAATCAAGACCTTTGTGTTACACTCCAGGAGATAATAAACAGACAAGAGGGGTTATTTTAACTTTCCATTTTATTTGTTGCATTGTAACGAGTTCACTGGGATACTTTGGGTTTGACTATCCAAGCAATTTTTACATTGGGGAGTTTCTTTTCTCCCAGATGTTCACAGTCACAAAATAATCCACTGAGGAAGGGGGTATTCCCCCGAAACGCGTTTGGAGGAGCAGAAGGATTGGAGACGCATGTCATCGCCAGGGATTTCAGATTGACTCTGACTCCTAGGTAGGGGTCCATTTGATTTTATTTAACATATTTTATGTATTTCATGTATTTTTTGTCATTGTTAATTCATTGTATTGCCCATAGAGGGCGGTTAATTGTGTGTATATAGATATATTTCTGGCTTTTGCTGGACTTTCCTTTTTTAAATACATAAAGATTTTATTTAGATACATTTTGGTGGCTAGTTCCATCATTGGTTGCTCTTTCCCCCCTTGCTACTCAGTTTCATAGGGACTTGTCCCTTGGGGTGAGAGTTTTTGCCGCATTACCTTGTTCAACAGGAGTTTTCATCTACTCCCAGGGACCTCACGTGTGGAGTAGATGAGGTCCACCACGTGAGGTCCCTGTCTGGGGGTGTTCCTGGACCCACAGCTCCACCTGGATGCTCAGGTGACAGCTGTGGTGAAAGGAGCATTTCGCCAGTTACATCTGGTGCATCGGCTTAGGCCGTATGTCTCAGACTCGGATCTGGCCATGGTCATTCATGCTTTTATTACCTCAAGACTGGATTACTGCAATGCGCTCTACGTGGGGCTACCCTTGGTATTGGTTCAGAAACTGCAGCTGGTACAGAATGTGGCGGCCTGTCTCTTAACAGGGACGGGCCGACGCGAGCATATAACACCGGTGCTTCGCTCTCTGCACCGGCTGCCGGTAGGTTTCCAGGCCCAATTAAAGGTGTTGGTGCTGACCTTTAAAGCCCTAAACAGCCCCGCCTATCTGCAGGACTGCCTTACCCTCCAGGTCCTGGAGCAACCCCTGCGGTCAGCTGGGGGCACGCTCCTCGGGGTTCCCCAGGTTTCCCGGGTGTCTACTATGAGGAGGGTGTTCTCCGTGGCTGTGCTGCAGCTGTGGAACTCCCTCCCGTTGGAGATCCACTTGGCTGCCGACCTCCCCTTTCCGCAGACAATGTAAGACCTGGCTGTTCCGCCAGGTTTTTCCCGAGGGAGATGAGGTGGGTGGGTTAGGAGGGATGGGGTTGTTTGAATTGATATTATTATGGTTTATTTTAATGTTTTAATTTTTGAAATGTTTTAATATATTGTGAGCCGCCCCGAGATGCCTGAGGCAGGAGGGGGAGGCATATAAATTGTAAAAATAAATGTTGGAGATGGATGAGCTATATGACCATAGTGCTGTTGTTTGTACTAGGGGAATGGTACCATAACAAAAGGTGTGTGGCTGTGTGTATTGGGAATACACAACAGTGACCTTGTTACTTTCCTGATGGCCACCCTGACCCTAAGGATTGTCCAGGTGGGGATATCACCCAGTTATTACATAACTGAACTAATACTCTTTTATCCACTTCTGCAGTTTGGGAATTGCAGGACAATCAAGTGAGGGACATCACTGTGATACTGAATGTTCTCATTGAGTAAATCACCAAGATGCAGAGGACACATCCACAGAAGCACCTGCTTGCATGGTCTCAGAGCACTTGCAGGGGCCAGATCAGAAGAAGCAGGAGGGGATGACCATGATCATAGTTGTTCTGTATGTGTCCGTACTGTTTGGGTTTTTATTTGATTGTTCATGGTTCTTTCTGCAGTTATCTACTGTTAATGTTGTTTTATACCACATTGTTTATGCTGTTATTAAAGGGCTTGGTCTGTTCTTACTGTGCTCTTCATTATTAATGTGTTTACCAGAGATGTGAGAGTGTGGGGTGTTGCTGTGGTGTGGGTCATGGATCATTATTTGGTATCTGTGTACTCATCCTCTATATGGTATATTCAACCTTTGGAGCATTCCAGTTTGGCCCTTCATCCATCCCAGGTGTGCTGTCTCACTGTCCTCAAGGGATGGTAAGCATTATGGCACTGATTAGGGGACTGGCTACCATTGAGTGAGGGGACTCTGAGCCTGTGGCATGGGCTTTTGGGGTGCCCTCTGCATGCTGTCCGGGCACAGCTAGGGGGTTTTCACAACCGTCAGAAGAGGGAGCAGTGCCACGGGTTTGGCCACACCCTATCTGACTTTTTCTGGATATTCTGTGGCTGATTGCATGGGGCTCTGCTGATGATGGAACTCTCAGTGTAGACAGGGGTGGAGTGCTGGTCCTGCTGACCCTTACAACGTCCTTCCTGGTGGGGTTGTTGCTGCTCTGGTGGTTCTCACTGAAGTGCAGGGAAGTACCACGAACATTGTTGTGGGAACGAGGGACTGCCTGGGAGCCTTGACCAGCCTGCCACTTTAAGGGACCCTGCCCTGTTTCCTTTGGACTGCCCATCATTGGAATGTGAGGCTGGGCCCACTTCCGGATTGCAGCACCAGTGGCACCAAGTCATGTGATTTGGCTTCTCTAACACCTCCACAGTTGAGATATATTTTTTTAAAACTGGTATGGGAAATACTTGTTCTCTTATGCAATTTAATTCTTCTAGTTGCCAAAATACAGTGAATTGTTCTTGAGACTTCGCTCCCTTAGTTCAGCTTCCTCCACAGCATCCCGATACATTAAACCAATCTGTAATGTGTATGGGTTCTTTAAATGCTGATGTGGAGTATGCCCTTAACTAGCATAACCGTGCCAGTATGAATTATGGTTCTGAGAAAACCATTCAGCATGATGGAATTAAAATTGACAATTTAAAGGAGCCTTTTGGATGACACCTCTACTAGTTCTTTGTCCTCAGCATCTTCATTCTTTTTAGTCATTTTTAAAGAGTTAATAGAGATTAAAAGGTCAATTCTGGATTTAAGGACTTTGCTGGGTGGATTATGGTTAATCCTCAAACTAGGGCAAACTAGCAACCAGTTTTTTGCAAAGACTCAAATAACCTAGTGGAAGTTGCAACCCAAACTGATGTGCCCTGTGAAAAGGGTCCATCTTCGGAATCCTCTTCCCTAGTAAATGGGACTAGGGCTTCCTGGCATATAATAGACAAATACATTGGGAACTCTGAGGCTGGTTTAGAACTGTCACCTGATGCTGTTATGGGCCTTTTTCTGGAAGGCTTGTTGGTAATCAAAATATGCTAGAAGCCTCAATAGTTCAATCTGATGGTATGATTACATCCCACTCAGATTATTTTTCTGGAAGGCTTGTTGGTAATCAAAATATGCTAGAAGCCTCAATAGTTCAATCTGATGGTATGATTACATCCCACTCAGATTATTCCATTATGGATGAAGTGGGTTTCTGTCCCTCTGATTTTCCATTGGATCCCCCAAAGGTTTGGCCGAAATCCTATAAACATAGGTGGGCACCAGCTTTGCTCTTTTGTTTGCCTGCCAGAAGGGGTTTCTTGATTAACCCAGTCCTCTCGGACGAGGTGACTGATCTTTTGATCACCAAGCCAAGAATAGATCTTCCTTCAAACTCAGTTCGATTGGTCAGACAAGTTCTTTTGCAGGGTGCATTCAAGAGATATGAAGTACATTTTGTTAACTGGGAGACAACTACATGATTATGGAAAGGGAGGAACAAATTACAATGTTTTTGTACACCGAATTCAGAATAGCCTTGCATTCACTGTCTTGCCCTGCTAAATTGGAAGAGCCCAATTTAGTAACGCCTAAGAAGGCACTAGTGTCCAGGAAGTTGGTGGATTTTCTTCCCACAACACAAGCTTCTTGAGGCAAAATGGGGGGCATCCCCCCCTTCTCGCCAAGAACCAGGAAGATTAGTTTCAGCTCTAATTTAGATGGCTTTGTGACCTTCCCAGTAGATGCAGTATTCTTGAATAGTAGGGGTAGCCCAAGTGGGGGATTGGTCTTTATGGTTTCTCTACCTTTTGATGTTGAAATTTTTTCCACTGGATAATTGTCCTCCTTCAGCGGGAGGCTTTTGTAATTGCAAAGCTTTGTGTGTCTATTCGTCAATGTTTATGTTCCTCCTAAATCCATTAAAACCTATGACAACTCCCGATGGGAGGCTTTGGGTGAGTTTGTGGTTTATTTAGAGACCAGGTTTCCTGTAGCACCTATAGTAATGGCAGGTGATTTTAATGCACAGATGGAGAGGAATGATGAGGCTCTTTTCAGTTTGGGAATTTATGGTTAGAGGAGGAATTGTG
Source organism: Sphenodon punctatus (assembly GCA_003113815.1). Taxonomy (NCBI): domain Eukaryota; kingdom Metazoa; phylum Chordata; class Lepidosauria; order Sphenodontia; family Sphenodontidae; genus Sphenodon; species Sphenodon punctatus. The sequence goes on along the minus strand of QEPC01009342.1, from coordinate 3,759,812 downwards.
TTCTCTGCCTGATAGGTGTTCCAAGGATATGGATGTGAATAGTGCTGGTCTCGCTCTTGTTAAGCTATTATATCTTATCGGCTTAAATGGTAAACATCAGGGAAACCAGATGGGTGAGTTAACATATCTATCACAAATAGGAGAAAGCATTATTGATTGTGTTGCTATTTCCGTCTCCCTTCTGCTCTGGAATTTTTTATAGGTCAGCAACCTCACAACCCGCTGCTGTGGGAGGGCGGAAGCAGCTACGGCTTCTTTTGCCAGCAGTCTGCTATGTCTGTACGTCATGGCGACGGCCGTGGTTCCCAGAGTGGGTTGAGCCATGCCCAGGTCACAGTAACATTTGTTTCCTGCCTCCCCAGCACTCCAGACTGTAATGGCAGTGAGCCTGGTCTCTGACCGCTAGGGAACTACATCACATTTGTTCTGGGAACTGGTCCAGTTCCCTGGACCAGGCCCATCCGAGGTGATCCCTTGCCACTATCATGTCTGAAAGCACCCCCAGCCCTGGGGTCCCCCCAGCTCTGCCACTACCCCCACTCTCACCCCCTCCATTCCCCAGCTTCAGTGTTGCCCCAAACCTACAGAGGAAGCAGGCTGGGACTGAAAGACCCATGCAGTGGGTGCATGGAGTTCAAGATGGAATAAAGCACATGTGCCTCTCAATCCCCACCCACAGCCCCTGCTCTCCCAGCCTTGAGCTCCCCACAGCTTTGTCACTGCCCCCTCACCCCATTCCATTCCCCAGTTTCAGTGTTGACCCCAACCTACAGAGGAAGAGGATTGGGACTGAAAGACCAATGCAGTGTGAGGCATAGAGGCTAAGTTGGAATCAAGCACAATAAGTGAGTCTGTACAATGTCTTTACTGCTTACATGACTTGCAAGTTAAGGCAAGAGCCTTAACTTTCAATTTCCATGCCTTTTTATAGCATGATTGAAATTGCAAGAGCCTTAACTATTATTGAAAACCACTTTTTGATTATGGAATATATTGTTTGGATGACATGAATACCAGTAAGAGCCCATAATCCCCAAGACTTAACCGTGGAAGGTTTATTGAACGGTGATGTGACGGAGGCTGCCTCATTTTCTGTCCCACGTCTTCCCAGACTACAAGGCTGATTATGAGGACCCAGTATAGACTTCTTCTCCTTCCCTGGTCATGGATGACATTGCAAGGGCAAGTTCAGGTATTCAAGGGCAAATTCTGGTAGTGCTGCTGAGCTTCAAAACTCTGAAAAAGGCAGGTTGGAAAACTGATCCAGAAACAATTCCTTAGAAGCCATGCAGTACTAGACAGCATGGGAACTGGAAGGGTGGAAGGAGATGATGTGTATGTGGAGCAGAGACAACTCATTACAACAGGTCAGCTGTCAGGCAACAGCTGGACAAAGGAGTGTGGACTGCAGAGTGTAACTCCTCAGCATACTTTCTCAGTGGTAGGAGGGAGAAGTAACCTTGTAGTCTGTCACATACCCAGTGGTTGATATCCTGGGCACATGTGCAGTGATCCTCCTCCTCCCATCCTCCAACATGGCACCCAGAGCTGGGAGCAACACAACTCATTGGGGCAGCCTTCATAGGAGCAGGAAAAGGACAATGAAGTGGATCATACAACCCTTATGATAGCTGTGGTTTCCCATGCTTTCCAGCGTAATGGGATTCTGCCTGTAGTCAGAGGTGTTTGTATAGTGTGTTCCAGTGGAGCCCCAGGATGTTCAGGGAGGGCCACAGAATGTTCATGGGAGATTGAGGAAGATGCTACCATCTCATCAAGTGGGAAAGAGAGCTATGAAGATGGCAGAGGCAAAGGGCAACCTGTGGAAGCAGGTTGGGACTGAAAGACCCATGCAGTGGGTGCATGGAGTTCAAGATGGAATAAAGCACATGTGCCTCTCAATCCCCACCCACAGCCCCTGCTCTCCCAGCCTTGAGCTCCCCACAGCAAAGGGCAACCTGTGGTACACCCTGGTGGTGATGATGGTGATGACCAAGTCAAGGAACCCCATGGCCACAGACCACATAATCGGCTGGATGTGCAGCAATACCATCACCACCATAGTGTACCCTGGGGGCACTCATGAGAGTCGCCCAAGGAGGTAGAATGAGATCTGCCCCAGGCAATGGGATATCATAGAATTGGAAGGTACCTGAGGTCTAGTCCAACCCCCTGCTCAATGCAGGGAATCCACAGCTCCAGCATCCCTGACAAATGGCCATTGAGCCTCTGTTTGAAAATTTCCTGTAAGGGAGAGCCCAACCACCGTCCTAGGTAATGTGTTCCACTATCAAACAGCTCTGTTCAGAAGTTCTTCCTAATGTTTAACCAAAATCTGCTTTCTTGTCATTTGAGCTCATTATTTCTAGTCTTGCTTTCAGGGACAAGAGAGAACAAGTCTTCAGGTAGTGGAAGACTGCTATCATGCTTCCAATTTTTCTTCTCTTCTGAAGGCTGAACATACCCAACTCCTTCAACCTTTCCTCATGACTTGGTTTCCAGACCCCTGATCATCTTTGTTGCCCTCCTCTGAACCCGTTCCAATTTGTTGATGTCCTTAAGTGCAGTACCCAGAAATGAACACACTACTACAGATGAGGTCTGACCAGCACAGAATAGAGTATAACTATTACTTCTCGTGACTTGGAAACAATGCTTCTGGCCACAATGGAGAGGGCATTCTCTGTGGCAAGGCCGCATCTTTGGAATTTCCTCCCGGCGGAGCGTGCCTGGCCCCAAGCCTTTTAACATTCCGGCGGGCTTGTAAAACCTGGATGTTCACCCAGGCCTTTGGGGAGGGAGGGAGGGTTTTTTAGCTGTTCCCTGCCCTTATTTTATTTTTATTTATTCTCCTGCCCTAGTGATGTCTTTTTGAATTGATGTTTTTAGAAAATTGTTTTATGGATGTTTTTAGTTGTATGTCGCCCCAGGATGCCATAGGCATATGGGGGGATTCATAAATATATAAAATAATCATAATGCAGCCTAAAACTATAGTAGCCTTTTTTGCAGCTGCATCACACTGCTGACTCATATTCAATTTGTGATCAACTACAATCCGCAGATCCTTTGCACTTGTATTGCTGCCAAGTCAGGTACCCCCCATCCTGTATTTGTACATTTGATTTTTCTTACCTAAATGCAGAACTTTACATTTATCTCACCTCTTCCATCAAGCTTTCCGTGGCTCGTTACCCTCCCCCTCTTGCTGACTTATCCTGAATCATCGTAGCTTGTGTAACATGAAATGAGTAACTATTCCTTTGTAACTAAGCCAAGCACGTGCACCTGAGACCTCATGAGTTCATGTATTTAGCCTTGTCTCTTCCTCCATTTCCCCCCCCCCCTTGTCTCTCTTAGATTGTAAGCCTCCTAGAGCAGGGACCCTGTCTCTTTCTTACAATTGTAAAGTGCCAGGTGCATTGCTGGAGCTATATAAATGCTTAATCATTATAATCATCATCTCTTGTTGAATTTTGTTAAGTTTCAGGCCAGTATTCCAGTTTATCAAGATCATTATGAACTGTAATCTGAAAGGGGGGAGGGGGGTGAGCGCTCATCAAAAGCTCCCTCCCTTGAGTTTTTCTTATCTGGCCTTTTTTAGTCCCCCACCCCCCTTCTTTTAGCTTTCAAAGTTGTGCCCACACGCTTAAGTAACCATCTAGCCTTTTATTGCTTTCCTGCCCATGAAGAGCCAAATTCCCAATATTTCCAACTGGTATCCATGTTATCTCCATCGTTTCCAAATAGCATTCCTTGCCATTCATTTCAGTATGTGTCCGCCCCGCATGCCAGAAAGAGGTGGCTGCATGGCCGCCTTGCAAAGCGTGGAGCCCCCTCACAGGACCGAGGAGTTCAGAACCTTAACATCCCGCCGCCATTTGCGAGGAGAAAAAAAGATAACTGCAGGAAAGAGGAACTGCGCATGCGCGGAAGCGGGAAGCCACGCGCCACTCGGTTTGAAGAGCCTCGCCCTCTTGCTAGGCATCGCCATTGCTAGGCAACCGCTGCGCCCAACGGCGCATGGGAGAGCCTGTCTGAACTAGGTTTTCCGACTAGGAGCGGCAGCCCTTTGTCCGCCTTAGCGGCCCGACAACATCGACCATGACCCAGTCGGTGGTGATTCAGGGTAAGCGGGAGTGCCCCCCCTCCTCCGGGCCATCGGTCCCTGAGTGCCTCAGCCCGGCTGATTGGCGTCTCTCTCTCCTGTCCCCTCCTCCCTCTTTGCAGTGGGCCAGTGCGGGAACCAGATTGGCTGCCGCTTCTGGGACTTGGCGCTGCGAGAACACGCCGCCGTCAACAAGGTAATCCGCCCCGCCCCTGAGTTTACTATCTTCCCACGCGCTAAAGAGAATGGCTGTTTGCGCATGCGCACGCTTTGCGAGCGGCAGCGAGGCGGAGCGATTCCACATCTTCGACAAGACGCGGTGACGCAGGATCCTCCGCCCCGCCCCTGTGTTGCTGCCTCCCTCAAAGAAAGACACCAGCAGGGGGCCCTTCCTGATTTGTTTTGGACTGGGGTCTCCGAGCATTCAAATATTGTGATTTGACACCAAGTCTCAGGGAAATCCGGAGATTGGGTTAAAAGAGATAAACGTGGGGTTATTTTTTTTATGCTCCTTCTGTACGTTGAGCTTTGGGGCCGGCTTAGTTTTTGCTCTGTTGATGTTGCAAATAATTAATACACACACACACACAATCCTATTTAAGGTGGTCATACCTCCCCTTTAAAAGAGGAGGCTTATGAAAAGTACATGCTGCAGGGCTGCATTGGTTCCAGTACAGCGCTGCACCATGCATTTTTCATAAGCCTCCTCTCTTAAAGGGGAGGTATGGCCACCCTAATCCAATTGCCGGGCTAGGACGATTTTTATTATTATTTTATTATGAGACTCCCAAGTATTCATCTCTTGTAGGCACTGGGGTTCTGAATAACTGTGCAGAAACTGCAGCTAGCGCAGAACTCCTCAGCCCACCTTCTCTCATGGGTGCTTTGGAGTCACAACTGGCTACCAGTAGCCTCCAAGCTCAATTCAAGCAAGGTGCTAATGTTGATTTATAAACCCCTGAGCAGCCTAGGCCCCAATTATCTGAACGATCACCTCTCCCTTCATGTCCTGTGCTAAGGTAGGACACCATCTACTTTCATGATCCTGCTTGCAGGCACCATCTTCCCACCAAGTTCACACAGCGAGGGCACACAAGAGAGGCATTCTAGGTGGCTCCTTCCCTTGGACATTCATCTAAGCTTGAGCCTCCTCATCTTACAGAGGCAATGTAAGACCTTTTTTGTTTGGCAGGCAAGAGAGTGGTAGGTTAAGGGATCTTAAGAGGTTTTATTGGGGTATTTTAATATTTGGTTTTATTTTGTGTATTTCTAACTGTTTTGTATGTATTGTACCTCACCCTGAGCCTGAATGGGAAGGTTAGGATTAAAATGCAAAGACAAAAAAATAAATAAATTCTGTTGTACTGCGTCAACCACAAATATCTCTGAGAATCTGGAAGTTCCATACTTAAATTTTAATTTACAAATGGTTTCTTTTTTTTAGAAAGGAATTTATGATGAAGCATTGAGCAGTTTTTTTAGAAATGTGGATACTAGGTAAGCTTTTCTTTATCAAGAGATTTATTTTAAGTTTATCAGTATCAATGATACCTCATTTGAAATTGCTTTTCTTTATCAAGAGATAAAGTAGTTTAGCATTTTACATGACTATTGCTGTGAACAGACTATATTTCTAAGTGTTTTGGGTTCAAATCCAAGTACCAAGATCAGTTCATCCGTTTCTTTATTATGCCAACTTTCTATGGAAGATGTTTTTTCTTTTCTTTTTTTACCAGTTTTAAATGTCTTTATTGTTTCACATTTGTTGGCATTGTTTCCACGCAGGGAAAAAGAAACAATAATAGTACATTTTATTTTTATTTATTTATTTTATTTTACTGTTTTTCTACCCTGCTCCCTCCTGCTACATGTTGATGTTTCAGGACCTCCCACCCTCCCCATCCCCCACGCCACACCGTGAGAAAAAGAAAAAGGAAGAAATAGAGGGGAAAAGATAAAAAACAAAATAGAAAAAATAAGAAATAGAAAATAAAAAGAGAAACGTAAGGTTTTCATGACATATCATTTCACAGGCTTTTTTCAAGTAAATAATGAACCTTTGACTTTGTCACACTTTTCTTGCAATTTGTCCCATATGGAAGACCCACTTGATATAAAAGTCAATGTATGTATTGCGCCATCAGTTTTTCCATTGACAGAGAGAACCAAAGTCGCCTAATCCAGGTGGTTTCATTCAGCTGTATCTCATTTTTCCAATTGCACATTAAAACGTTGAGCGCTGCTGTTAGTAAGGCATTACAAGTGTCTTTGTGATGCTCCATAAGTGGGGTTTTTGGGTAGACTCCCAGCAGTGTGACTTCTCCTGTAAATGATATGGTAAGGTTCATGTATTTCCATACTAGAAGCCAAAATGGCTGTATTTTGGGGCACTGCCAACTACAGTGTAGAAGTGTTCCCTTTTCTCCACATCCATTCCAGCAATTTAAGGAGCATCCCCTTCCATATTTTGCTAGTCTGTTTGGTGTCAAGTAGAATCTCATAGCCATTTTTATTTGAGGTTCTCTGATTTCTAAAGAACAGGAACATTTATGCATTCTGTCTAGAATTTGCTTGGTTTGTTCAGCAGACGATTCTTTATTGGGAACCTGTGCCCATTTATCTATGTACTTAGCTTTATCCTTATACCACAGGGCTATCAGGCCCTTGTATGTTAGAGATCATACCCTTCAGTGATTTATCTTCAAACAATGCAATTTCTGAAGTGGTTGTAGGATATGTTACTGCATCACATATTTTTGGTCTGTTAAAGGCACTGTTTAATTGAAGATATTCGAGAAAATCAACTTTACTTTGCAATAAACACTCCATTTCTTCCTTTGTTTGGAATTTCTCTTTTGTATACAACTGTGAGATTCTCTGCACTCCTTTGCTTTGTAGAGCAGTGAGTGGTGGTTGTTTTTTTGCCGTTCCTGGTTTGTTTTTTTATGTACTGACACTATTGGGGTATACAGGGTCGTGTTTTGTTTGACACCACAGTGTTTTATGTTTCTCCATATAGACAGCACTGCATTAGTGAAGTTATGCTCCTTTACAATCTGTTTATCATAATTTGTCCCAGCAGTTAGAATGAGTGATTTGAAGTTTGGCATAGTTAATAAGTTTCTTTCCATTTCAATCCACTGTATATCTTTTCTATTATTATACCATAGTTTCATCCCCCTGAGGACAGCAGCATGGTGGCAATACCTCATGTGTGGGCAATTTAGTCCACCCAGATCTTTAGCTGTGCGTAACGTAGTTTTGCTTATCCTGGGTAATCTTCCCCTCCACACAAACTTAAAAACTGCAGTATTGAGTCTCTCGAAGAAACTGGAAGGTAACTCTCAGGATGGCAGTCATACTGGGTATTTTCAGACGTGACAGGGTGGCTTTCGCCCCATCACGGAATCATCCATTTGATTCCCTGCCGGAATCCCGCCATCATGGCCAGCAGACGTGCCAGCCGATCCTGGCGGGGAATCGGGGGTGGGGAGGCTGCGCGACGCAACGAGCGGCCGCACAGCCCTGCCCCCCTATGCTCACCCAGCCACCCGCCCTCCAGGAGACGGGCGAGCGCAGCGGCCAATCCGGCCGCTGCATCCGATTCTGACCCATGGTCCGGGCCGTGGTTCAGCTCACCATGCTTTTGGCCATGGTCCCCGGACGAGGGCCGAAAGCATGGTTATTTTGATTCCCGCCGGAGGTTCACTGTGGTAAACCTCTGGCGGGACTCAAACAGACATTAAGGGACCATTCCCCACCACAGGGGTCTGTGGTTGAGCGTGATCTCGTAATGTCTGAAAATACCCAATGTATAAGATTTTGGGTAGAACCATCATTTTGAAAAGATTCAGGCGGCCCAACCAAGAGCTTCCCGTGTCAATTTCATGGGTGATCAGTTTTAGTGTCGGTAAGTAATTAAATTAATAGAGGTCTTTCATTTTTGGGGGGATCCATATGTCTAGATATTTACATTTTTCATCTTCAAGGTGGAAAGGGACCATGCTTTTTATTTCATCCCTCTCCACTGGGTCCTATGCATACAACATTACTGAGGATTTTTGGTAATTTATTTTGTACCCCGAGATTTCACTAAAAGTGTCAATAAGTTGTAACAGCTTTGGGACAGATTTCTTGGAATCCGCTATATAGACTAACATGTTGTCTGCATATAATGAAATTTTATTTTCATTTTTCCCAATTTGTATTCTCTGTATTTGTAGCTCTGCTCTGATAGCCATGGCCAGTATTTCTAAAAAAATTTGTTGAATAGCAGCGGAGAGAGGGGGCAACCCTGTCAGGTTCCATGTGTAAGGTTGAATTGTTCAGTTATCTCTCCGTTGATTAGAATTTGTGATTGTGGGGAAAGATATATAGCTCTTATCCTGGTGAGAAAATTATTGCCAAAATGCATCGCCATGAGCATTTCAAAAAGACATTCTTTCTGAACTCTCTCAAACACTTTCTCCCCCTCCATGGAGATGATCAGCGATGTTATTTTATCTTTATCAATTTAATGCATTATATGTATGCTTTTTCTCACATTGTCAGCTCCCATTCAATAGGGAATGAAACCCACTTGGTCCGAATGAATGATAACTCTAATATTTGCCAGCCTCTCTGCCAGTGGTTTTGTAAACATTTTGTAGTCAGCATTCAGCAGGGAGATTGGTCTGTGGTTGGAGCAGTCACTTGGATCTTTGCTGGGTTTAGGGCACAGTACTATTGTGGCCGCATTAAAAGATGGAGGCATCTGTTTTTCCTGCAGGATCTGGTTTCGTGTGTTCGTAAGTGGTGTTATAAATATATCTTTAAATTGTTTATAATATTCTATTGGGAATCTGTCTGGGCCATGTGCTTTTCCATGTGCTAATTTTTTTATTGCATCCTCTATTTCCTCCGCTTCTAATAGGGCATCTAAATACGCTTGTTGGGCGTTACTAAGTTTTAGAATTGTAAGCGTTTTTTAGAATTCTTTTATTTTGCAGGTGTCTGGATTATCTGAAGGAAGATGTTTTTTTACTTCCCATTTTTGCCATATGTTGAATCCCTATGAGCAATAGAGATGAATGGATAGGAAAACGAATAATATGCTGATGCTTCATACTTCTTGAACTTGATAAAATGCTTTTACCTTTTCCAGAGCTGGTGGTGATGGTACTGACATTTACAAAGGAAAAATCTGTTCTTTAAAAGCACGAGTAAGATAATCTGTTCGTTGTTTCTTATGCATTACATCTGTGCAAAAATGCTCTTATTTAAATTTTCTATGTCTGTTGTATTTTATAAGCAAACATTTCTACTATGTTTCTCACATTAAAAGTTATTAATTCCCAATGTTGCTGTGCTGAAGTCCAAATTGCAAGGAAACGCCAGAGATAATTGGAAATGTATAATTTATGAAAGCTATTGTGCATATTTAAAATAGTGTGTTTTTTGTAATTTTAAAGTAAAAGCTTTTATTCCTGTCTGTGATTTAAGGGTGTAATCTTCCTTTGTCTAGATGTGCAAGGGGATTGCTCATGCATAAGTTGTACCCTGAAACGCCATGCATAGTGGGCACGGAATCCTTATTTACAGCAACAAATATTGGGTGTTGGCAATGGACAATGCCCAATTTTTGCCCCCGTTAGCCCTGGATTCACCTGCTCGTATATGGGGCCCGCCAGATGTTCATCCCAGGGCTGCTCCATGCAGTGTCATCACCGGAAATGTGGAGCATGCCATACGGGCAACTCCGGGGCAACACGCTGCCCTGGGTCTGCCTCCCATGTGTTGGGCGGTGGGGGTGCCATGGGATGCCCGCACAGCCGACCCATGTCCCCCTCATCTGTTGGGATGAATGCATGTTCAACACCATAGTCACGACCAGCAGCCTAGGGTGCCCGAGGAGCGACCACAACTCCATGGAAGTGGGGGGAGTGCAGACAGACTACAGCAGGGAGGAACACCTGCCCATTCGACGTGGCCCCATACAGAGCCTGCAGATGGTGGCTGCGGAGGCGAGGGTGATGGCAAGGAGCGACCACAGGCTCCGGGGGCATCCCCGATCATATGAAAACACCTATTGTTGCCCATCACCCACCTTCACTTGCACGTGCACTGTCACCCCCCAGAGTCCAGCACAGCCTCTCCGTATGATCAGCAGTTAAGTGCTCTCCGACCACTCATAACTACGGGTGATTTTCAGACGTTACGGGCACCCGATTCACCACAGTGGATTCCCAGCGGTGGCAAGCTGGCTAACCACCCCCGTGGACAAGAAAAGCCCCAAACAGATGTGACGGGAGCAGGACCACGGCAGGGAATCAGACCGGCAGACCACGGCCCAGGGCAGTGCAACAGACGTTACGCCGATCCCAGGCTGTGGTCAAAACACCCAGAAGGCACCGGGGCGGCCCATCCCGGCTGCTGCTGTCCCCCCACCGTCTCCATGTTCAGCAGGACCACCGCCTCCTCCGCCTGTGCCTCCACCACCACCTCCTTCTCCTCCCTTGCTCGCTCGCCCTCCGCTCTCCTCTCCCTTCCGCCTCGCTCCATCCCGCCACATCCCCCTGCTGTTGTGTGCCCTTTAAATCTCCCTCCCCGGCCTGTGTTGTTGCTGGTTGCCTGACAACGATGCTGTGTGCTTTGTCCCCAGCTGGGAATCGTTCTGCTTGATTCCAGCTGGTGGTTGCCATCCAGACGTTACCTTTTTTTGTTTCCCGTTGGGAATCGCTTTGACCACGCTTTCAGAGATGGTCCGGGCCAGACCTCCGGAAGTGTGGTTGATTTTGACCCCTGGTGGGGATTGACTGTGGTGAACATCTAGCGCCTGCGAAACAGACGTTCACTGCACTTTGGCCCCGCCGCGGGATTGACCGTGATTCACTGTGGTTGACTGTGAGCTCGTAACGTCTGAAAATATCCTATGTCTCCAGATACAGGGGTGTACTCTACACTCCCGCATTACAAGTAGCAGCCCAATAATGGGTATTTTCAGATGTTACGAAACCACGCTCAAACACAGTCAATTCCCTGTAGTGAGGGATGGTCCCATAACGTCTATTGGGGAACCGGAAGTTCCCCCCCCCCAGATGTTACCCACGCGCAATCCCCGCTGGGAATCTAATTCACCACGCGATTGGCTGAACCTGCAGGGCCGGCGCCGATTGCGTGGTGAATTAGATTCCCGACGGGGATGAAGGGGCCCGTCACGTCTGGAGGGCGATCACGGCCCGGAATCCCCACCGGGATTCCAGGGCGTCGTCATTTCGGGCGGGCCGTGGGGGGGGCGGGCGCATGCGGCCGCACGTAGTGCAGCCCCGCTCCCTTCCCAATTCCCCACCGGGATCCCCCGGCACGTCTGTTGGCCGTTCTGGAGTGATCCCGGTGGGAAATCTACGGGTTTCCGTGACGGGGCGAATGCCGCCCCGTCGCATCTGAAAATACCCAATGTTGGTTATGCTGCACAACGCAATGTCTCATGCTGTGAATGAGGATTAGAAACCCACTTAAGTATAAACACTTTGCGCAACTTAGGCATATTCAGCCTCCTTATGCACTTGAATGAATAAGAATTGCACCTAATGGCTTCCACTTCCAAAACACATATTCCTGAGTAGTCCCACTGATTTAACAGGACTGTTACAGTGAAATTGGTTTCAGAATTGAAGCTGAATTTTTTTATCAGAAAACATATCTTTGCAATATAAAGGTTGTGACTGTAACAGTGCCGGGTGCCGTGGGTGTCTGCAAGATCCAGCGCCCCCACAAACCCAGACCATGCAGGATCTTTACTTCAAGTGCTCTTTATTTACAGACAGTCTAATTCTCTGATACTTATCAATCATATGCAGTCCATACTTTATCTCTGGGTACCCTTCTTAGGGTCCCTACCATACCTTTATCACAGGCTCCATTAACCAGCCTGTCCTACTACAATGAAATTTTTATGTGATATTTATCTTGCATATTCTGCATTTATCCCTTGGTTTTGAACAGTGTAAAGACAAGTGGCAATAACTGAAATAATTCTTCATTAAATTTTGTATTCTAAGAGATCAATGAGATTTTTTTCAAAAGCTGGCTTTTTCAACCAATAGTGTATCTCTTGTAAATAGTACCTCTGTTTTAAAGGGAGCAAGAAAGCTTTTTATCTTACAAATATTCCTCACTCCTTTTGTGTAATGGTTTTAAAGAACCAGCATGCTGACTGAATTTAAATTTTCTTCTTTTTCTAAGGCACTCTTGATTGACATGGAGGAGGGTGTAGTGAATGAAATTCTTCAGGGGCCATTGAGAGATGTATTTGATAGCAAGCAGCTTATCACAGATGTTTCTGGTTCAGGGAACAACTGGTGAGAATAATTCTTTATAAAATCTTCATAATGCAATTTCATCTACTAATTAGACGACAGTTAAAAGGGGAAATGATAACACTATCTTTCTGGTAGCTTCTAACGCACCTTGGGAACTGAATCATATTAACAGAAGATTTGAGAGTTGCTGTCGCCTTGAGGAGAGTTTTGAAAAGACTTTGTAGAGGGATCGTTGTGCTGATGTGTCAGATCTTCTGTATTTTGCTTTCTATTTTTATTAATAGGAAAACTTCTTTGATTAAGGGTTCTTTGTTGCTTAGAAAGATCCCATTCCTGCTGCTCATATCTCACTGGAAATCATAATCTAGTTTGGAACATTATCAAAAAGATGTGGAGACTGAGCAAAGAATGAGCAACAGGAACAGATGGACTTCTAGGCTAGGCAAATCCTGATTGTGCAAATGCTTGGCTTTTACTTGCTAGCCAAGTTAGTCAAGGGATTAAAGGTTTGACTGGAAACTGCGGAAACTGGGAGTGTATGACAGCGAATGGATCACTGGCCACTGTTGGAGAAAGGATATTGGACTAAATGGACCACTGGTCTGACCCACAAGGACGTAGCTATAAGATGTGCAGCAGGTGCAGTTGTACCAAGGGTTCGCATGCCTAGGGGGCCCATGCTCATATAGGGTGCATGTGCACACTGGAGTGGATTACCTCGAGGCCCATTTCCACCTGGCTATGCCCCTGCTGGCCCAGTATCACACTATCGATATTTTTATATGTTCTCAACAACCTCAAAAATTATGAGAAAGTAAGACTAAAGCAGAACAAATAGAATAATACCCGAGTTCTTTAAGGTGTTAGTAGGTGCCAATTCATCTTAACATTCTAAAAAGATAGAGATTTTTAAGCACAAATCCTAAAGAAATGTACTCTGTGGAGTAATGAAGCCCATAATACTGAGGGTGCTTGCACACGTTACACTGTTTCACGTTGTTTTCTATCTTAACGGGAGATTTAATAATGTGTGATGAGCTTTTTCTCATTCATCATGAAAATTTCTATGACCTTCATCGGGGATGTCAGGGCAGTGAAATCCTTCTCTGACAGTAACATTGAGTTCTGTATCACGTTACATTAGAATGTGTGCATGCAGTGAATTTAAAGTTAATTTAACTTACACTAAAATTAGAACGTGTAGAGACTCGCATTATTGGCAATGCCCTGTTAAAGGCTCATGTTATTTGCAATGCCTGGTTAGTTCCCCCATGGCCATGCTTAGAGTAGGAAATTGCAAAGTACACAGGGATACGTGAGGGGGTTGGGGGAAAACCAACATTGCGTTATTAATTTTTCCAGGAAATTTAGTAACATGTGCATGGGTCTGTTAAATTTAATAATGTATCCCCTTAAGGGCACGTGACCTCGCACTGGCCCCCCAAAAAACAGAATGAAAATAATGTGGGCATGCAGCCCCTCAGGAATCTTCCATGATCATTGTCTTCGTGTGAGGTATTATCTCACGTGAAAATTGGCACGCTTGCCAGCAGTCTTTAGTGACACATTTGTGTGACATTGGTTATTACCTGTAGATCTTTACATATTGGTATCATAACATAACACAAGTCTTCCCACTTTCCAGATTTCACATAATTGTAATACCCATAACAAACACTGCATTCCCACGTTCCAGATTTCTTGGTAGATTAACTCCCATCACAGTGAAAGTAGGATTTACCCACCCTGACATCATGATTACATTTACCCAAGCTCTCATAAAGCACACGGAAAAGTGCATTCATGAAACTTGCAGTACTATTACTCTGTTGCCGTGCCAGCTTTGAGTCCCATGTTCTATAAAGGGAGATAGGAGGCGAGAAGCAGTCACAATTCTTTGCAGACTGTAGTAAGAGGTTCAGGGAGCTGAAGCAGCATGATTACAAGAGGCAGAAGTGAAAGGTGAAGAAGATCCAACACCTTGAGCCCTTGTAGGGCAGCTGGGGGAAGCAGGTTGAGTCTCCTTGCCCTAGGAGCCCCCTCTGCACATGGGGTATAGGTCTACCTTTGCACCTCCGCAGCTCTGCACCAACATCTCCCCCTGTATCATCCATCTGTGTTGCCCCCTGTTTTTTATTATAGCCCAAAATTTACCTAATTAGTAATAATTACAAAATGTGCATAACATTTGCGTAAATGTGCATGAATCAATTCATGCCAAATTCTGCAAATTAGCACTCTCCAGTTTTCTTTTCTGGGAGAAATGGCAACCCCAGTCATGAAACATTGAATGGGCTAGAAGAATTCACGACTCCCCTTTGAATGTAGATTTCTCATTTCCACTGCAGATAGGAAGCTGAAGAAAAATAGACGGTTTTCTTCCAGCTGAGTATAAAAATTGTTAAAGAGACAATGCTTCTGATAGATGCTGTTTTAGACAAAATTCAGTTTTCTTACATCACAATTGATTTTTTCTTTGACAACAAAAGTACAGAGTGCAGACTCTAAATTATTCAGCAGGATTATGTATAGTATAGAATTGTAAGAGCTGGAAGAAAAAATGGAATGCTAGATTCTTATTAAGCAATACTCCCACTTGGCTTGGTTTTTTGGGGGGTTTTTTTTTTTTTACAGGGCTGTAGGTCACAAACTGTATGGCTCTCAGTACCGGGAGCAGATTTTTGAAAAACTGAGAAGGTCCGCAGAACATTGCGACTGTCTGCAGTGCTTTTTTATAATTCATTCCATGGGAGGTGGTAAGTATTGTTCATGGTTGCACAGGAAAAATAAACTTAAAATGTTTTCTCTTTAAGAATCTAAGAAAGTAGAATCATGGTAAGGATATGAGTTGTTTTTTTAAAAAGAAAGAAAGAAGAGGTAATGTTTCTTTTAAATCAGCTAATTTTTTTCTATTGTTTTCCTGCTTACTCCTACCCCCTAGCTAGAGTCCTTGTAAACTTATTTTTATCTTCTTACTATACAAATAAATGCATTTACTCTTATCCTATAGTTTTGTATGTGTACGTGAAAGGGAATTCAGCACAGAAAAGACTGTCATCATGGCACCATGATGAAACTTATTACAGTGCCATTATACTAAAAAAAAAATTTTTAATGGTTATAGCTTTAAAATTGACTATGGAAAATGATATTTCAAATAGGATATACACTTGTAATGGGTTTTCACTGTCATCTACTGAATTAAAGAGGACCTGCATATTACTACTGTCAGCACTACAGAAAAGCAGCAATAATCTCCTCCGTCTCATAAAATAAATTGCTGGCTGTTAGGATTCCAGCCATCCAAGGCAGGAAACCTACAGCTAAGTTTTCAGATCTCTGATTTGAACTTACACTTTTAGCATCTAAAAAAACATAGTGTGACTTTCAAAATGAATAAATTGAATGTAGGGAAACGCAAATCCAGATGTCAGAAAGTCACATTTGAACTACTTTACTTACTATAATTACAATCTAACAGAAGCACTAACTAAAAATAACTATGGCAATATTCTGTCTTCACGTTGGATAATATCTAGGTTTAAGAGCAGAAGACGTTTTTAAATGTGTGTTCCGGTGCTACTGCAGTCTGTATTTTTAGGTTTGAGAAAGGATTCATATTAATGAGATTGGCTGCAACCCCAAATACACTTATACAAATGGAGCCAACCTTAGGATCCCAGCCATTATCTTTTAAATATAAAATAGAATAAACCCAGATCTTTTGAATATCCATTCTTACATTTTTGAATGGGTAAATTCAATGAGTGGAATTCTGGCTCCTTTGTCAAAGAGAATTTTTCTGCTGACATCAGAAAAAAACTGAATTTCCCTTCATTAGACAATGGACTGTATGATCAGCTCCTCAAGAATCAGGGCAAGCCTTTCAGTAGCACTTTGTCAAGCACTTGCTTGTGTGATTATTGGGCACTAAACACTTCTGGTCCTTAATGTGCAGGAAAATCCTTTGTTGCAGAGGGAAGAGACGTGATGGTTCAAGATATTTTAAGTTCTCTTCCTTGTCACTGTGCCTATCTTCCTAGGGACAGGATCCGGCCTTGGTACTTTTCTGCTAAGTCTACTCGAGGATGAGTTCCCAGAAGTATATAGATTTGTCACTTCAGTTTACCCTTCTGGTGAGGATGATGTCATTACTTCTCCATATAACAGTGTTCTGGCTATGAAGGAACTTAATGAACATGCAGACTGTGTACTGCCAATTGAAAATGAAGTAAGGAACAATACCATTATTTTTGTCTGTCTTTTATGGTAAACAAACTTTACATATAAATATATTTCAGCAAAATAAATTTTACTATAAGAATCATTTATTTGTTTGTGTTTTTATTCGTTATGTTGTTTAAAAGTGTTTTACATTGTATTTTTATTATGTTGTTAGCCGCTCTGGGCCGCCAGTGGCGGGATAGAGCAGGATATAAATTCTGTAAGTAAATAAAATAATGAAATAAATTTTAAAATGACCCAGTACCTTTCCCCTTTGTTACAGAAACGTTCTGCAAAAGTGAATATTAAATGTCTGTTGTTAAGGTGAACAAAAAGAGAATTGCTTTGACTTCTGAAAGATTTATAATCTATTCATAAAATTAGATTTAAAATCAAAAGTGGCACTCTCTTTTAACAGAAATATTAGAAATCACTAGAAAGCCCAGATTCTGAGGAATATGAGGTGCAGATGGTTCATTGGCTGTGACATCACTGTCTCATAAAGCATCCAGTACAGTATAGGCACTTTGCAAATATGATAAATAACTATTCAATGCAGTTAGAAAGCCCATTCCATTCTAGACTCCTATTTGTTTTGAAGTTTCTTTTGCTTTGTCCCAACTCCATGGTGTTTTATTTTTCTTATTTATTTTTTTAAGCTTAATGACTTTTTTTCCTGAGTAGTTGTAACATGAAAATAAATGTCCTGTTTAGAAAATGGGACGGGCAGGGGTGTTTTGACTTCACTAATTTAAAAAGTTGCTTGATTTTTAAATTTCTTATTTGCCGTGCTGTGTTAAGGTAATTTGAGTTGCAAATAAAGTAGTCATTTTGAAGTAAATTGATGGACAAACTTATGGATTGGTTTTCAAAAATATAAAAGGCATAAACTTTCAGTTACCGTGATCAAATTTTTCATTTCTTTAAATTTACGTTCAGAGGGATTGTGTGGTTGCCGTGTTGGTCCCAAATGACAGAGAGGAAAGCACAGTGGTTCAAATGATATCAAATGGTCCAGTAAAAGATATAATTTGAATCCCTTTGCTTCCCTCTTTAAATTTACCTGAAATAAGTAGTAAGGATGCTGAACCTGGGCATAATCCTGTGTGCAGATCATCTTTTAAAATTCTTTTTGTTGTTGTTTTGTCTCCAAGTCTTTATTTGACATAGTAAGTAAAATTCATCAAATGACCAATTCTGGAAAGTTAGGATCAACTGTAAAGCAAAGCAGCTTATTAACGTCCAGTGCAGGTGGCATAAACACTGAACAGGAGAAACCATTTGATGCTATGAACAATATTGTGGCCAATTTGTTGCTGAACTTAACAAGGTAGGTTTTGAGCACTCTCCCATGAAAATAATAGCACTACAAATAGAATTCAGAAAGGAGAGTGTTAATCTCGCTGCACTGTAGAAAGTATTGATTTGCTCTCCGCGGTACTCTATGACATTTTCTATACGGGCCGTGGGTGCGGGGAGGATCAGTGTGCGTGGTGCTGGGGGACCAGGGTGTTTTTAGACAAGTATCGCCTCACCCATCACACATGTTGCAGGGCTGCATTGAGTGCCTATGCCGTCCTTCAAGATGCATGATGCGTGGGGAAGCACTTGTCTAAAAACACCCTTTGAGTTGGTAAGTAAAGTCCCATAGAGCCAGTGTGGTGTAATGAATACACCAGGTGCTGGACTTGAACCTGGGAGACTAGGGTTTGAATTTCACCCTAGCCAATTAACTCACTGGGGGGGGTGGGCAAGTCACAACCTCTCAACCTCAGTTCCCAATCTGTAAAATGGGAATATACATGTGTCTGTCTTTCCCTGTGTGTTCCCCTCATCCTTGCCCATTTTAGACTGTATGCAAACTGAGCAGGGACCTGTCTCCGAAAAATCAAAAGGGAAACGTTAAGTAGAAGAAAGGGCATGCCACTAGGCCAGTGTATAAACAAATATTGCAAGCATCCAAGAACAAAATCAGAAAAAGCAAAGCTCCAAAATGAGCTACAGCTAGCAAGGGGTGTTAGAAACAGTAAGGCCCTTTTCACACAGGCCGCGGGTAGGAGGGGGGGCGGCGCGGTGCAGGGGCATGCGCTCCCATGGACACCCACCCATCTCCACGCATGGAGCATCGGGCATTGGCATCCATAGCTCCGAACGTGGGTGATGGATGGAGTGCAGGAGCGTGCACGCACACATCCCCATCCCTCTCACCTGCACACGTGTGCGAGGGGCAGGGGTGCCCGTGTGAAAAGGGCCTAAGAAGGATCCTAGATCTACATTTGAAGTAAAAGAAAGGCTAAAGAAATTGTAAGGGTGCCAAAAGCACTTCCCCTGACTTTCTGGTGAATGTGTGCAACATGTTACCAGGTGTAATGCAGGTGAAATGCAAAAAGTTAAGCCAGAAAAGAAAGGTTTGACAATTGGGCTAAATTCATCTTCCTCATTTCTGATATCATGTGAATGGATTAATCTGCATATTAGTCAGCTTTAATTGCTGAGCACAGGAATACAGGTGATGGCCCCCTCAGGGGATGAAACCCTACTGCCTACCTAGATGGTATTTCTGATTTTTAAGTTTTTTGGGTTTTTTAAAAAAAAGGTACATAATGAATGAACTCCTATTATGGCCACAGCAGTGAGTTACATTTTAAAGCAAGAGGGAACTTTTGAAGTGGAGGAGGGAACTTGGGAACAATTAAAATGCAGGAATACAAAATCCCACAACAGTACACTTGGATGAAGAGTCTTGTGAATGCATCCTACATCTGCTGTTCAACAGAGAAGGGGAGCTCTTAACAGAAGGAGTAAAGATAATGCCTGCTTTGATTCAGTATTCACAAAAAGGGTCAATTTTGACAACACAGTTAGCAATATAATACAAGGCTTGTTTTCATTGCCTTGTTGTAAAATGTCAGTTGCTTGGTGATGAGAGTTACTTTCATTCATTAGAACAATTAATGATGCTCTGTGGTTCTCCTTTAGGTAAGAACTGAAAAGTAGACTTTTACATTCAGCTTTTCACTTTCAGTTCTACTAGGTTTGAAGGTTCGCTTAATATGGATCTTAATGAAATCAGCATGAATTTGGTTCCATTTCCTCGACTTCATTACCTAGTTTCCAGCTTGACTCCTCTGTATACATTAGCTGATGTTAATGTACCTTCCAGAAGGTAAGTGAAACAGACTCTCTTGAGCTATCTTCAATAGACTCTACAGACAGAAATGCATTTCACACCCCAAATCTCATTGGTGATACTTGTAAGTCTGAGGGTGGGGGGGGGGGAATAAAAAAGAATTTTAAAGCTCTGGAATTCAAAAATGTCCATGCTGCTACCACCTGCTTTGTATACCTCCAAAGATGGCTTAACTTACAAACTGAAGTGCTGAGAAGTGCTGATTAGTGTATCTTGTTGCAAAGGAAGTGGAGTAACTGATAAGGTATCTAGTCTAAATAGACAAGAAGTTAATTGTAGTCTTATTAAGACAGTAATATAAAGAGAAGGCAGTGAGATGCATGCTAAGTAAGAGAGGAACCCTGAAGAGATGCATGTAAGAGATTATTAAGAAGATCAACTTAGTGAAGACCTTTTGTTTATTGCATGAGCACTCTGTTTAAAGTAGATGACTTTTTTCTCTTGACTTAGGTTGGATCAGATGTTTTCAGATGCTTTTAGCAAAGATCACCAATTAATACAAGCTGACCCAAAGAATAGCTTGTATTTGGCATGTGCCCTTCTGGTTCGAGGAAACGTACAGGTTTCAGACCTTCGTAGAAACATTGAAAGGTTTGTTCTGTGGTGGTATGTAATACATATCATAGAAATTATTTTTACCTGTTCATGGTTGATATCAGTATTCATTCAGAGAGTTCATTCAGTCTGCCCTCCTCTGCAGACTGCTGCAGCCAACCTGATTGTAACCAAGCCAAGCACACACACCTGAGACTTCGCATCCGCCTGAATGTTTGTTTGTCTTCTCCCCTGTCTCTCCCACTGCCCCTCTCCCTGTCTTCCCCCTCCTTGTCTTTTAGATTGTAAGCCACAGGCAGGGACCGCGTCTATTTCTATGTTCTGTGCAGCGGCGTGTGCTATATAAATGTTTATAATAATAATAATTAATTCAGAGTTCCAATAATCTAGCAAAAACTATTAAATGTAGGCCCTTTCTGAAGAGGGAAGTTAAATGGTAGTGACAAATGGAAGCAAGAGAGTTTTGGGTTTCATTTCCTACCTGTTATTTTAACTTCATACAGTAATGAAATCAAGTAAATTCAGGCAGATGGTTTATTTCAAATGCTAGTAGAGCATCTTCGTCAACTTCATGTTATTCCTTAGCTGCATCCGTTTACATGTGGTTAAACATTCTTATATACACGCCACAAAAACGCCAGTGAAAGTTTAAACACTTCTCTGCCCTTTTGACAGCGTTTTGTTAGTGAAACAAAGGCTAGGCAATAATGGGCACAGCAGTGAATGATTTCTGAATACAGGAAGTTGATTCCACTGAATATATAAATCATTACAGACTAATTAAAAGCAAGGGGAGCTAAAATCCTGTGGTTATACAATAAAATAGTCTTGTATACTTGCTGAGAAGGGGTTCTTGCTTATGCACTCATGAGTGCACTGCGATACCAGGGGTGGGTAAAGTTCCTATGCCCAAGAGCCACATACCAAAATGTTCATATTGCAGAGAGCCACAAGACGCATTACACCAATCATGGCTTTTTCCCATTCTGGGGATGGGGCAGTACAGCTTCCCTCCCCCCCCCAATCACCTCAAAGCTCTGGCTCCCAGGCAGTCTCTCGGGTTTAAGCAGCAACAATAATGGCGCAAGGCACACTTCCCCTGATCTCACGGCCCCCAATAGCAGGAATGGCAACTCAGCCACTTCTAGGAAGAGCCACAGTACAGGTGCCCAAGAGCCACCTGCATGTGGCTTCCAAGTCACCATTTGTCCACCTCTGGCATATACTAAGTGGTATTAAGTAAGCATTGGTGTGCTGTAGAATTCCGCTTATTTGAATTTTCATTTTGATTTATAGGATGTATCAGAAAAAGCACTTATCCTGGACTCTTGGAGAGTTTTGCCCTCCAATCAATAATACCATTTAAATCAAAAGGGGCTCGAACCCCATAGTAAAATCAAGTCCTAGAAATAATATTTCCCATTCCTGCATC
The DNA here is from genome assembly GCA_003113815.1 of Sphenodon punctatus. Taxonomy (NCBI): domain Eukaryota; kingdom Metazoa; phylum Chordata; class Lepidosauria; order Sphenodontia; family Sphenodontidae; genus Sphenodon; species Sphenodon punctatus. The sequence goes on along the minus strand of QEPC01009342.1, from coordinate 3,738,003 downwards.
TCCCAAATAAACATCAGTCCTTATTATATCCATTTTTTTCCCAATCTTGCCCTATCTTATGTCAGTTTTAAAATGCTGAAAGTTCTTTCAGTACCAAAATGCCTACACGATGATTGAAGAAATTTTTAGAGAGGTGCCTAACTACCACTGAAAGCCAATAGAAGTTAGACACTATTTGTGCTTTGAAAAGCTGTTTTTCTATGTCAGTTTATGTGGCCCCATATATTTCAGTGTGTCACTAGTTCTGGTTATGGGAAACAAACGGAAAGAACTACCCTGTAACACTGAGAGGCACTTTAACCATAACTTTATTTTAAACACTGAATTCCAAAATAAACAGTAAGTAATGTTAGGATAGCTAGCAGTCTCCATATTTTTATTTTAAATAAGCAGTTAATTACCTATGTGCTGTTCTATTTGCGAATCCTGCGCAGACCTGCGTGTGCACAAACCGCACACATCCCCATTGCCAGCCCATTGTGCCATGTGGAAACCATGCGCACATGCATGTGGCTTCCACACAGGATCCGCAGGCCATGGGATCGAGCCCATTGTAATGCCATTTATCTTCCTGAGTTCTATATTCATGTGGATCTATCCTTGAGGTAAATAGTAAACTGTGCCATAACACTAATGCTATTGAGTATACTTTTTTGTAGGTTGCTTTTATCTTAGCTATCAACGTATATATTTCAGGTTGAAACCGTCCCTTCATTTTGTCTCCTGGAATCAAGAGGGCTGGAAAACTGGCTTATGTTCAGTACCTCCTGTGGGCCATTCCCATTCTCTGTTGGCATTGGCAAACAACACTTGTGTGAAGCCTACCTTCATAGAGCTCAAAGACAGATTCATGAGGCTGTACAAGAAGAAGGTATGGTGCAATTTGAGGGATGGTGTAGCAACTTAAGTGTGTTTTGACTGCAAACTTTTAATTTTAATTTTTGAAGGGTGGAGGGAAAAGATTTTTGCAGTACATCTCTGAAAATCATATTCACAAGCAGTCCTGACTTGCTATGGCCCTGAGTCAAGGTACATGCATACGCATCATGTGTGCACATGAACTAAATCTCTACCGTGTATGTGTGTATATGGTTCCACAGCCAAAATCAGCTGCCCAGACTGTGTCTTCTGCTACAACCTTGTCTCGCCTGCTGGTGGCAGCGTAGTCTGGCAGCAGCAGACTTGGATTCTGGCACCTGGACGCACATTCTGTGTGTGTGTGTAGAATATATATACTGGGTAGGTTTGGTGTGCACACATTACAGCCTGAAAAGAATTTTATTAGCTTTGCAATAAAAATAGCATTGTAAGAGAAGCTAGGAATCTGATGTAATACGATGTTTCTTTTTATCAGTGTTACATACAGTTAGAGAGTGAGAGAGACACATCTGCAGTATAATTCACCAGTATAATTGAGAATACTACAAAAGAGCACAACACTTGTAAATGTACTCAAATGTAATAGTCCAGACTAATAGTATTGGCAATGATAATTAGAAAGACTGTAGTTTTGTGTCATCCCAAAATGCAAAAGATTATTAAGTTATGGCACGCAGTAATTTTAAATAAGTTTGTTGTGATCAGTTACATTTTGTTGGACAGTTATGACCTACAATTTATTGTGCTGAACATGTAAGGAAGTCTAGCTCCTGTAGTATTGATGAAGCTGTCTTGTCAGTACCAGGTTGGTCATGGTGACAGGGAATTGGTATTTGTTATTCATAGCTACAAGAAACCTGCAACTACAGCCTTAACTTATTTTAAAAATACTATAATTTTAACTAACATTTTAAACTAGGCAGGGTAGATATAGATAAAGAAAAGTAAAGGTCTAGATATCAATAAAGAAAAGTAAAGGTCTGGAAAAGAATGGATGGAAATAAGCAATATTTTGGCTAAATCATTCTAATGTGTCTTTGGATAAAAAATTTGTTTAAAAGGAGGGTGAAAAAAACATGACTAATTTCACAGTACAGCAAATTCTATTCACCATTGTCCACCACAAAACACACAGTTGCCTGCCAGTCTGGAACCTCTGTTGTTCTATGATGAAGCTTCTAAAAGGTGGGTAGTAGATAAGTGCAAACTTCAAAAACAGGGTCTTGAGAAATTATCAGAACCAACTTTTGAATCTGCTGTTTTGAAGGCAGACACTAGTTGTTTAAACCAAAATTAAATATATCCCTATGTTCTGAAAAAGTGTCAATGGATAAACCCTACTAATAACAAATTACAATAATTGGGCTTTATGGTCACTAGGGCATGTATTGCCTTTCTGCGAGGCGATAATGGTGTAACGTTGTACAACTGGGGAAAACAGTCTTGAACAGTGCCATTCCGAATAATAATTTAAAAAATTGAGAATATTTGCCGAGGTTCCGAGTACCGATCCCAAGTGTTCAGGCTGGCACTCAGAACCTTGGCGAATGCTCGGGAATTCGGAAGGGCAGGCAACAGGGGGGTAGGGAAGGGAAGTCAGCAGTGATGGCAAGGGAATTGAGGCCAGGGAAGAGGGCTAATGGGGCCGGGGAATGGGGGGCGCTCGTCAAAAGCTGCGGAGAACCGGGCGCATTGGTCTCTCTGGACTCTGCCACTGTGCGTTTAACTTCTGAGGGAGGGAGGTTTGTCGTATGAGGATGCTCCTAAAGCTGTCTGGGAGTATGCTGGGAAATGTAGTCCAGCTTGTTCCCAGACAGCATGCTGGACTACATTTCCCAGCTGTCTGGGAACAAGCTGGACTACATTTCTCAGCATGCTCCCAGACAGCTTTAGGAGCATGCTCAGATAACAAACCTCCCTTCTTTTAGAAATTAAACGCACGGCAGCAGAGTCCAGAGAGAGCAACGTGCTCCCTGCAGCTTTATGTGAGTGGCCCCCCAGCCCCGTTAGCCCTCTTCCCTGGCCCCTGTTCTCCTGCCACTGCTGCCTACTTCCCTTCCTCGCTCCCCCACCCCACCCCGGGGTGCTTCCCTGCACTTCTCTGCCCCCACCCCTTCCTGCCCTCGGCCAAGGTTTTGCTAGGATCCAAAGGTCCTACTTAATGCACCAGTGCTCTGTAAATTCCGAAGAAAATAGAGGACTGAATTCATGTTTAGGGCAACCACACCTATTTGTCTTTTCACAGAAAGTGACACCAACATTCTTAAGTAAACTGTTTCACAAGAAGCATGTCTGTTGACTAATCATTCAAGACGATGCTTATTTTCCTCTTGGGTGTAGGACAAGATGTGTTTGATACACCCAGTTGGCAGTCTTATTCAGGTATACCTTCCCCCACCCCAAAAAAGACCATGGATGTGATCTTCATCCATTGTTAATGAGGTGTAAGCCATTCACTTCAGTGAGGACAGGATTGCACCTCCAAATTTGTTAGGAGTACTGCCAAGGATAAAATGAAGCTAGACAGTTCTTTAGTTTATGTATTGCAGTACATGCTGTACCCCTTTTAGACAGGCAAAATAATGCATATTGAGCTAAATGAGTGAACGCATTCACATACCCAACAAAGGATATGTATGATTAACGTTTATTCTTATAGGCTCATCTTCACCATTACCTGCACATTGAAGGGATGGAGGACACCTACTTCTCAGAAGCCATATCATCCTTGTCAGACCTAATAGAGGAATATAACCAGCTAGATGCCACCAGGGGTGGACCTACAGTTGATCCACCAAGACTGAAGATAGCTGTGTAATACAGGGGGGAGGTGTTGTTTTCTGGTTAGCAAGCTGCTCAGTGTACATAACTGGATAACTTGAGTAGGGATAAGTTGCTTTCATTCTGGAGGAACCCTGGGATTCCTACTGTTCAGGTTGGCTGATACATCATTGACATGTAGCTATCTGGTATGATTACACCCTAGAACTTGATTTTTGGAGCACCTCCTGTAGAGACCTTCTACTTTCTCAGCTGTGGAGTGAATCATGCTCATGTCAGCTGTAAAAAATGTAGAGGTGGTATTACAAAGCAGAATTGAGTCAGTGAGCTCCTTGCTATCAGCTCCAACTAAAGTAAATGCAGACTCTAATGTAGTTGTATTTAAATATTCCCAGTTGATAACAAAGCTAGTAACCTCATGAATTACTTGACAAAAATTAATGATTAGTCTCCCCCAGTCTAGTGTGAACATTAGATTGCACAAATGCTGATCTATGTACTTGGTGAGAATACAGGGAAGCATAGTATCCCTCTCCTTCACCCATAAACTGGGATCATACACTCTAATCATATAGATTATTTGAAGATTATATTTTTGTAAGAATGTACATTAATTATACATATTAAATATATTTCTAGACCAAAGAGATTGTTTTATGAAAAAAACTTACTTTAAAACAGTTGTTTAATTGCAACTTCTATTTTTTTTTGCAAAATAAAAGATATAGATGTACAGAGTTCATCTTCTAAATTCTTTTTTCTCTCTCTCTCTCCACAATGCAGTAAGCTGCTACAAGTCAGAATGAGCCAATAAAATGACACTTGAAATTCTTTATAATTCCCTTCCAACCGAATTTTAGTGGCTGTATGACCAGAGATAATGGTACTAGTTTCCCTTAAGAAAATCCCAGAGTCTGATATTTCTTAGGGTCATTCTTGTAAGTAGAAAACTTTTGGAAAAGAATAACTCAAATAAAGGAACTTAGCAGGTCTGTTATCAGAGCAATACAATCAAAATGCATGACATTTTACAACAAAAGGTAGTCCCTACCTCCAAGAGTTTGTAATCTAGACACCCAATCCTGAGAAAAGTTAATCACAGTATTTTACACTCTGTAAGTACTCTTGTTGAACTGCTGAGTGTACTCTTAGTGCACAACAGGTGTTAATAGACATGACGGCGGAGCACTGCCGTCACAATGCAACCCAGGTCAGGAACATGCTGGTAACTGTCCCGATGGGGTCTGCCGGCATCACAAACATTCGAGGGGACAAATGTGTGCCCCTTCCAGCCATGTCCTCGTGCTGCGCCTAGCCACCTCCATGACAGGCAGCTAATGACAGCTGGCCACGGCAGACCCAGGCCGGGTCACGGTGGGCCATAACAGACGTTAAAGCCTGTTGTGGCCTGCTTAAGCCCAGACTCTAATCCTAGAGGTCTCCAAGATTACAGTGCGGACTCACTGCCAACACATCCAGGAGCAATCCCGGGTGAACAGCTGGCAGGACACTAACAAACATGCTGGTGGTGCGCAGACCAAAGCAATCCATCGTCACGTTAACACCCAGTGTTAATTTTTGTTGCAGGATTTGTGCCTCTTGAGACTTAAAATGGCACAGTGAGGCAATAAAAAGAGTGTGGAAACAGTATAAGGTCACAGCACTTGCACTGAACATATAGTTACTTTGTATGTTTGTGCTAATAGCACTAAAGAGCTGAATTGATAGAAGTTACTTAAAACTTAAAATGTGTTCTTTTTAGAAATAAATGAAATTGTCTATATTCTTGTCAACTATGGGAGCTTTCTGACGTGAAGGTTCCTGCCACCACCACAGACTGCTCTGGGCAGTGATGGGAACCATCATTCCAGCCAGAACTCGGCCCTGCCACCAAACAGACATTACAGAGGCTGGGGAGGGGACAAGGAGACATGCGCGCGTACACGCAGACATACACACCCCGACAGACGGCCATGGCAGCCTATGACAGCCACAATGGCTGCCCAGAAATGCCACTGCTCTGGACCAGGGTAAGTACAGTGGGCGTTCATCCATAATGGCTCACTTTACACACGGTCAGGCAACCCTTACCTGCTCGGTGGTGGCAGCCCGGGATGTGACTTGTGGATGATCCTGAGTCACAGCCCAGGCTAACACCACGACTGACAAGGTAACGGTCCATGCTACCATCTGACAGGTGCGTTCAAGGATAGTGGTGGGCCTCGTCCCACATGTGGTAAAGTGTACCAAAACGTGGTACCACAGTCCACCGTAATGTCTGAAAACACCCTATATTTCTATTCCTGAACAAATATAACATGTTTTGGATATCCATTAGATATATGTAAGAAACCCAGACAAGCTTTAGCTTCATATTGTAAGTGTTCACCCAGATTTGTTAAATTTCCCTTTACACAGCAAATTACAAGTCCTTTTTCTAGTTCTGTGTCAGTGTATCTGTAAACATGTCTCTTACAAACCAAAGATGATCAATGAGGTATTAAAGCAAATAAACAAAGGGAATTTAATAACAGATTGCTTGGATGGTATATTAATTGAAACTGATATTTTCTTAGGGATTAGGGTATCCGTTTTATTTTAGGATTTTTTTACTTCATTTTCTAGACAAAACTAAGCTCTGGATTTGTATCTTTATTACAAAGGCCTTTGTTCCACAGCTAACACAGAACCATAATTCCAGTTACATGCATATTTTAAAATCTAGTTTGGAGTGTCTGTTTATGTATGTAGAATTTTGTTCTCCAGCCATATTTTGATGGTGTTGCTTAAGTTGACATTCTCCTTTTCAACTCTAGTTTCAGTGGAAGGGACTCATTCCTAACTCTTCAGTCTGTGATTGCTGCCGTTGTACCACATTGTTGTAACAGTCTATAAAAACTTGAGTTCAGAAAAGATATCTCCTGAATCACTGCAGATCTTCTGGCACACACAAGATGTGATCCACATCATCTTCCACTTAAAGGAACCTTCATTGGGACAGTCAAACTGTACAGTAATCATTTTAGACTTGTTCGGTATGCAGCATCTCTTGTCCAGACACACTCCACAGAATGTAGGTTTGTATCTTTTTGTGCTTGAGCACCCAGAAAAGGCTAGTTTTTCTGCTTTCTGTGGCTGAAACATGGGTTGGCATGTTTTTCCATTTGGAATCTTAAATATTAAAGGACAAAGGTCACTAGAACAAAAATCAAGCTGAGTAATGCTACCCATTTTTTTTAAGTTGTATTTTTCTATGCATCGGTCAAAATGGAGATGTTTCTGTAACTAATGACCCTCATTTCAGGAATGACCATCCCAACTGCCTTAAAATGTGGGGGAGGTGGTAAACCAAACCTAAACCTGAAAACTGACTTGGAAAGGGTTTTTTTAAGTGAACTTGGGCTCAAACCCAATGAAAAATCTCTGTTAGATTGAACCAGAACTGAACCAAAGAAACTTCAAACCAGTAATTGATTCAAACTAACAAGTTTAATAATCAGGCTATGAGGACAGTCTTTTGCACTCCCCAGGAAGGGTGTCTCTTTGCTACAGTCTTGGAGAGGGAGAGGCATAAACTAAAGGAAGCCATTGTAGAAGGAAGGACAATTGGACTGGTAATTCTCTTGTTTTAAAGAAATATTTTTATCCTCATATTCTTTTCCTAGAAGCTACAATGTTTGAATATTTTTAGTTCTATATCGCCCTTCCCTCAAAAAGGCTCAGGGCGGCTTTCAAGAGAAAATATAAACATAGCATATAAAAACGTAAAAACCTAACAAAAACATGAAAATACAGGCATAACGCCACAAGACCCCTAACCCCTCATCTCACCCTCCCATCTCGGCTCCCAGCCTACCCCCAAACCCAACCCACCCTTATCCCCACCCACCAAATGCTTTTTCAAATAAATAGATTTTACACCACCTCTGGAAAATGCTGAGGCTCAAGCAAACCTCCTGGGGAAGGGAGTTCCACAAAACTGGGGTAGCAACTGAGAGTGCCCTCCTATGCACCCCTGTCCTATGGACAAATCTCCTGGCCGACTGTAGGGGCTGTAATGGGACATGGTAGGACAGGTGGTCTTTCAGTTACATAGGACCCAGACCATTTAGGGCTTTAAAGGTCAAAACCAGCACCTTGAATTGTGCCCAGAAAGCTTATAGGTAGCCAGTGCAGATTTCGGAGCACCAGTGTAATGTGCGCCCGGCAACTTGTCCCCAAAAGGAGCTGACGCATTTAGCATCAGTTGCAGCTTCTGAACAGTCATCAATTACATAAAGTGCATTGCAGTAATCTACCCTTGAGGTGATGAAAGCATAGATGACAGTGGCCAGATCTGAATCAGAAAGAAAAGACCGCAACCTCCTCACCAGATGGAGGTGGTGAAAAGCACTCCTGGCCACCACCGCCACCTGGTATTCCAGGTGCAGCAATGGATCCAAAAGCACTCCAAGGCTGCAAACCTGATTGACCAGAGAGGCTAGACTTCATCAGTAGCAGGTGTCCCAATCCCCTCCAAGTCACAAGACTGGCCAACCATCATCACTTCACTTTTGTCAGGATTCAATGTGCTCACTCTCATGCAGTCCCTGACAGCAGCCAGGCATCAGGTGAGCACTGAGATTGTGGGACCTGGGACAGATGAAAAAGATAGAGCTGAGTATCATCAGCATATTGATGGGACCTCACCTCACACCTCCATTTGACCTCACCCAGCAGCCTCAGATACATATTGAACAGAAGGGGAGACAGACTAGAACCCTACGGGATACCACAGGGGAGACCCTGAGAGAACGACAAGCAATCTCCCATCACCGCCTGCTGGGACCTCCCAGACAGGAAAGAACGGTCCCATACACCACTGCCCAGTCCCGCAGTCATGTCACAACACCCTGTGATCAACTGTATCAAAGGCTGCTGAAAGATCTAATAAGATCAACAAGGTAGAATTCCCCTTGTTCATTTTGAGGCACAGATCATCAACCAAAGTCACAAGCGCAGTCTCCATGCAGGATCGTCTCACTCCCCATCCCCTGGAGCAACCTCTGCGGTCTGCCGGGAGCACCCTTCTCAAGGTCCCCCCTATGGAGAGGACAGGAAGACAAAAACCCGACTGAAACAGGTCCAGAAATCCGATAGCATCAAGATAAGGCTGGAGCTGTCGGGCAAGCACCCATTCAAAAACCTTCCCTAAAAAGGGAAGGTTAGAGACAGGCCAATAGCTAGCTGAGGAGTCAGCATCCAAAAATGGTTTCTTAAGCAGGAGCTTGGACCACTGCAGTTTTAAGGGTATCTGATACCCTACCCTCCCTTAGGGAGGCATTGACAATGCCAGTCAGCAACAGCCCCAACATCACCCTGCTGGCTTTCACCAGCCAGGACGGGCAAGGATCCAATTCACAACTGGTTGCTTGCATCACCCCAAGCACTTCTCCCACATCAGTGGGCGATACCAACTGAAACTGATCCAAACAAACAGGATACGGCTGCACTTCCATAACCCCAAACTCTGACTCTGTAGTTGAAATGGCAGCACCCAAGTCATGGTGAACATGAGCTATTTTGTCTGCAAAGTAATTAAAATCATCACAGCGGACATTAGATGACTCCATTTCCTGGCAGAGACAGTCCAAGTTAACCAAGTCCTTCCCCACCCAGAACAGTTCCGCTGGATAAGACTTTGCAAAACGCTATGATAGCAGAGAAGAAGCTTTCTTCACTGCCATCACAGTCACGGCATAGTCCTTCAAAAACCATCTGTGCTGCAATTAGTCAGCTTCAGTGCAACTTGAGAGCCGCATACTCTCTAACTGCCTACCCTCCCGCTTCAACCGCCTCAGGTCCTCCATATTCCAGGTAGCGGATGCCTGAGTGCAACCATGTCAGTGTCCAAGGTCAAGATGTCATTCCTCAAGGCAACCAGGTCATCGACAGGGCAGACATCAAGGTCAGTGGGTATATCCCCTAGAGAGTTCTGTAAATCAATTGGATCCATTCGTCTCCAGGGCGGACCAACCTAACCAGTCCACCACCCCAATGAGGGCATGGGAGAGCCAGGATCATAAGAGCGTATAATATTAATCTCCAGTATCTGAACCAGTTCAAACTAGCTGAACAGGTTACCAAACCATTATTCTGAGTTAATATCAGAATGGAACTGAGCCAGACGGTAGAGGATTACTGATAAACTCAAACCAGAACTGAACCAATTTTTGTAACTCTTCAATTCCCTGCTTAAAATTACATTTCTATACATTTGCTGCTATGACACATAGGCAAGAGAAAGCACAGGAAGCTCTTTTGTACTAGAATTTACCTTTATTGTCTGCCGTATATTTGACTGACATGGCTGAATGAAGCACAGCCTCTTTTCCTTTCTCATTTCACATTTACTGTTTTCATTGGTCACTCTATTTGAGATACCTATGCCACAGGTTTTGGAACATGGTGTCCAAGGAGTTGCTTGAACCAAACATTTCTTCTTCAAAACAAGTGGCAGACTTCTGTAAGCTGAGATACATAGAAATATTTCATACGTGTGCCATTAGACAAAATAACTGAAAAAGTAATGGAAAAGTAATGTAAAGTAGAATTAACCCTCGGACGCAAATGGGGTCACACAGTACCTCGGAAGCTGTAGGAAAAAATCATATTTTTTTAATAACAAACTTGTACCACTTCATATTCCATGTATTCCTCAAGGATATGGGGTCTGTTGTGTCCCATTGGTTCATGCCCTCCCTAGTAGTGGGGGGGGTTCAGTGAATATTAGAACATTAATGGGGTACAATAGACCCCCATTGGAATGAATGGGAAAATGAAAGCACTATAGACCCATGGTTGTGGGGTCATATTCGCCCCAAACACAATGTAGAACTTTGTCTGTTTTCATAATATGCCCTTTTTCTGTGTGTACAGAAAATGTACATTGGGGGGCCATTTACACCCCAAGTGGAAAATTCCAGTTACCACCTTACAACTTTGCTTTAGGTTTAGATTCTTTACACAGCAGTTAACCCTTTCATAGTGTGAAGCTTCAATAATGGTTTTTTACTTGCAAGGTTGTGTTGAACAAAAAAAATAACCTGTTAGGTTAAAGGGGCCATTTCAACCCTTCCATTAATTACTATGGCAGACGGCTATTGAAATGCAGATTAGCTCCTGATAGCTCAGACTCTTGAAATGCAGACATACTGTCTGCATGGTCAGTTACCACTCACTTTATCTTTGTTTGCTTCTGAATGGTGAGAACATTGGGATGGTAACACTTGTTATCACCTAGATGTAAACTCATTTGCATATGAATGTGCTGTCCTTGATCCAAGAAAATCATCCTTTGTAATCTTCAATACTTAATTTAAATTGTTTTTACTTTTGCAGTTTCTGTACGTCTTATGTTCCAAAATGGAGGGGGTGGAGTCATTTCAAACCAGTACCATTACTGGTGGGATTTTACTGGTAATAAAAATAGAGTCTCTAGTAACTCCATACGTTTTCGTACTGGCCATGTATTTCTGTACCAAACACAATAAAATTTATTTTTATGTTAAACTGGAGTCATTTTCAAATCAGTCATTTATACTTTTCAACTGTGGTTTAATTGGGGTGTATTAACCCCATAAGCAGGTTAATACAGCAGGTTTTAGATGTATTAAAGTTAAGAACAAAATGATTATCATTGCCTTTACATTTATGTGGTTTCTCCTGTATATAGGTTTAACTGAGGCTGAAATTTGCAAAACTGCCTAATGGATTTCTACACTTAAGTCCCATTAAATTTACTAGGAATTTGGTATTCAGAGACCCTAAACAGTCTTTAAAATTGCAACCAATGCTATTTTTGTATGTATCATGGCCCTCTAGAATCAAAATTCTGGATGAAGAACATCCACAGTAGTGAGAATTATGTGCAAAAACTTTTAAGTGGTATCTAGCCTACTCCCTAGGAAAATGTATATGTTGAGAACTTGGTGCTGCATAAACTTTCTTTTTCCCCGAAGTGGATTTGTGTTTTTCATTTCCCAAAATGCTGACATTAATAAATAAATTAATGAGCATTACTAGGTAAGTGCTTTAAAGCCTGACTTTAAAAATCTCTACATAGCCAAGTCTGGTGAAATTCTAGAGGATGACTTGCAGAATTTGAAATCTGCACATACAGCTAAGAGGATAGGGCAGAAGTAAGGTACCTGGAAGGTAGACAGCAGTTTAAAGATCTCAGTGCAGGAAGCAGTTTAAAAGCTTGGCACAGATCTGCAATAAATAAAGTGAGATTACATACTTGCTTATCTATAGTATATACTGCAATAAGATCCACATAGCTCTTAATACTGGAATTAGCTAAACAGTGAATGCTTACAGAAAGGAAAATTGAAAGTCTAGTAACAGCAATAAAGCATTTGCTAGAACTAATGAAGTGGGGAAAGATTATTAAAAGATTTAGATCTAACAAGCTATTGTGTGATTCCATGCAAACTATGCATTTATTATTATTATTATTATTATTTATTTATTTGTATAGCATTGGCAATATACCTGGTGCTGTACAACCAGGTTTAAACCATAGTCTACACGTATAATGTAATAATTGGGGAGAATGGAATCATTTTAAAACAAATTCTCAGGGTTTGTCTTTAAAAAAAGCAGGACATTATTCTACCGATAATTTTTGTCCTTTGTTTACCCCTTCCTTTCTCTCTGATCCTTCTCTGTATTCGCTCCTGTTGTTTGGGGCATGACTCGGTCTTCCATTGGGAAAGCACTATGTTCAAAATCACTCAGAATTGCTGTGCTCCTCTGAAAGCATTGTCTTCACTTGGCTGAAATTTATGAAGGCTATTTAAAAAAAATAAATATTAAATTCTACCATTGACAAAGGTGGAAGGCAGAAATCCTTTCCCCAAGAAGCAAGGAAATGGGAAAGGTCAGCCAATCAGCGTTATGAACAAAGGGACTGCCTAGTCATTCAACATCTGTATCAGCCAGTGTTGTCTTAGGGTGAAAACAAACATGCTGACTATTAGGCAGTGCCCCAGCCCACCCAGGGGTAGCCGGTGGCAAGGAACAGATGTGCCTGTGACCTCTGGCAGCCGGAGAGCCGTCCTACCACCCCCACAGCTTGGGTAGAGTGGGGGTAATGTGTGGGCAGGCAACCTTCTCCCAGACCACCACCCCGCCCACCTTCATGACGCAGCCATGGCAACCAGTGGAAATAGGTTGAGCTGAACAGACACGCAGCCCTTGGCCCAGGATGCAACTTGAAGGCTTTCTGCTGGACGTATCCCAGGTCAGCCACCTACCCACCCCAGGACAGTCCCAGCCCAACATGTGGCAGTGCGGGAACAGATGAGTGGGTGAGTCCCAGGCCCATGTGGGCCACTGTCACATCTGTTTTTACCCTTAGTCTTTGCCCTCGCATCCTCCAAACCTATGTGTACCAGGTATGCTCCTGCCATTCTCAGCCCTACTCACTGAAAGCCAAGTGGGGAACAACTGGTTTAAAAGATCCAAACTTCTCTTTCCTATAGTATTCCAGCTTATATTCAAATTCCCAGACTCATAAAGCTGGGAGTGTTGATTTTTGCTCTCAATAAAATTGTTGGAAATTAAGTTTTAGGGTAGCAGTGTTGAAGTGACTGCTTGCTGGTATTAACAACAACAATAATAATAACAATAATTAATTAATTAATTAATATATAGTGCCAGCAATGTGCTTGGTTCTGAACAGTTGTGATTATAGAGATAGGTCCCTGCCCAATGCTATTGTAGTCTAGAATGGACATAGAGCGGGGCACATAGGAGAGACAGGGATACATTCATGAAGCTGGTGCACATGCTTAACTTGGATACAAGGAAGGAGGGGGATCCTGAACGATGATGCAATATAAGGAGAAGCAGACAGGGGCACCAGTGGGGGAGAGAAATTAAGGAATGTCTGACTGAAGAGGCGGGTTTTTTGGAGGAAGCACAGCATATGTTCAGGGAGAAAGTTCCAAGCATGGGGAAAGGAGCAACGGCAGTTTAGGGAGCAGGAGACGTGGGTGATAGCAGATGAGGAACCAAGTTCCCAGGTGAGAACCTAGCAGGAAAAGATCAATAGGGAGGAGCAAGGCCATGAAGAGCCTTGAAAGTGAAGACAAGGATTTTGTGCTGGGTGTGAAAGGAGAGGGAGCCACTGGAGGAAGCAGAGGTGGGACTGAACATGGCCAAAGCAGCAAGTAACATGAGTGACCTTGGCAGTGGAATATTGAACAAAAGTGAAAGGCTCAAGGTGAGAAGAAGGAGGCTGCAGTAGTAAAAAGTGAGAGATGACTAGAGCATAGACTAGAGTCTTAGTGGGAGCTGTAAGCAGGGACCCATATTCACTGCATTTTCCCAATTGGTGGCAATAATGAAAATGCAGTGAACGTGGGTTCACTGGCCATAAGGAAGGGTCAAATTCTAGCAATGTTATGTAGGAAGAAGAAGCTACAGGCCTTAGCAACAGGTGGAAAGGAGCGGGATGAGTAAAAAATAAGTTCATTACCTATCCAGTATTCACTGGTTCACCATTTGTTACCAGCGGGGTTTTCACACAAGCACGGTGGGTACTGGGTGGAGAGGTGCTTGTCTGAAAACACCCAAAGATTAGTCCCAGGCTACAAGCCTGAGGGGATGGGCTGGATGGTGATACTGTCAATGGAGATATATAGTGCTGAAGGATATGATGGGTTAGGGAGGGAAGATGAGTTCAGTCTTGGACATGTTAAGATTTATTTTCCAGTGGTTTCAGGCAGAGATATCAGAGAGACAGTTAGTTATGTGTGACTGGATGGAGAAGAGGAGGGTATGAGTGGAAACACAGAGTTGGGTGTAATCAGCATACAGGTGGTATGCTGCACTTCAGTATTGGAAGCCATGAGATTCAGTAAATTTGTTGAGGGGCAGGGTATAAAGGGAGAAGAGAAGAGAGCCCAGGACAGAGCTCTGGGGATCTCTAACCAACAGGGGAAGGAAGGCAGAGGAGGTGCCAGCAAGAGCAATTCTGAAGGAGTGGTCAGAGAGTAGGAAGCGAATCAGTTAAGGATCGTGCCCCAGAAACCCAGGAAACAGAGAAGGGAATTGTCAAAGGCAGTAGAGAGATTAAGCAGGACGAGGATGCAATAGAGGCCTTTAAACTTGGCTACGAGGAAGTCATTGGTGGTTTTGGTGAGATCTTAGTAAAGTGGAAAAGATGAAAGCCAAATTGGAGAGGATCAAGGGAGGAATTGGAGGAAAAGCAGTCAAGACAGTGACTGTAACGCAGCTCATTCCAGGAGCTTGAAAGCAAAGGGGAGGAATAAGATTGGGCAATAGATGGAAGGATCAAGAGTGGATTTTTTAAGGATAGGGAAGACAGTGGCATGCTTAAAGGCTGAAGGAAAAGAGACAGTAGAGCGGGAAAGACTGATATGCGGTAGGGATGGGTGAACGCGGTTCGGAACTAGTTCGGAGTTCGGCCTGAACTCGGCCTGTTCAGATGACCGAACCCAAATCCGAACATGAACTAACCGAACCGAACTCAATTCCGAACGTCGAAATGACCAAACAGTTCGGTCAGTTCGGATCACATTCGGGTGGCAAAAAAAGGTTCACTGGAAGGTCAAACATGACAGAGGGGTAGTCACTGAGGAGCAGACTTCCAGGCACCAGGGGTGGAGAGGCTTGCAAGAAACGAAACTATCTGCCTCCCCCCTTCCCAACACCTTCTGAGCTAGTCACTGTTCCTGAACAGCAGGCATTTCAGAAGGCTCCTCTCCCAGCATTTCCCAGCTCCCCAATCCATTGCAATCCTCCTCCCATTTCACCCATCCAACCCATCTACCCCCATATTCTCATTCATTTATTTAGCTTAGCTTAGATAGATTTAGTGGTTATTTTTTGTTTTTACCCCTCCCTGTGTTCAATCTTCCTTCCTCCCTCCCCCCTCCATTGAATCCTTTCCCTCTCCCATATATTCCATCCCAGATTCCCTTCCCTTCCCCTGTTTTTTCATTTAGAGTAGGATTATTAGATTGCTTTAAGTTTCATTTCAGTTTTGTACTGAAATGAAACTTAAACCTTAAACTGCAACCTTGTGTTGTTTGTGATTCCCCGCATCCCATATATAGATATAGATAGATATAGATATAGATAGATAGGTTAGAGATAGTAGACAGTTGTAGGAGTTAGCTTAGTGATAGAGATAGCGTTAGTGATTTAGTTTTAGTGTTTGTAGGAGTATGCCTATGTACTTATTAGATAATCCATTTAGTTCATAGCATTTAGAATAGTTAATAGCAGTTAGATTTAGTGTAGATAGATATATATAATATTAGATAAAAAAACTAAATAAAAAAACAAAAAAACCCCATATTAAACCAAATAAAAAACAAAAAAAACATATTAAAAACACACACACACACCCATAACAAAATATTTCGAGAACCCGAACCGAACAGCCAAACCGAACCGAACGCAGCTGAACCGAACGACTGAACCCGAACCGCGATCTGTTCGCCCATCCCTAATATGCAGCACACAAGAAACAACAGTGGGGGAGGTAGCAATTAGGATGCAAGAAGAAATAAGATCCAGGGGGTAGGTAACTTCAAGTGAAGCCGGAGACAAAGAATATGGGAGAAAAGTAGGAGCAGGAGAAATGGGGACGAATAGAGGGAGGCTGAAGGGTGGGTCATGAGGTCAAAGTGGATCTTGTTGATTTTTGTTGTTCGTGTTCCTTTCTTTGTCCCATATTCTAATGACTCCATAGGGGCTAGTCATGTGTGTGCTATACTTCCCCTTTTGCTCTGTCCTGCACTTCAGCATACAGCATTTTTAGTCCCCTGCACCCTACTCTCTTACATCATTTACCCACTTACGGCAAGATCTGTCTCTTGGTTTATTACCCAAGCTGCTTCGGCAGCAGGGGGCAGTATAGAAATATTGAAAATAAATAAAAGACAATCCTTAGTAACTGATTGTCCTTCCTCTGGCAGCAGACATGTCGAAATAGCAAAAGCTCCTCCTTTACTATCAAATCAGCTGTTGTCTCTTTTTACACCAATCCTTTTTCTGATACTCAAGTCATTTCTAATGTGATGCTGCCAGTTTATCACAAGCAATTGTCGATAGCATTTAATCTCAAAGGCCATCAGTCTTTTTCTGCCAGCCTTTTTTTTTTTTTAGACTTTTTTTTCTGACACTTAAAGCAAGATTGAAAACACACATCTTCAGCAGCCTAGTTTTTGTGTCTAGAGAGATTCCCTTGTCACCCCCTTGTTGTCTCCGAATCACTGGGTCTTCATATGCCAACTGTATCCACCTCTTTGGTCTCTTTCAGGTTCAATGACTGTTACGCTCATTTCAGACCTACTGCAGTTCTCTTTTCAGACTAACAAATATTGTCTAAAAGTGCACGATTCACCTTTCAAGCTCAGCTGCATTTCCACTCACCCATAAGACAGTGTTCCCTTTCTGTGTGTACTGCACAATTTTATATGTCTCTCTGGATAAACTCTACAAAAAGCATTTTTGTGTCAGGTCTGTCTGTGACTTAAGATGAATTTCCATCTGATTGGGTGACTTACAGAAGAACTTGAACTTCTGGAAGTTTGTCTAAACCTTCAGACCCTGGCCTATTAATGGAATGAATATATATTTCTTATGCACTGGGTTAGGTGCTATATTTGCCAAGGAACCTTGGATTCTGTTTTATGATGATTTCTGTTTTATTCCACTTCCTGTTCTAGAACCAGAGCAAGAATGATTTAAAGGAAAAAATGAAATTGCAATTTGAACTTGATAATATTACAAGTGAGTCTATTTTTACCAGAAAAGCGGTTTGGTTTTGTGCTAAAAATGAAAGAAAATTTGCCAAAACTAAACCAGCATTGTCTGAGTCAGTCTCTAGAATCCTTCATATGGAAGAAAATTCAATCTCTCACTTTTTTTTTTTAATTTGATTTTTTTTTTAATTGAAAGGATTTTTTTTAACTGGTATGAAAGTCAATGTAGTCTAGTGAATAAAGCATTGAACTTGAAAGTTGAAGACCAGGATTCAACTTGTCTTAACCATGAATTCACTGGGTGGCCTTGGGCAAGTCACTATGGGTGTCAATAAACATCCAGCTGGCTCGCCGGCTACACACTCATGGAGGACAGGGACAGGTCAGGGCACAGAACTGACATGCGCCCAAAGCACTCCCCCACCCCCAATAGGGCAGGGGAACAGAACAAACACATGGTCGAGAGGCCCTGCCCCTAGAGCGCCCCAGTGCCCCGCCCCCTGCCATGACAGGCAACCATGGAAGCCAATCATGGGAAGCCATGGTGGCCAGATGGGACCGCAAACAGTCACGTTGGCCCGCTAAGGCCTGCATTGGCCCAGCCGTGTGACTCTTGGCCTGGGTTGTGGGCCCAAGAACATCCAGGGAACTAGTCTGGGCCAGCTACCTACCCAACCCGGGGCAGCAGTGGGCCCACATCTGGCAGTACGGAAACCAACGTGACAGTGAATCTCAGACTCAGGTGGGTCATAGCGAATCCTTGTCACGTTTATTGTCACCCATTCTCTCAGCCTCAGTTCCCTGTCTGCAAAGTGGAAATAATAATGACCTACCACACTGGATTGTTGTGAGGGTGAACTAAATAATAAGAACTTTGAACATTTAAGTGCTATTTACATGATCAAGTAATAAGATGATGTATGGAAAATGTTTTACCATTTTAGTCATGCACACCTGGCATTAATCTGTAATCTGTTGATTGTTGCTGTTTCTGCTGTCCTGGGCCACATTTGGCATGTTCAGACTTTTTTTGGCCCTTGAGCATGGCACATGGACTTGTTGTTGACCTTGATATGAATACAGGCGTACATCCAATTGCTCCGCTCACACAAAGACACTTAAAAAGAGGACTAGGCTGGAAGGCCTGGCCATTGAGATAATACACCCCATTGAGCTCACACCCAACAGCTATCATATCTGAAAATGGAAAACAGCAAAGTTAATGACCCTGCCACAATCTGCAAGACATAATTTTCATGGCTCCACAATCATAAGAGAATATAATGCTCTATAGCTACAATGCTGACCTCTACTGTGGACACAGTCCTCCACCTGTTCATTTTAATAGTGGAGGTCAGGATTTCCCTGTGTGTATTCTGTATCCAGAACGTCCACAGAGAGTCTATGCAGGTGCAAGAAGAGTTTTGCCATCCCTTTTCTCAGCTTCTTATCTTTGGGAAAGCTACACTTAATGCCCAGTTTATTGCAAAATTCCTTCCTAAGCCAAAAAGATGCACATAATGGAATAGTTTCACTGGTGGGTAAAATACCCACCCACTTAGATCTTAGTCTAAGGTGTGACTTCCTTATACCCACTTACCCTCTTCTGGAAAAAGGAAGTGAAGGTAACAATGTCTATGGCACTGTAACTTACATGCTCTTTCAGGCCTATTATAGAAAACCATGACTATTTCCCTGCAACAAGTTTCAAGAATAGACATGAAAAAGTAACTTACATGCACACACTCCTGTCTCATACTTTGGCCTATCCGCAGTGTAGTCACAGTATAGCCCTTTATGGGAGTCACAAGCATCTGCTTCATTGCAGATCTCTCCTGCCTGCTTGGCACATATCTTACAGCATCCACAGCCATCTTTTACCAGGCTCACACCAGGGGCACAAGTTGGCACAGGGGGACATTTGCATGGCCAGTGACAAAATTCTTTACGCGGAGGTATCTCACTGGTAGCAGCAGGTTTTTCCACAGATTTTGCTTCTAACTGTCCATTGTTCTGTGCCCTGCAGAGAAACTTACATATAGTTGGACTTTTTGAGGCCTGGAATACTTTAAACATGATCATTATACCATACAGTAAAACGCCCTAAGATGGAGGGAAATATGGGGTTTTACAAAGCCTTTGAGAAGACAAGAAGATGAAAGAGAGAGACACATTTTAGGTCTTTGGATGACAAACAATGGTCCAAACTTATAATTTTTTAGCACACCTGAAGATTGGAGTTTGCTGCCACCAACTATCTGCTACCACCAACTAATGGTTGGGGAACAAGGAATTCTGCCCACCATCACCACCGCCCCTAAAGTAACTTCCAGTGCTGTCCGCAATGCTAAAACCTCAGCAACCCCTAGGGTTTCTAAACTGTAATTTATTCTTCACATTTTTCTAGATACCTCAAGATCCACTTTGTCTTGGTCCAAACAACTTCTATAACATTTAAATAAAAAAGAACGTTTTAATATGATATTTCCTGTCTCTATCATTGCTATTGATAGTTACCTCCTAGAAATAACCTTTCCCGCCCCCCAAATACTCAATTATGGGTTTTATTTCCATAACCCATAATGTTACACTAGTTTCAAAGCTGACTTCAACTTTTTGAAAGTTGTGTCTGTTCATAGAATTATCCTTTGTAGAAGACAAACTATTTAGTAATATTCCATTCTACACATCATGTTGAGCCTTGCAAAAGACAACGTTCTATAAACATTGTTTTTTAATCATTCCATTGTTTCTTCTTATTCTTCCCCCACACGAACCAAGTAGTTATGTGATGAATAGCAACGTTTTAGGACTGGGATTTTTTTTTTTTTTAAAGCTATCATTTTATGTAATTAATAAAATCAGTATGTACATTTTGTGCCAGCTCTGAAAAATTTTCCATGAAAGGAAACGTGTGAGGAAAACAGGTGCTTTTCTCCATTTTTCAGCACGAGTGACTGGATTAGGACATTCACATCAGCAGAGTTCAAGATTTGCTGAAATACTTTTCTCAAAAATATTTTTGACAAAGACTTGGCCAGGTTCTGAATGATACACTGTGGTGCAGACCACGTGGCTAAAATCGGATCTGTTATTTTAAAATGTATCTGCATGTTCATGTAACAAGGTACATATTATGTTTTTGTATATGTTTCATTTGTTGTTAGCCGCCTCGAGCCACGTTAGTGGGAGAGTGCAGGATACAAATTAAAAATGAAATGAATTTTTTAAAAAAAATTTAAATTCAAAACTTATATCCCACCCCTCCTGCCCAAAGGCAACTTGGGGTGGCGAACTACATGCACACACACACACACAAATCAACAATAAAACATTTAAAAATAAATCTACAAATTTTAAAACAAGTAATAAAAACACACCCTCCCTCCTAAACCGCACCTCGGCTTTTGGCGAGGGGGTGGGGTAGGGTGCGGGAACAGCCAGGTCTTACTCAAACGTCAAAACGACAGGAGGGTGGGGGCCAACCGAGCCTCCTCCGGGAGTGAATTCCACAGCACAGGGGCAGCCACCGAAAAAGATCTCACATCAGTGGCCACCCGCCTCGCTCGGGGAACCTCCAAAAAGGCCCCCACAGACGATCGCACGGGTACATGGGGAGTGAGGCAATCCCGCAGATAGGCAGGGCCCAGGCCGTGAAGGGCTTTAAAGGTCAAAACCAGCACCAAAAATGAAATGAATATTGTGTGGTTCAATAGTCTGCTTGCTCTAACTCGGTTATGCCAGGATTTTGTAGTGCATATCAAAATGTGCTTTCAACCTGCAGCACCTTTACATAAACAATGAAAATACCCACATAAAAATAAAGCCAACAACAACAAAAAAGCACCTAAAAATAAATCCAGCTCGAAGGTATGAGAGTCCAAAGCTTCACAGCAAAGAAAACAATATATGTGAAAAACATCCTTTTAATGTCCATTAATTCTACTGACACTGAAATAACTCTGCTTGCTTGGGAAATCTTCAAATATCCATCAAGTTATTATAAAAATCTTAATGCCTGCCTGTAAAATTTACAGGATTCTTGCTTCTCCTTGCTTCTCCAGTTTTCGTAAGATGGACATAGTTATCCTTATAGAATATAAGGATAACTATGTCCATCTTACGAAAACCCTCTGTGTGGGTTTTCCCAGTCCTCTGTGCGCACACAAAAAATGAGACTGCTGTATAGCAATGTTGTAGGGTGTTTTGAATATTAGGCAAAATACCTATGGTTTATAATTAGCAGCATTAATTTATTCATTAAATTATTGACCAGATGGCAAAATGTGGAAAAGTATAATAGCTTTTCATTTGGGAGGAAGGAGGGATTAGGTCTAGATTTAAATATTCTTCAGAAAGCTTTATGGACAGTAAATAGTAATTAGGAGAGAGAAACCTTTGGGGATTTTTAAACCTGCTATTCACAAGAAGAAAACAGTTTGTTGTGTTTATAAAGCACGTTTCCATGTGTTTCTTCTAAATTAGCCTTTTAAACAAGAGTAGATTTAGCTAACGTTCCCAGTTATTTAAACTGTTTCATAACCCTGAAACTTGCTCATTTGCAAAACTAGATGGTGAGGACCTGGATCCACCTCAGTGTACATACCTGGAAACTGAGTGAGATAAAAATGTGTACGTCGTACACAGTCAGACAAGAATATGACCTTCACTGGCTAAAAAGACTTTAAAAGTTTAGAAGATACTGAAAATGTTTGAAACCCTAATTCTTAATAAGGAATTGAATCAAGAGATGAAAATGTCAGCTGTGTCTGATGCAATAAACAAATTGAATAAAACTTTACTCACTCCTAGAAAAGGACTTCTATTTCTGCTTGTACCGTTTTCTTATGTGCATTTTATTTTGTTGCAGAGCAAACAAAAACATTAGCCTCCTCTCTGGGAAGGAAATCTTTCAAGAAAACTTACCTGTTGTGTACAAATGAGGATGAAGATACTGGGAATGAGGAGCCACGGCATGTTCCTGTACAGTCAGGAGTGAAACTGTGCGAGAGAAAACAGGCTGAGCTGTGTCAGCCCGAGTACTGCGTACAAAGTCTCCTCTGTCTCCTCTGCAAACTTACTTTGCTCAGCACATAACCCCTCACACACACACGCACGCACGCACGCACACACACACACACACATAGGTATTCACACTTGAAATCCTTCACTTCATACAGAACCAGCTTCGTGCTGAGACTTTTAAATTTGCCATTCTCACAGGCCACTTTCCAGTATATGTTTTAACACTGCTCAGTCCCGTGCAATGCTTTCAGGAGAGTCTACAGACTTAGCTGAGGTTGGGGTAGGTGAACCAAGTATTACAGTTAAGTTCTGGGACTTTTTGGTTTGTAATCCAATATTTATTGCTGGTACATTATTGTCATTTTAAAACATGAAGGATGGAAACATGACAACATCTGTCATTAAAGAAGCACAACCGGGATTTGTCAAAATTCTTAGGAAGGTTGGTTGACAGGAAAATGAAAGTTGCAAGATTTCACTTCAAATGAAAGCGTTAATACAACTGTACCATGCCCTTCTTTTAACACTGGGCTCCAGAGAGGTTAGCGACAGTGCTGCTTAATGTATTTTGTTGGGTTTTTAAAAAAAGAAGAAAAGAAAAAGAGGTGCTGCTGGGGCTCAGGCTTACTTTGGAATCCCCCGTAGCATGGGGGGATATTCAAAGTATAATGTCTCTAAGGCCTCTAGAGACAGCGAGCACAGACTCTACAAGACTTCATATCAACAGACTTTATTGTGATCGCGGGAAGAGAACTGCATGGCACTGGGATCCTACCGCAGCAACTGCTCCAGCAGTCGCATAGGCCAGGTACTCATTCCCACTTCCCTTCTGGCAGGTGGGTGGGGGGGCTGATAATTGGGCAGGAAGAGGCCTGAAATACCGGGATGAGAAGGTGGGCGGGGTGGTCTGAATTAATGCCTTCCCTTGTTGCCTTGCTCTACAGGTCTGCCAACACAATGGGCACAGATGGAACCCCCTGCCACAAGTGGAACCTGGACCTGCAGGTCTGCTACCAGCGGTGCAGAAAGGATTTGGTAGGAGAACAAGATCTGTGACACCATCAACAGCATGGCCAGAGATCATGGGCAGCTGGTGCAGCAGAATACTGCAGAATTCAGGGCACGAGTGCAGCGCAGAGAGGGCTCAGGTGCCTGAGGGCTTTGCTACCAAGGCCTGTCTGGACCACCGGTAGGAGGACAGACACTGGGTCCACCTCTGGCAGTAGTTTGAGTAGTCAGGCAGCATGACCAAGAACGCAGACAAGGAGATGAGTGCAATTTGGGCACAGATACAAAGCAGCCTGTCCCGGTCCATCCAGCTCCAGTGCTTCCTGCTCAAGCCTATTGCTGCCACAACCATGAGCACTGCTACTCAGGGACAGGCACCATTTCCTAGCCCCATCGGCCACTAGGCCACCTGCCTATTTGGAACCCGACCCACCTCCCTGGTTCCCACACATGCTCCACCCCCCAGAGAAAGCACCCAAGCCCTCTCTGCACTGCACTCATGTCAGGGAGTGCAGGCACTTCTTGGGGCAGGCACGATTCCCACCACCACCACCACCAATCATTCCCACACTGCCTCCTGCAAACACTCCTCCACAGTCGGATCTGTGGAAGGAGGATCGGGAAGATGTCCCCTGCCAGTGCATATCCCCCACCACCCAAGTGAGTGCACCAAACTGCCCCCATAATGAACAGGCAGAAAAAGAAAGTTATAAATAATATAGTTCTCTATTTATAGGTCCTTAATGTAATAAAGTTTAATATAGTTATGTAATGTTTTTTAAAGTTTTTTAAAGTTTAATAAAGTTCTTTAATTTTTTCAGAATCCAAGCTTTCTGTGTTTCTTCTGGGAAAGGAGGAAAGTTTGGGGGAGGAGGGCCTTGGAGAATGGTGGTATAGCACTTTGGGCTGGTGATTGGAAGGGAAAGGGAACAGGCTGGGTGGCATGGGTGCAGAGAATGGGAGGTGCAGGGAAGGGAAGGAGGGCATGGAGAATGGCAATATATAGCCTCACACACACACACACTGATGAAAACAGAAACAAAAACGAAAACAACATTTTTGGTTTTGTGCGATACCAATAATGAAAAATGAAATTTCATTATTGATGTCGTTATTTTCATTTTCATTATTGTAATAACAAAAACAAAAATTTAATTTTCATTATTGAAATAATGAAAACAAAGTGCACACTCCTACAGTCACAGAGTAGCCAGCTGCACGCCTGTGCCTCTGTGTTTCCTATTGCCATTCCCAGGCATGCCTAGCCTGCAAATGCCAATAGTAAATGGACCAGGAATGGCCAACAAGCAGGAAATAGCACCAGGGTGGGAAGAGGGAAGGTATGCTGTCCCTGTGCTGGGACAGAGCTGGATGGGACAGAGGAAAACACGGTGACACACAGGAAACATTTTTAAAGGTTTTATTGATATTACAAAAAGACCATTTAAAACAGCTCACTGACATCTTGTGCTGCTGGCACATCAACAGCAGTGGTGTCAATGACAGACCAGCCACCCACCTGAGAGGTGGGGGGGTGTGTGTGAGGGGAAGCACCAGCCACCCTTTGAAAGTGACCTGTCCCAGCTGGAGCCTGTCACTTTCAAAGGCCACTTACCTCCCCCCCCTCAACACACACACAGAGCACCTCTCACTTGAGGGACGTTGTAGTGGGGGAAGCACCAGCAGGCCTTTGGAAAGTGACGGATCCCAGCCAGAACTGCTGTAGAGACAGACTTCTCCGCACTCTCGGCTGGCATGTGTCAGTTTCAAAAGCAGCTTCCTGGCCACAATGCCATGCTGGGGGGTGGGGGGAGACCTGGCCCGCTTTTGAAACTGACAAGCCCCGCTGGGTGATAGAGCAGCAGAAGTCACTGTTGGTCATGTGTTCTCACAGGACAGGCTGCACGCTGAGCTTGAGCTGGTATTAGCGACTATTGGTTACAGGCTGGCTATTGGTTGAAATGTTATGCTGTGTGTGTTGGCATCCACACTGCCAACCAGGTGACTATTAAACTTCATAGACATTTCTGTCACAAACACGTCAGTACACATGCCAACTCATCTAAAAATGTTACAGATGTTAGCAATAGGGAAGCATGGAATTTTTAATTGTGGGGTGGTGGAACCACTGAGGCCACTTTTAAATGAGGCACTTAGAAGAGCCCCACATTCAAGAGAAAGCTGCACAGAGAGTGTTTACATGCTCCCCGCACTACCGGAAGTGATGTGCTGCCCGTTCGCTTCAGTGGCAATGGCTGGAGACATGGGGCTTTCAAGAGGTGCGTTCTGTAAACCTCAATTTTCAGGTTTAAAGAACGCACCTCTTGAAAGCCCCACATCTCCAGCCACCGCCACTTAAGTGAACAGGTGGCACATCACTTCCAGTAGCGCAGGGAGCTTGTAAACACTCCCCATGCAGCTTTCTCTTGAATGCGGGGCTCCGGAGGCACTTCTGAGTGCCTCGTTTAAAAGTGACCTGAATGTTAAGAAACGTTGTCCCATATCCCCATAAGGTGGGAAGATCAGCAAGGCAGTGAAGGTCATTGTGCTTGGAATGTATATAGGAACAGATCTGCCCATTAAGTAACCTATAATTATCTTTTGAAAGTACCAGTTTTTGCTTGCCATGAGTACAAGGGGTCCTATTGCTGTGGGTTGTTTGCCTGGGAACATCAATTGACTTTGGCTTTTGTCTGTGGGTGCTGTGGCTGCCTGGGATATGGGGCTAGAGAAGTTGGCGGGAGGGTGATGGATACCCAGGCCTTTGCTGACATTTGGGTGAGGCCTGATGTACAGAGAGAACTGTCAGACCCATCCTCCGAGGCAGCCTATGGGCTCATAGTGAGGCACATGCACACAACGGGGTTCTATGTATGCATGATGGAGTGCAGACACCGTACAACCCTGCTGCAGTTACAAGTTCAGCAGAATGGAAGAGTGGAAGCTCCAGATGAGATAAGAGAGTGGGACGTGAACGAGATCATGACTTTTCTAGATGTTTGTGCACTGTCAGAGTAGGGCAGTCACGAACTGATGCTGGACCTTCCCTGCCATTTTTTCTCATCACTGCCCTAATGACAGTGAGAAGATACCCACAGGGCCACCAGGAGTGCTCAGATCGGATGGCAAAGATTAATATCTTTGGAGGACACAAGTGACTCGGGGTAGACGGAATGTGAACTGATTGATGGAGAGCTTGTTGCCCTATATGAGTTTTGGACACTTGGAGAAGTGCAGAGCGCCCTCACAAGTGAGGATGTATTCTGCCCAAACCATTTATGTATTTATTTATTTGTTCTATTTTCATCTCAGGGCAGCTTATGAAGTTAAAAACAATAAAACAATAATCAAAATATAAAACTACAACAATGTAAATAAATAACACTATAAATTCTCATAAAAACTCTGGCTAGTGCATAAGGAAAAAATAAAAAGAAATTCCCTCCCCCCAACCCATCTAACCCCTCCCTCACCAAATGCCTGGCGGAAGAGCCAGGTCTTAGAGTTTTGTCGGAAGATGAGAAGATCCAGGCTGAGGCAAACCCCCACCAGGAGGGAATTCCAGAGTGCCAGCACAGCTGCCGAAAACACCCTTCTGTCCGTCTGAACTCACTGGAAATGCAGAATGTCCAGGAGGGAGACCGCAGGAGCCGCCCAGGGGGTGAGGTGACCACTCAAATAAGCAGGGCCTAGGCTGTGAAGGGCTTTAAATGTCAACACCAGCACCTTGAATTGGGCCTATAGAACACAATAGGAAGCCAGTGCAGTGCTTGGAGCACAGGTGTAATGTGCTCCCTGGGGCCTGTTCCAGTAAGGAGATGACCCGCCGCATTCTGCACTAGCTGCAGCTTCCAAACCGTCACCAAGGGCAGCCCCACGTAGAGCGCACTGCAGTCATCTAGCCTTGAGGTGACAAACGCATGGATAGTGATGAGATTGGAGTCTGAGACATATAGGCAGAGCCTCTTCACCAGATGTAACTGGTGAAAGGTGCCCCTGGCCACAGCCAATACCTGGGAATCCAGGTGAAACTATGAATCCAGAATCACCCCTAGACTCCGTACAGATGAAGCCAAAGGTAAAGGTAAAGGTAATGCAGAAGATGCTTGAGAAGGGGGTACAAGTGGTGCATGTTTGAC
>QEPC01009342.1:3673424-3697205 GCA_003113815.1 Sphenodon punctatus | reverse complement strand
TGGATGTGTCTTTTTTGAAAATGGCCCATGAGTTCCATGGGTTGATTACGTGTGAAAAAATGTTCCTTTTTATTTGTTTAAACATGGTGCCTAATAATTGCAGCATGTCCTGTAGGTTCTCATACTATGAGAAATGATAAAAAGTAGTTCCCTATTTAGTTTCTCCACACCATTTATGATTTTATAAATCTCTAGCATATGTTCATCGCTCATCTCTTCTCCAAGCTGAAAAGCCCTAACCTATCGAGCTTATCCTCATATGGAAGCCATTCCATACCTTTGATCATTTTTGTTGCCCTTCTCTACACCTTTTCCAGTTCTGCTATATCTTTTTTGAGATGGGGTGATCAGAACACCACACAAGATTCAAGGTGTGGTTACAACATAAGACACAGCCACTAACGATGGTACTGCGATTTGGGCAGCTTTACCCCGATTTCAGCACTGTTGCCACATGATGCAGCGGCTCAAATACCGAACAGCCACTACGGCCGGTTTTAGACGAGCGGGGCATGCTCACTCAATCCACTCACATGACTTTTAAAAATACAGCGGGCGGCGATTAGACAAGACGTTTCGTACTTTAAAGCCGGTCGTGTGTTCTTTAAAACCGGCAAATTAAATACCTCGATATCAAGATTTAAAAGAATGCACGATCGGCTTTAGCACGCAAAGGTCTCGTCTAGTCGCTGTCCACAGTATTTTAAAAGTCACATAAGCGGATCGCACAAGCATGCCCCGCTCATCTAAAAGCGGCCTAGATGTTCACCCCGCTATGTTAGCTGCTATGACCTGCATCCTCTGAGAAAAGCCGGGGATGCAGCTCATAGTAGCCTTATCCAAAGTGAGGAAAGCTGCCCAAATCATGTACTGAGCTGCTGCTTGTGGGCCCAGTTCCCACCGTGGGGCTTTGAGCGGCGGGCACAGTTGCCATTCCCGCACAGCCGGGATAGCCCTTGTATATGGCTGGCGTCTCGGCCCCAAAGTGTGCTGGCTGCAATTGCCCGCCCCTGGGGGATCAGTCCCACCCAGCTGCACCTAGAGATTTATATAGCGGCATTATGATACTTTCTGTTTTATTCTCTATCCCTTCTTGTCGGGGATAAGGGAGCGAGGAAGGGATAGGGCTCACGCACTCCTTCTGCACACAGATGGTTTCTGCAAGAAAGTTCTCCCTCAGGATCTTATAGAGGCAGTGGGGGAAACCCCCTAGCCAAAGATCATCACAGGGAGATAGTGACGAAATCTGTGCTCCCAACACTCGCACACCATACACCACAGGGCATGGAGGGAAAGAATGTGCCACAAGCGCGGAGAGGGGAAAATAGGGTCCGAGGAGATGGAGGAAGAGGGAAGGGGGAGTCAGGGCACACAGCCTGGAAGGGGGGCCTGGGAATGCAGGAATCTGGAACCCCTGCCCCCACACCCAGTCACAAGCACCCAACACAATGTCCAACACCACACACAACCCTACAATCAACCGCATTCACCCACTCTCGTTTCCTTACACGCACACACTCACTCTCACACCAATGCGCACAGCTCACGATACAGCAGATAGTGCAGTCAAGGGGGCCAGTCTCACGGCATTCAATCCGCTCACCAGCAAGGAGTGAGGCAGGAAGCAGCCTTTTAACTGCCAGTGCTTCCTTGATGCTTGCGCAGGCGCTCTGAACGCCTGGGTGGGGTTGGGAGTGATGCGGTGTCTCCTATGTCTCTGAGCCCGGGCGCATGCACGCAGAGGGCTCAGTTGGAGCAACGTCTCGGGACGTGCTCTCCGTACTTAAGGGCGTGGCCATGTCCGCCAGGACTGAGGCGCCTCTATCCTGGCCTTCCTCTGTGTGTCCCCCTGCCCCCTCGACAGCATGGGAGGCGGCGGGCCCCCACTGCGGGGTTCGCAGCAAGGGGTACCCCCGAAGTCGACTCCTCGTGGAGCCCCATCTCCCCACCCCCCTATGCCACCGCCTGACACTTCTGGATAATTCTTAACATCCTGCTTGCCTTTTTGACCACTGCTGCACAAATAAAACAACTGTCCACAATGGGTGATTTTAGATGTGACGGGGCGGCATTCGCCCTGTCACAGAATCACCCTATTGATTCCGCGCCGGGATCAATACCAGCATGTCAATAGATGTGCCGGCTGATCCCGGCAGGGAATCTGGGGAGGGGGCGGGACTGCGCGGTGCTATGTGTGGCCGCACAGCCCCCCCCCCCCCCCCCCCCCCCCCCCCCCCCCCCCCCCCCCGGGGGGGGGGGGGGGGGGGGCCAAAACCCNCCCCGCTCCCCCAGCAGCCCACCCTCCCGGAGACGGGCGGGCGCTGTGGCCAATACGGCCGCTGCGCCCGCCTGCAGGAAATTGACCATGGCCCAGAATTGGCGGGGAGCACAGCCGCCGATTCCAGGCCGTGGTCAGCGGCCAGACGTGACATTGACACGCTCAACCACGGTGAATTCCCCGTGGTGAGCATGTCAACGTCACATCTGGTCAGTGTTACGCCGGGTGGTCACCCCCGTGAATCAGGGGGGGGAATCAGATTCACCACGCTTCAGTTCCTCCTCTGGGGAGGAGGGATGGATGCGTGGTAAATCTGATTTCGCCACCCCCCACCCCCCCGTGATTCACGGAGGTGAACATCTGGCGTAACACTGACCAGACGTTACGGGATCATGCTCCCCCATGGGGAATTCACCGTGGTTGAGCGTGATCTCGTAACATCTGAAAATACCCAATGACTCCAAGATCCTTTTCCTGCGTGATAACACGGTACACCTTATTGGGTGAGTGTATTATGTTTTATATGGATCTTCACCTAGTAGATTTTTTGGTGCATCTTCAAAAACACAAAGCACAGAAAACACAGTGTCGAGTTGGAGGCTCACAGAGATGGCAGGGGAAATGTTTGACCAAAGGATATGGTGAAAATGATTTACAGCAATGGTTTTTCCCACCCAGAAACCACATTGAAAATTATTACAAGCTCGGAGGGCCACATAGAAATTGGGGTCAGAGGGTTGCTCAGGGTGGCAAAAGGAAGAGAGAGGTCCAGAGCATAGATATGTGCCATTAATCCACCCATTATCCTCGAGTGCATCCCCCTCATCTCTGCTCCTTCTCCCTGAATTTATTCTTTTGGTGCTTGGGGGCAGGAACTAGATTGAGGGGCCAGATCCAGGAACTGGAAAGGGCCCCAATAAAAACTAGCCTTGGGCTGTATTTAGCCCCCAGACCTGAGGTCCCCCACCCCTGATTTGCAACACTAAAGTGATATATCTGGACAAAGGCTTGACTTATCAGGAATGGATCTGGAAACAGCAACAGTTTCAGACTGTATTCAGCACCATTAAAGCCACTGCTACACCTTGGTCTTGACCTGGAGTTGCTTTGTAGGCCTTTCTGTTCTGGCTAGGTCACACATCCCAGTCTTCCTGATTGGCCACTTGCCAAGACATGAGGCTGCCCGGCAACCACCAGAAGCTGGGTGGAACAGTGGCATTATATGTTCTCTCTGTCTTGAACATCCTTGTGCCTACTTCCTCCTGGAACCCGATCCTCGCTCTGTTTCTACCTGAAGTCTGGTTTTGGCTCCTTACGTCCACCTACACCTGGAGCCCCAAACTTGAACACTACTTTTACAGTTTCAGTTGATATTATAATCACTGTGACAGGACAAATTTGAATGCACACCCCACCCTAAATAGCATATTCATAGACCAGATTATTTCCATCATCACGCTGAGTAGGATTAACGGATCAACCTGTCACTGACGTGCTGTAAGAAAAAGTTAGTATTTTGGTTACTAAGGCATGGAACTCAGGCATATCACATGGAGAAATAGTTTACTATGGCAGCTAGCTGGCCATTTTAGTGGACACATTATATTTCTGCAGAGGCTTGCATACCTCCCAAAAGGTTGACCCTCCACTATTCATTTTCAAAAGGAAATAGCAAGCTAGCTTCTAAAACTCTCATGCTATTTACATGTTCAGTTTGTGTGCTAGCCAAAAACATTCCTCCTGGAAATAAAAACATGGTTCACAGCCAGTATTTTAAGAAAACCTGCTCCAGGCTGGGAGAGATAGAAAAGAGGCTGTATTTTCCCCCAGCTCAGAACTAAATGAAATAATATTATTTTTGAAAAGAAATTCTAGTATATGTTTGATTAACCTTTTAAAACAACCTAAAACTAATGCTTTTCCTATTCTTTATCCAGATTTATGTCATCTCATGGTAACTCTGAAAGGGAGTTTAAGCTATTAATTCAATAGTTTTCTTAATAAATAAGGAGGTAGTTGGAAGCTTGTAAACTCTTAGGACAGAATTTCCAAACGGTGGCCCCCGAGTGGGATTGCACCATCTGTGAATGGGATCATGCTCTGACAGATATTGGATGACATATTTGTGCTGCTGTGTCATCACATATATCCTGTATAATCACAGGATTATATTCAGGGCTCCATGTTCACTGCATTTCCTTATTGCCACCAATGTAGAAAATGCGGTGAACATGGGTCCCTGATTTAAGTCTCAAAATGGGGTTGCACAGACACTATTTTGGGAACCATTGCCTCAGGGCAATGCCTAGGCCGTTTTCTATTTTACAACAATGAACCTGGCCAGTTTGTTTGCTTGCTCTGGTACAGGGCTAAGGAATTTAGAAGTTGAGGGTCTGCCCCAGGACTCTCTTTTTCATACTTGGATGATCCTGAGGGGGCCCTGTTTCAATGCCAGGGCCCATTGAAGGCCGACTATTTACAGTACAATTCTAAAGCAACTGTGACACCGCCTGACACCACTGAAATGAACAGAGTTAGTGCCAGCACAGCAGATTTAGGGTGCTTTTAGACAAGCTCCTCCCCACCCATTACCCACCCATCATGCATGTTACAGGGCCGCATTGGCAACATATGCAGCCCTGCAACATGCATGATGGGTGGTGATTGGTGAGTCATGGGTGAGCAGATTAAAGGAAAAACAGATACACTCACTCCTGTAAAACATTTAAGATTAGTAAAACTCATTATGGAATTTTTTGGCTGTAGAGCAATGGAATGTAAATTTTTTAAATTACTTCTTCAAATATTTTTCTTTAATTACAGATTATTCAAAATTGAAACAACAGCTTCCTCAAATAAACCAGTGAGACTAGAACTGTAGAAGCTAAGATAATACATTCACGGTAGAGAGATTTCAGTGCCCTCATTCATTTTCAAATCTCAGCTCTCGCTTCTGTCTCCAAAAATTCTTAGAGAAACTTCCTTTGTAAAAAGATCAGCAGAGAGCTAGAGGAAGCTGCTGCTGATAAGACCATGAGAGCACTGTACTGTATCAGTAACACCAGGAAACGTCACAGATCTACCCATCCCTTGAAAGACTTTCCCATCCAAAAGACCCTGTCTGCTACCACAAAGCCCCAAAGAACTATTAAAAATATCCCTGAGAACCTTATGGCTGAACTTGCCTTTTGATGGACTCTGATTACACTGTGAGCTAGTCTCAGGAAAACCGCACATTCTCGTGTTCCTAAAGATGTCAGCTCTGTCTCAGTGCTGTGTATAATCAAATTCCTCCGACTTACCACTACACTGAGAGATTGCTAACACTGGGCGATATGGACTATTGCCAAGGGGACATGGCTTGTACAATACAGTCAATAAGCACAAACTTCAGGTGTTTCTAGACAAGCACCTCCCCACCTATTACCCATCAATCACTCACCTATCATACATGTTGCAGGGCTGCATAGGGCGCCAATGTGGCCCCACAACATGCATGATGGGTGGATGATCGGTGGGTAATAGGAGGAGAGGAGCTTGTCTAAAAACAGACACCCTTCATCTTGACAGCTGCAAAACACACAGACCAATACCTTTGCCATCCTCAGTGGTGGCTGGTGCTTAAAAATGTTGGTGAAGCTGGAGGAGTAGCACTGGGGAAATCACAGACACAATATATTCCAAGTAAACGCCCCCAGGTACACCTCTCAGCCTGCTCACTCACACTCGCTGCCCTTCAGCCCACTCATATACACACACAGCCTGTTCATTCTCTGTGTCACACATACACACACACCATTGTTATCCCTTTTACATCCTCCCTTCCCTGAAAAGGAAACCAGTTCAGCTGTTCCCTCCATCCTGGGAGCAGACATACTGCTGCCTCTACTACCTGGGAATTCCCACAGGGATTAGCGCGGAAGCAATATCCATTATTATCCAATATTCAGCCAGATATCACAGAATCTACCAGTATCGAGATAGATACCAAGTGGTATTTTAGTTATTGTTCAGAGGATATCCAGTTAACCACATTACTATTTGCCCATACATAATTTAAAAAAAAAAACAACTCACTCCCTTCCCTCTGGACCTGGTTCTGTTATGCAGTAAATTGTAAACAGTGATTCAATAATATCTGGTATTCCAGTTTGGTGGTTAACCTCCACGGTAACTGGTTAATTCCTGGATAACTGCCAAACTAACCAGAATACTGGATATTATCCCCAGATAATAATTCATTTCAGCACTAGATCCAATCTAGCGCGAGCAGCTGCAAGCAAGCTCTGTTTTGCAACTGCTCACCACTCTCCAGCTGTTAATGGAGCATGGCAGTGTTGGGGGGAGGAGCTCAGTGCCTAGCCCTCTTTGCACTTTGCTCGGCGCTCCTGCAGAATAGAGTGGTTTGATTGATTGCCCCTTTCTGTACTTCATTCACAGGACAGCAGCCTGTGTTCAGATGCCACATTGGTCCCAAATATGAGAGAAACAAAAGACAAACCAATTCAGGTGATACTTTTTACTGGACTAGCTTCTTTTAGTGAATGTGTGCAAGCTTTGGAATTGCACCTGCTTTGCCTCTTGTCTCTCATTTGACAATGACAAATGCAAAGAAATGGTGATGGTGACCAATGCAGGGACCTTACGGATGATTGACTATGGTGAACATCTGGATACTGCCAATCAGATGTTCAGGGCTCTTTGGCCCTGCCGCAGGATTGTCTGTGGTTCACTGTGGTTGACTGTGATCTCGTAACGTCTGAAATTACCCTATGATGTGTGAAGTATTTCCTTATATTCTAAGGTCACCAGTTTTATACAGCGAGTCCTTGGGTGTTGACAAATGAGACGATAGCCTCTTGGAGTCAAAGTTCAGTCCATGCAGCCCCCACTCACATGTTTTGCATGTAGAGCCTAATAAATGGGCAGCCCCTTGCATGTAGTTGTTGTGCATCTTTGAAGCCTCCCCCACACTAGTTTATCATGACTAGCCTAATAAATGGGCAGGCGCTCTTTCCCCACCACAATCCACCTGCCATCCCCACCCCATCTCGGTATCCCACCCTCTGCCATGACTCAGGGTGTTAATAGACATGGTGACGTTGGTCTGGTCCATCCATCCCACTACGACCCATCTGGACCAGTGCCTCACCTGTGTGCTTGTTTCCAGGCTGCCAGATGTGGGCCCGGTACAGACCCCAGAGGGTTAGGTGGCTGGTCCATATACAGGAAGGAACTGGACCCTATAAACACCCTGACTGTTGTAGCAAACCATGGGAAGAAGAAGCTTCTTTCTTCCAGGCTATCACTCTAGGAGGTAAAATGATTTTCAGTGATTTTCTTTGTATCAATAAAGACTTTAAAAATGTTTCTCACCTGTCACTGTGTTTCCCTCTGGCCCATCTGCCTCCCCCTTAGCATCCAGTCAGTGACTTTTTCATGTGCATTCCCTATGGGCATTCCCATAGTAGCCAGCTGCAAGTCTCTGTCTGTGCATTTCTTATTGGTGTTCGCAAGCTACCTGATCCTGGGAATGGCAATAGGAAGCACAGAGGCACAGGCGGCTACTCTGCAAATGGCCAGCATCTGGCTTTTGCCTGTGGCTTTCCTACAGCCATTTCTTCTGTACCCAAGTAGAGACTTTTCCCCATTGGGGTAGTATGGCCCCACCACACCCTCAAGTGCATGGCCAGCAGCCCCCTAGCCCCATTTTAGGTTCACCCACGCACCCCCCCCTTCCCTTCCAATCCCCAGCCTTCAGAGCAGCATATGCCATACCGCCATCCTACACACACACACACACAATATCCAAAAAAGCACGGAAAGAATAGATTATGAAAAACAAAAGAACTTTATTTCTTCTTTTTTTTTAAACCCACTTTTTTCTTGCACCTGCTCATTTTGGAGGCAGCTTGGTGTGATAGCTTGGGTGGCAGAACAGGACGGGTGACATTTTCCTGATCCTCCTCCTGCAGTTCTGACCATGGTGGAGTGTTCACAGAAGGTGTGTGCAGGAATGATCAGCGGTGGGGAGGCATGTCTAGGATCCAGCTGTGTGGCAGATTGGGCAGCGGTTGTAGTGGTGCTAGTTGTTACCTGGCTGTCCATTTGAGACATGGCCCTGACGATGCAGAGCTGATGCTACCACAGAGGTAGCACAGGTGGCTGCCCAAGGCGGCAAGTGAAAGGGGGCAGTAAAAAGTGCAGCCACCTCTGTTGCTGGTAAGTTCCGCAGCAGGATCAGGAGCAGAAGAGCCGGGGGAGCCAGGACCACCTAGGGTGGCAAAAATTCTTGCACTGGTGCTGTGGGGATGGTAATCCTCTGAAAGTTGTTATGGAGAATGCAACAGCTGGGAAAGAGCAAGCCTCAGATATGTACTGCCAGCCAGGAAGAGCTGGGAGAATGCATGTTTGAAAATGGCCTGTTAGGATTTTAAGGAGGGTACTATTAAGTGTGCACCAGTGAGAGGGGGAAAGAGAGGCCAGAAGGGATAGCTCAGCAGAGTGTCTAGGCTTTTTGCCCACAGCTTGATGGTTTTATATTTGATATTTGTTTGTTTGTTGTAAGACGTTACATGATGACCTTTGGTCAAGCTAATAAAATGAATTGATTGACAGACGTGGATGTAAGGAGACTGCATGCAACCTAATTGACGGGCTGTGGAGAACACGTGGGCATGCATTAGCCCGCATTCATCTGCAC
The DNA here is from genome assembly GCA_003113815.1 of Sphenodon punctatus. Taxonomy (NCBI): domain Eukaryota; kingdom Metazoa; phylum Chordata; class Lepidosauria; order Sphenodontia; family Sphenodontidae; genus Sphenodon; species Sphenodon punctatus. Next base: position 3,688,224 of record QEPC01009342.1, on the reverse strand, counting down.
GGCAGGCTATGCGTGCTTTGGGATCCTGCCGTAGGTGGGGTCTGCATGTCCAGTGGGTGGTGACCACGTGGTCAGTGGGGGCAAGGAACTAATAAACAAGCAAGCAGACATCCATCTGGTGTGGGCAAGCATCTCATATGGGATGGCACGTTGTGAGCTATATAGCAAAATAAAAACCAACTGGAAGCAGCAATATTAGAGAAGTGCTGTTTTACCATCCAAAGAAACATTCCCTTTCCCCCCTGAGGGGTAGGATGTGCTACGTGGCTTTCCCTTGGAATACATCACATCTGTCAATAATCCTGAGTACAGCAGTTAAGCAGCAGTGTCAGCAGACCAGAAGCCCAGGGAAGGCCTGCTGCAGATGACTCAGGCAAACTTCATTTACGGTGTCAAAGTAACAAACATTTGTCAACAAAAGCAACAGAAAAACAGAACGCTTTTACAGTTTCTCCAGCTCTTCAATGCAACCCCAGCGTACGGCCTCTGCTCTTCTAACTAGGCTGAAGTTTTTCCTCCGGCTAATCTACCTCCCAAGAGCTCCAGTAGAGGTGAACCATAAAGTGCCCTGCAGGCTTCTGCTTCCAGGGTTTTGCACAGAGTTGCTGATTGCCATCCTTGAGATGCTCTAAAGTGGCTCCAGCTGGTCTGGTCCAGACCTAATGACAGCACTTGTCAAGGAGAGGCTGAGTGCGTCCCAGAGCAAGACTTTTCAAAGGTACTGTTCGGCAGAAAACACCGCCACCAGCTATTGCCCAAGTAGCATAGGACTCTGGAAAGAGGAGGAGAGAAAATCAGGGTGGGTGTTTATGCCATAGAGCTGAAAATGACCTCAAAGGACATCTAGTCCAGCCCCCTGCACCAGTGCAAGATTCACCATACCCAAACTACCTGCACAGAAAAAATCTATCAAACAAACAGAGCCTATATAAAGTCTGCCACAAGCAGAGATCAGGACCAACCAGAGCATACTGATGCCTGAAATAACAAGAAAAAAGAAAAACCCAGATGTCTCAAACAGGCGACCCACACCTAAGCTGGGGGAAACACCCCTCAGAGTCGACTGCTAATCTTCCCTGAGGGAAACTTCCTTACCAGCCACAAATATGGTGATCAGTTAGACCCTAAGCACGGGTGCAGATCCTGCTAGCCAGGCACCCATCCTATAATGATAGGGAGAGACAAAAAAAGAGAGCAGTTTGTTATTTGAAGGAAGGGAGCAGAGAAGATGCTTAAACAGCATTCATACTGTGTTTGTATCACAAGACTGCACCAAAAATAGCTACTGGTGCCTAGTAAGTACTTTACCGCTGCTGGGTAACTGAATGAGAGCTCAGGGAGATATTGAGGGGGGGGGGGGACTGGGGCCCTGTGCAAACAAAAAACATCGCGAGACTCTAGGCAAGGGATCATGGGCTGGTGTATACCAATACCACACAGAGACCCTGGTGGAGCCCTTTCTAGCATAGGCCTGGTCCAGCTGCACCAGGCATAAATGAAAACCTGACAGGGCCCCTTGTATTCTGCCAAAACATTTTTCAAAATTCTGCAACCAGGAAACCCAGATTCTATAGTAGGAATAAATTATGCAAATGGCTAAGTTGCACAAAACTATCCACATTTTTACTGCCATTGAGTTTCGCAGCATGACGCTTCATCACTTGTGGACATCTCTTACCTTTAAAACAGGAATGGGGAACCTCAGGCTCAGTGGCCAAACATGGCTCCCAGCTAGTTGTTATTTGGCCCTTTTCCAATTCCTGGATCTGGCCCCTGAATCCAGTTCTTACCCCAGACACTGAAAAAATGAACTCTGGGTAAGGAAGCAGAGATGAAGGCATGCACACAAGGATAGGGGATTGATGCATGGCACAGATCTATGAGCTGGACCCTGCTCTTCTTGAATTGATCCCTTAAGCAGTCCCATGCCAAACGTCTATGTGGCCCTTGGAGCTTGTACTAATTTTCAAAGTTGGCCCTTGCAGGGAAAAGGTTCCCCAAGCCTGCTTTTAAACTACCACAGAACATTCCCCCCAGACATCTCAGTGGAAGGTTTTTCTTTCCAGCAGGTGTCCTGGACTGCTGCTCCTCAAGAGTTGGGACAGGAATCCTATAGATCCAGTTCACAATCTAATGATGGCCCCCCATTTGCTGGCTCATAGAGCAAGAGTCCCATCAGTGGAAGGTGCAAAACAAAGCATTCAATAAATGCATCTCTCTTACTGTTTGGAATCAAACACAAGGGCATAACTCTAACAGGCATGGGGTAGTGCAGCTACACCAGAGCCTATAAGCCTGGGGACCATGTCCATGTCTGCTGGGAAGGGGCGCAAGGGGTCCTATTCCATCTTCTGCACTAGCTACACCTTTGATTAAACAGTATTATCTAATCTATCCTCAGGATCTGCCTCCTCCCCCGTAACTACGCCAAGTGTGTGCACCTGCAACTTCTCAACTTCATGGATGTATCCCTGTCTCTCCTTATAAACCTCTCCCTTTTGTCACCCCTTCGCCTTGTCCATTCTCGATTGTAAGATCCTCAGGGCAAGGACTTGTCTCTTATCACAACTGTTCAGCGTCAGGCAAGTTGCTGGCACTATATTAATAATCATTGTTATTATTTAAAAGCAAACTAAGCATTCAGATGCATAATAATATATTTACACTGATGTGCTAGAATCCTTATCGTATCCATCCAGCATCTTCACTGTGTTTTAAATATCAGCTACTGCAAAACTAAGACAGAACTATGGTGTTAACAAACATTACTGAAGTCTTAGTCAATAGGGGAGGTAGAATGACTGTTTGTATATGAAGGGCACTTCAAGTTGAGAGAAGTTCTTCCTATCAGCATTCAGCTCAGTTTCTTATAATGTGGCTTCTCTTGGCCAGAGAACAGCTAGCACTTTCCACTCCATTAAATGGCATGCGTCTACAGTATGCTTTTTATTAGCATTGCAATACCAAGTTACATTAGTCAACACAAATGTACCACATGGGATCTAGCCTTCCATACATTCGACTGGAGTGACCTCTGGTGAAATGGAAAGAGTCAGAACTTGATGCCTCTGAAAAATAAGCACTTAATTATATTAATCTAAAGTTCAGTCCTGCAGTGACCTAAGTGCACAAGCATCCTTGGTCAGCTGAATCATCACATTGACTTCAACAAGACTCCTTGTGCATGAAGTTACTGGTATTCTTCTGTGTCTGCAGGCTTTGACCACTAATGTATATGTCCGAAGGCACCTTAACTGGCCTGTTACCTACCTTTATTCTGTAAGGCTGTTGTTCCCTTCTTTATTCTAATATAGTGAACGTGAGCAACCTCACTGAATTATAGATTCACAGGTCTAGACAGTATAAGGGAAAGCAGTATTTATTTCAGTCTCTGTATTTACTAAAAGGAAGGTGGTGGAATGGGTGGTATAAGTTCCTGCAGGATACAACCTCTTGGGAGCAGAGACATGAGAAAACACCTGAACCATAAGAACCAGAAAGCCAAACTGGAGAGGTTAAAGAGACAATTAAGGTGACTGATTGCTCCCAGATCATGCAATTGTAGGGCTCAAAGGGCTCATCAAGGGTCAGATATGTAGAGCAGGAAGCAGCTAGCCAGATGAGGGGCATGAGTCATGAAAGAGTGTGTCACTGCCATCGTTCAGCAGAGAAGACTGCCAAGGAGAAGCAAGGTCTAGAGTCAGAGGGTTTACCTCAGGGGCTAGGAGCTTGTTGTAGACATGTCCCAAGAAGAAGGGGCTCGGAAAGCTGGTAGCTCACTGTGACTCATACGCCCTGTCAGTTCCCTGGAACTGACTAGTTAAGGGAGGCACACCATAAGGCCACAGGGTTAGGAACCTAGAGATCATAACCAAGAAACTGGAACCCCAGGGAAGTCTTGCATTACTGAAGAAAGAGCAGAGAGTTGAACTAGAGGACCACTGAGGACTACTAATAATTATTATTAGTTCTATAGCACTACTAGGGATGTGCAGCACTTTATAGTCACATATTACGGAGATGGGTCCCTGTCCAGAGGGCTTACAATCTAAGATGGACAAGCGTGAGGGGAACACAAGGAGACACACACACATGTTCCCACTTTACAGATGGAGAACTGAGGCTGAGACTTGCCCAAGGTCACGCAGTGAGTTCATGGCTAGGGCAGGATTTGAACCCTGACTTTTCATTACATCACACTGGCGTGCCTTGGCTCTAATTCCTTCAGGGGTTATGAAGAATCTTTTAGAGGCAGGCACAAACAGTAAGGCCACAATTCTCAAATCACTTACTTTGGAGATACCCCAGTGAAGTTAATGGAGCTACTCTAGAGTGCATGGTTTGAGGACTGCAGCCGAAAGCAGTCATAAAGAGGAGAATGCCAATTTTAATTTTCAATGTAAATCGTTCACTGTATTGAAAACTTCCTCTTCAGTATTATGGAAAACAAACTGGGAGCTGAGTGGCTCTGCTGGACCCCCAAATGCATGTGCTTAAAAATCTCCTTAACTGCTGGGGGGCAATCTTGCCACTGGAATATTAACACAGTTCTGAAATACCAAACCTTATCACTGACGTTTCATGCGGGAGGAAGACAGACACGGCATGTATGCTCCAGCGGTTAGCCCTCATGAAGAAGTGCAGTTTTAAAGAAGGGATACACTTCACTGAATCAAAGCAAAACAGCGTCCTACAGGTTGTTTTCTTTCTATGGTCAAGCTATCGTGGAGCTGCATGCTGAGTGAACAGTACTCAATCCTAAACCACAAAGAAATTGAAATTGCTGCTGTATTGCCACATTTCCACAGGGTTAAAATGATTTTATATATATATATTTCAAGACTGATCAGCTTATGTAGCACTCTCACGAAGATCTCAGCCACTTAAAACTAGGCTTAGTGAAGCATTGGGGACGATACTATAAGAAGCAATGCAACATAGAGGAGAGAAATAACTTAATTATCTTTTGGGTTTCACTTCTAACTTTCATGTCGCAGAGAGCCACCTACTATATGTTCATTGCAAAAAGAGCATTTCTTTCATTGTCAGTATAGAAGAGCACATCTTGTTTATTTACTGTGCCAGGTGGCCTTATTCTTAAAGGACTCCACCAGTACAAAACCCATTGTAATGAGCAGGGTTTGTACCAGTGGAGCACTTTGAAGATCAGTCTGTTAGTATTCTATAATAACAAAAATCCGTTACATATTGCAAACCACATTCCCATTAAAATATTTTAGAGTGGTTTGTGCTTTAGTTGCCCTTTTAGAAATATGTCAGATATCATTTCAAGGGCTCATCAGGCACAGCTTTAGCTTTAGGAAGGATTAATGATTCCCCTTGGCAACAGCAAAATTGCAATGATACAATAAAACTACATTTCTCAACACACACACATATATATATACGGCTAAAGCAGCAATATTAGCCATTTTGGATCACTACTGTGGGCCTCTCTTCCATATTATAACAGTCAGCCTCCAGAAATGTGTTTAAATCCTGAAAGAATGCAATTATTGCTAGTCTGAGCATGACTGTGGTGGTTCCAGCAGCAATATATGTTGCACATTTATACCTGTCTGGAGTTTATATAAATCCCAATAAGTCTTAATAGAGTTAATTGAGAGACCCAATTTTAAAAAATGAGATTGTGCAAAGGGAAGTACTTCTACTTTTAAACCACTAAAGAGGTTTTAAAAAATTAAACCTTTAAATTCTTTACATATTGCAGGTCGCATTCCCACTAAAATATTTCATATATTTCATTCAATATGATTTTTAAATGAAAGCAACAATGTAGTTCATGAGGTTATACCAGATAGCTGCATTTGGTATTTCTCAGCATGCCCTGCACCCCCAGAACTGACTGATTGGACTACCTGACTAGAGGCAGTAAACAAAGTTCATTGTTATAATTAGCCATAATATCATTATGCAACTGCAAGGATATGAAAACCAGTGTAGCCTTGTGGATCAGCTGTTGTACCTGAAAGACCAAGGTTCAGAAAGATCCTACCTTAGTCATGAGCTGACTGGGTGGTAAGTCACTGTCCCTCAGCCTCAGTTTGCTACCTGAAGAATAATAATGACCTACCTCACAGACTTGAAAAGGGTTCTAAAGCACATATAGTGCTATATAGAAATAATTTCATTGCCCACATGCAAACAATTCTTCATAAAATAATGCTTCTATAGCCACGTCTTTTCTAAGCAAACCTTTATATGGCATTGTAATTGTTTGAGCTGACTCTAGACACACAATGTTGCTCCCTTCCCCACAAAGTAGGAAGTTTCAGGAGTCTTTTTGGAAGAGAGAACTGATGTTTTATGATGTTTAGTATAAATCTGTTGATTTACCAATTTACAGAATTAAGGGAGATTAGGGTTGCCAGATGTCTCTTATATCCCCTAATTTATAACACTACAGAAAGAAGGAACCCACCAACCAACCACATACCTCTAGTTATCACTTATTATCTCGCACTGGAACCTATATGAGATAGGAACCTTCTCTTCTGGCCTTGAAACAAGACCCCAATTTTTCAGAACTGATCACCAAGATTAGTCTGGCCTTAGAATTTGTGGGGATCGGGACAAAGACAAAATGCAGGGCCCCTGGTAGTCTCACTCTTTTAGCAGCACCTTCCACAGGGCCCTATAGGTAGTCGTGTTTGTGGCCCCACTGAGAGAGAGTATGGCCCCAGAAAGAGCAGGGCCCAGAGCAGTCGCCCCAGGTCACGCTATGGTAAGGCCGGTCCTACCAGGAACAAACTCCATACAGTCCAGGATATACCTACCCAAGGAGAAACAAGACCCTGCCAAAACAGCCGATATAAAACCTGTGAATACATCCCCACCACAGCCATTTTCAACACCAACATCACCCAGGGAAAACCATTCAAAATAGTCTGCAGCAGCAGCAGATCACAGCCAGCAACCCACCCATTCTCCCTTTCCTCTCTGACTTCCCCAGACTCAGAAGACCCCACATGGCATTAAAATTATCCAACATCTGTGCTCCCTTTCGATTTCCAGTATCTTATATTTGCTGTGGGAACCACGGCAAGAAGAAACTCTCTCTTTGTAAAAGGGGACAAAGAATGGATGGATGTGCTACACAGCCATCACACACATCCTTTTCAGAAAGTGTTAGAGGCAGGAAATCCCTGTGGCACTTAGGTCAAAACTGTAGGGGATGGTTGTAAATTGTAAATCAGGATGGTTTATAGGGTCCAGGGTGAAATTTAGTAGCAGGTTTTTCCTTCCTCATTCAGTTACCTTAGAATACAGTAGAAACTTGATAAATTGCAGAAATGGAGTGCAATCAATAACGCATTTAAATAAAAGACAAATGTAAAATGGCTTCTCTCTAAAGGAAAAAAATCAGAAGTCTAAAATAGAATATGGGAAAACTGCTTTGACGGATGATAATAAACTGCTTCGAGTCCTCGGGGTGGCACTGTCATATGCTCAGAGAAATGTTATATTGGGCTTTATGAATAGGAATATTATCCAAGCAAGATATTTTGCTACTTAGTCTGCCCTGGTAAGGCCCCAGTCTGAATACTGCATTCATTTGGGGCACCATAATTCAAAAGAGACAGAGAAAAATTGAAGGAAGTTGAAGGGGGAAAGCATGAAAAATGATTAAAGGGTTTGAAAAATCAAACCTAAGAGGCAGAATTATTCATAGCAAGTATGTTCAAGTCTGGAGTTAAAAAACAGTCTGAGGGGAGACATAACTGTCATGAAGTATGTAAATGGATGTCACAAAGGTTACATGGATCAGAGCTACCAGAGCATGAAATAAAAGGATAAAGATGCAGTGGAGAAAATCTGTGGTACAATGTTAGGGAAAAATCTTTGAGAGAAGCATAAACAGTCAAGGGAAGTTGTGGAGTTGTCATCATTAGAGATATTTCATGCTAATGCTAAGCTAAACTGCTAACTTAAAAAGGATACACTGAAGGACAGTAAAACCAGTTCTGTCTCCAGAGGAAGATCTCGTCCCACCCATATGATTTTTTCTAACTATACAGTTAGAAAACTGTATAGTTAGAGGGTCCCACCTCTAGAAAGAGGTATACACTGTCACCTGGGGACTACCGGACTATCGAGGTTCCCACTGGCTCTGGGTTGTCCCCCTGTTCTTTCCTGTGTAATCTCAGGTTTCAGAAAATTAGAACTGGGTCCAGGCTCATCTTGGTGTTGGCCAAGAACTCCCACCCTGCTCAATACTCAGGTACAACAAACATGAGGAGACCATGTTTCGAGTTAATTAGCTACACCCTGATTCACTCAAGCCCGGTATCTCTGTACATGCCTAGGCTTGCTGCTAAAGATGCATCACACATCACCCAGAGTACATCAGTTAGTTGTCCAATGCCACATTTCCGTACATGTTACAGTACATTAATAATACCGCAGTCATGAGGTTTTGCAGATCTAGAACCTGTCTGGAGCATGCAGCTCCATGCACCTGAAGTGGTAAAAGCAGGGTTTCCCATGACATCCAGTAAAGTTTGTGCATTAAAATTCAATTCCCCCCACACACATTCACATTATATGGCAAAATGCTTTCTGTTGGAAATGATGAAGAGAAACTTTGAGTTCTCTTGACTACAAGAGATCACTCAGATCACCTAACATCTACATATTCTGTGCAGCTAACTCCTACTTTAACTGATGAGTTTCTTCTCTGGTAAACCTCGAGGTCTGTGTAGCAGGGCAAGCTAGTAGGGAGACTGTTAGTACCAGCCACAGTAACAGCAGCGGCTGGGCTAGCAACCAGGGCTGATTGGAGCCAGCTGAGTTGGAGATGGCGGAGCTAGCCCAGAGTTCTGGAGGCTGAGCAGAGTCAGAAAAAAGAACAGACTGGAGACAATAGGGCAAGCTCTGTCTCCCAAGGGCTCCAGAGGCGAGAGCCAGGGAGTGGCGCTGCCTCTGGGCTGGCTTCAGGAGGAATAGCTGCTCCAGGCTCTGCTGGCCAGGCACAGGGGCTTGGAGGGAAGCCCTGCTGGGGACTACACAGCCCAAGGGTAGGGCCTGGAAAGAGAGGTGTTGAGGACACAGTGAGACAAGCTAAGAGAGCCTACCAGGGTGAGAGGCAGGAGATGGGGCGGAGCTAGAGTTAATGCAGGCCCGGCAACATGTATTTTTCATACGTATTCCTTAAAAAATTGCGTAGGTGGCAACCCTAGGCGAAGCCCTACTTACGAGGGGGCTGAGCCAGGCCATAGCCAGAAGGCTACCACTGGTAGGAGGTGGCACCTGATCCAGAGGGTTGGGCCTGGAACAAGGGCCTATAGAAGGAGGAACAGGGACTAGTGGGGCCCAGCAGCAAGGAGGGCTGCTAAGTGGACTAGACGCAGGTCAGAGGATAGGTGCCTGACCTAGGGACCCTGTAAACATGTGGGCCAATAAAGACTTTGTGGGAGAGATGACTCCCTGGGTAGCATCCTGTGAGGACTCATCCCAGGTACCCCTCTACCCTGCTACAGTCTGATCATGTAAACGGGGTGTGAGGAGCCTTCCCCTCCCCATGCATAATGGGTGGGAATGGAGGCACTTGTCTAAAATCTGTATCTCCCTGCATCTTTTGTATTCAAAATTGTATTTGAAATGTATTAGAAATGCTGGCATTTCTCTCTCTCTCTCTCTCTGGATTGTTTAAACAATCTGTCTATCTTGAGAGACAGAGGATCCTGCAGGCAGGGGCAACAGATCAGGCACTGTGTGCACACATTTCAAAAAGCTAGCTCCCACCACTGCCTAAAAGGAACATCAGCTATGCAAAGATGATTAGAGCAGAGAGCTGTGTTTAAAGTATGTTACACCTAACAGCAAGAGGTGGCCTAGCATCTCAAAAGAGGGTCTGTCTCACATCTCCTCTAGAATAGACCTGCCTTTTCTATTTTTTAATACGCTTTTGGTCATAAAACAAACCACAGGACACAGCTAAATTGCATGTAAGGACAATGATCTAAAATAGTCAAAACCATAACAATACTGTGTTAACTCGGCTGGGGTCCAAAAACCATTCAACAACCAAAAGTGAAATCTTACGTGAAAAGGATACATTCAAAACGGCAGTAGAAAGCAGGAGTTAGAATCTGCTACAGGATTCACAGACTGCTGAAAGTGCTAATAAGAAGAGGATTTTAATGGTTATTTCTGATTCAACGATGCCTCATTCCTGGCACATCTTTCCCTGTTTGTTCTTGCAGCTAGGGGAGATCATGTCATAAAAGATATATTTATGACATCATAACTGTCTCCATGGTTAACAACCATTGTCCTAAACATGGTGTTTTCTGATTTCACAGTTGGAGTTTAGAAAAGAGGAAACTAATACAGTGATCGAGAAAGGCTTTTATTTCAATGAGAGCTCAGGGAATACAGAAAATTGCAGAGAGAGAAAATTGTTTTCTGCTTAAATGTTGTTTTTTCAGTGTGCCCAGTGTGAAAGTCCCCCCTTAAGGCATATAATTTGGGTAATGATGCCTCTCCTAGTTGAATGCTGAGAAGGCTAATGATGAAGCTCATCTATTTTTGGAGCACTCCAGCAGCATTAATGCTAGATGTTTTTCAGCAAGAAGCAAATCCGATTGAGCTGTGGTTTGTTCACACACCCACCTCTTCCTAACCCCTTCCCAAGGCAAGGAATCCTTTGCACAAATTCACTCTACAGAAAGAAACCAATAGACAGGTGGTTAGCATTGTTAGCTACTTACAATGAAGTATAAACCTGTCGGCCTTGCCCTTCCATTCCTAGCTTCACTAGAATTCCTTTGGTATGTGCCTGTTGATTATGTTTAAACATCAGCTGCTATTGGAATAAAACATCACCTGACATGGGCTGAATATAATCAAGCAAGGCTACATGCATGTGAAAATCACTGAGGAGGAATTGTGTGGTTTATTAGATGGAAGCTCTTTTTTTTACAGCTAAGTTAGTGTGTATGTTCAACAACTCCAAAAACCTTAAAATTCCAACTTTCAGTAAGGGATTATGTGCTGGGTTGTTATTGGGTTTTTTTTATAGGATCTCAGTGTTATTTAATTGCATTCAGCCCTCAGAACAAAAAATAGTAGTACCCTGTTTGCCTAGAACAGTGAATCCCTGCAACAGCGTTGCTGAGCTGCTCTGCACTGTCACTAGTCCATTGCCCCTTTGAAAAGGGAGGGAAGGATGATGGCCCTACACCTCGGTTCTGACTAGTTACTGCATCATGTCCAAAGCAGCCATTGTTTTAGAAAAAGGAAGCTGAGATTCTTGTGGCAGCAGTGCCCAAAGTTTTGGGGAGGGGGGATTCCCCCAACAGAAAATTACAAAGGGAACATTTCCCGTTTCCTTTTCACCCACCCCAATACCTCCCTCCCTTCCATCACATCAGTGGCATCAATCTTGGATTAACTCTCTTAGGGTTTTGTACCAGTACTACAGCATTTGAATGCCTCCCAGTATATGAGATTGGTATAGTGAAATCTCTAATGGACTTCATGGAGCCTACAGCCCTTTTCTCTATACCTGATTAATTTATAGAAAGACTGTTTGAGTTAGGTTTTCAAGAGCAAATGAGGTGGTGCTTAATTTACAATAAGGTATGCTTAATAAAATGCTGAGTCATAATGATAATCTTCATTTTTATATAGCACCCCCCCTACCATGGCTCTTGGACCACTTTACATATAACATAACTTTTAATCCTCACAACAACCCTGTGTTAGGCTGAGAGAATATTGTGACTGGCCCAGGGTCACCTGGTGAGTTTCTGGCTAAGACAAGACTTGAACCCCCAGCCCAAGTACAACACACTAGTAGCTATTACACCACACTGGATCTTAGCACACAGTGTGCTTTGCCATTACACCATAAGCTGAACCCCAGACAATGACTGGGAGAAGTGTCCTATTTCATTTTCTGCCACATCTCAGGACTGAACAATGGCAATGGCCAGGGGAGGGAAGCAGCTTTTTCTGAAACATTCAGTATTTGCCATGCCAGACAGGGCACCGTACTAGACGGATTATTAGTCCATTCCTGTAGAACAGGATGAGGAACTTCTTCCTGCCCACAGGCCACTTTGAAAATTATTACAGACTCCACAGGCCAAACAGGATTTGAGGACGAGTGATGCTTGAGGGTAGAGCACAAACTCAGGATGGGGGAAGTAAGGCAGAGACACATATTTATTTGGTTTTCCCCATTACCACCAATAGGGAAAATGCAGTGAACTCAGGTCCCTGAAGGAAAGGGACAGTCCAGATCATGAATCTATGTCATGGATCTATCCCCTGTTCTTGAGTGTATGCTCTCATCTCTGCTCCCTCCTCCTGAGCTCACTCTTTCAGCGTTTGAGAGTAGGGACTGGATCCATGGACCAGATCTAGGAAGACTAAGGTGAGACATGTTGACAGTTTTCAGTCTAAAAACATGCCATCAAAAAGGCAGAGAACATTTGCTCTCCACTGCTACTGAGAACAGATAAAGAAACCATAGTTTCAAATTTCAGGAAATTAACTTTTGGTGAAATTATAAGAAAAACATCCTAACAGAAGAGTTGAACAAGCTTCCTGGGGAGGTGATGGAATTTGTCTTCTCCATCCCTATGGTAGCTACACCCATCTGGAGCCCTTCCCGTTGCTACCTTCTGAGCTCTGACCCAGCTTGTTCCACCCACGCAGTTCTGCTGAGCCCACCTTTTCACTATCCAGTGGACTGTCTGCTACCATTTCTCCTCTGTACTGCTTCATTCCTTCCTATTACCTGCCTTTCCACCCTCTGGATCTTGTCCTGATTGGACCATGACCTTCTGAAGGCCCAAATCCCTGCCCTCCTTTGCCTCTGTCAGGGTGGTGGATGTCCACCACCAGAGACTAATGGATCCAATAGGATTCCAGAACTCTCTATGGGATTTACCCGCTGACTCGATGGCCTCCCTGTCAATGCCTTGGTTGATCTTTTGTATGACATTTTGACCTGGGCTATTGACACGGTGGCACCCAGGTGTCTGCTTCCTCTGTGGCAACAGCACAGGTCTCCCTGGTATATGGAGGACCTGAGGCTGATAAAGCGAGAGGCTAGGCAATTAGAGTGCAGGTGGTGCTCAACTTGCACCAAAGCTGACCTACTGTGGCACAGACTGTTTTAAGGAACTATGTTGTGGCTGTGGTGGCAGCAAAGAAAGCTTTCTTTGCTGCCATCATAGCGTCTGCAAAGTGCTGTCCGGCAAAGTTCTGTGGGGTGGTGAATAGCTTATTAAATCCTAGCTGTCTATTTACTTATTACAAATATTTATATCCTGCACACTGACAGCTCGGGGCGGTGAACAACATAACAAATGATCACAATAAAGTATCCAATCTAATTAAAATACTACAAATATTTAAAATATTAAAAAATATCAAAAGCAGAAGAGCTAAAAGGCAGAAAAACTCTCCCACCCTCCCCACCCCCTCCCCGAAGGTCTGGCGGAACAATCAGGTCTTACAATATCTTTGGAAAGAGGGGAGGTCTGGGGATAGATGGACCTCCATCAGGAGGGAGTTCCACAGCCGAGGTGCAGCCACCGAGAGTGTCCTTTCCGCCATCGCCACCCGGGTCGGGGGACTTCGAGTCGAGTGCCCCCGGTCCACGAAATTACCCGGGCCCTGAGGAGGTCTTGCAGATAAGCAGGACCCAAGCCATTTAGGGCTTTATAACAACTTGCATTGGGCCCAGAAGACAATAGGCAGCCAGTGCAGAGTACGGAAAACAGGCGTAATGTGCTCACGGTGGCCCGTCCCCATTAGGAGACGGGCCACCACATTCTGCACCAGCTACAGCCTCCGGACTATCCTCAAGGCCCCACATAGAGTGCGTTACAGTAGTCCAGTCGAGAGGTAATGAAGGCATGGATGATGGTGGCCAGATCCGAATCTGAGACATATGGCCGCAGCCGTCGCACCAGATGTAGTTGGCAAAATGCTCCCCTCGCCACAGCCTCCACCTGACAATTCAGGCAGAGCTGTAGGTCAAGGAGCACCCCCAGACTCCGAACCTGAGCGGCCAAAGGGGGGCAGACTCCGCCATATGACGGGCGCCACCCCCCCCTCAGCCCTACCCACCAACATCACCTCCGTCTTGTCGGGATTCAGGCTCAGATGGCTTGCCCTCATCCAGTCCCTTACAGCCTCCAAGCACTGGGTAAGCACCGAGACTGCTGGGCCTGGGTCTCCAGAAAACAAGAGGTAAAGTTGTACAGCTCCCAACATGCCTTATATAAGGCTAGGAGCCAATCAGGAAGTTGGCAGGTGTATCCAGACCTTCCACCCCTGGAGGTGAAGGTACTGTAAGGCCCTAGCCTCAAACTCCCAAGGTTCTGGAGCTCTCACTTAGCAGCTCCACCACCTAGGCCTGCTTCTTGCCTGGCCTTGCTCCCCTTGTCACAACCTGCTTGGCTCTGACCCCGCCTCTCCTCCTGTCCATCACTTCTGTAGCCCTGCCTCCCAGCTTCCTGTTTGACTGCCAGCAGTATAAAGGCATGCTGGTAGAAGCAGGAAGCTGGGTGGAAAAACTCTTTCCTCTGCCTTTCCCTAGCTCACTCTACTGCCAAGCTCCTTGTTCTTGTTGGCATATGCAACATCCATAAGTTAAAGTTAAGTGCCTGCTGTATTAAGAACAGTAATTGACTATAGAGCCACCAGATGGCACTGCTAAGTTTATGTGTACATGGAAGGGAGATGGGGTTTTACAGTTGAATTCCTTTGTGTAACCACTCCTTCTTCCCTTCTCTCTCATTGTGTCAGTCTCCATTTT
>QEPC01009342.1:3636803-3651641 GCA_003113815.1 Sphenodon punctatus | reverse complement strand
GGTGAACCACGGTGAATACCCACCTGTGGTCACCGTGTCCCGTACGTCTGTTTGCGGCGCGCCAGATGTTGGCCACGGTCAATCGGCACATGGGGTTCGTTTGAACCACGCTTCCCGGGCTAGCCGGGGGAAGGTCCCAGGAAGCGTGGTCAAATGGACCCCGGGCCGTGGCCAAGTAAAAGTAATGTCTGGCCACGTGCCATGGCCCGGGATCCCCGGCGGGATCCCGGGCCGTGGCACGATCGGCCGGACGCGGCGGCCGCATTGGCCCCGCCGCCCGCCCGTCTCCTCGGAGGGCGGGTGGCGGGGTGCGTGGAGGGGGCGGGGCCGTGCGGCCGCACGTTGCGCCGCGCGGCCCCGGCCCCTCCCACTTTCCCCGCCGGGATCCCCCCGGCACGTCTGTTGTGCCGTTACGGGGTGACCCCGGCGGGGAACGAAGCCGGTGGTGCCGGTATGGGGCCAAAGGGCCCCGTATCGTCTGAAAGTACCCAACAACAACAAAGAGGGATTGTGTCTTATATAATATAATATTATTAGAAAATATTTACTGAACAAATAAAGAGTTGAAGGTTCTTAACTGATCATGTTACATATTCCAAATAATATACACAATATCAGTAAAAAGTATTTCTAATCAGAAATGCTTCATCACCATGGGAAAATTTCAAAAGGAAAGTCTATATCTTGTTGATTGTCCAAATAATCAAAATAATTCAAGCTTGCTGACATGTTTCGACCTGAAGGTCTTCTTCAGAACTTCTGTTCAAATTACAATTTTCTGGAACACAGTGCATATTGATACATCAAATCAAATCAAATTTATTGTGATATCGGCTTCCGCCATAATCCATGTAAAAATTGTGAACTATAATATACACATAGTCACATAACACATCAGTAATGATAACAATAACAGGTCTTACAGATTCGGCGAATCTGTAAGACCTGGCTGTTCACCCAGGCCTTTGGGGAGGGGGTGGGGTGGGGGAGGGGGTGTTTTATCGTCCCCCACCCTTATTTATTTATTATCCCAGCCGGTTTTATTGTAGTGTTTTTATGGATTGGTTTTATTATTATATTGTTTATAAATTTATAAATTGTTTATAATTAATTTGTTAGCCACCCCGAGCTGTTCGCAGGAGGGGCAGGATACAAATTGAATAAATAAATAAAATAAATAAATAAATAAAATAATAAAATATAATCAAAAATTAACTCTCATCATATTGATACATCAGGTATATCCGGACAAATATAATGATATAAACTCCAGTGATCTTATATATTATGGGCCAACCATGCCTGGAGCAGCATCAGCTCTCTCTCTTTCTGGATTTACATTGTCCTGGAAGATTAACAGAGGATTCCTGTGCATTCCTGTATGCACTGCATTCCCACATTGAAAATATGTACATAATGTGAATGCTGTTTCAATGCAGCATTCACACAATCAATCTATGTGCATAATTTTAAACGTCCTTATTCAAGATGGTTTGGGGCACCCTGTAATACACTTTTCAAACATGCGCATTGGATAGAAAACATGAGGATGAAGGCATTCCCAAGTTACTGAAATATATGGATAAAATAATAATGCGCATAAATCAATGATGTGGGAAAGCACTCATAGGCTGCTTTCAAACGTTACATGAGAGGGGAGGAGCTTGCGTAATCACGATCGAGGCTCTGTAATTGTGGGGATTAACGCCTGTGAGAATGCACTAATCCCTTTTTATCATAAGCGGACGCACATCCTTGTAAAGGCTAGTCCAGCCTCCTGCCCCAACAGGATTCACCACACCCAAACTACCTGCAAAGAAAAACATATCCAACAAAAAACAGAGGCTATTAAAAATCTGCCACAAGTAGAAACCAGGACCAACCACAACACATCGATGCCTGAAATAACAGGGAACAATTTTATTAAAATACAGATCCAGGTGTACCAAACAGGTGTGCCAAACAGGTGCACCACAACCACACTGCAGAGAAAGGCAAAAAAAACCACCTCAGAGTTGATTGCCAGTCTGCCCTGATGCGATCAGTTAGACTTTGAGCACGTGGAGAGGTCCCAACAGCCAGGAACCAGACATATAATGAAAGTACCCAGGCATCAAAATGCCCCATCAGCTCCACAACAGCCAGACTAGGATAAAACAGCAGCCTTTAAAGAAATGTTGCTCTGGTAAGCTAGGCATGGAAAAAAGTCTACTGATATGTGGGCTTTTTAAAAGAAAAAATTTCCAATCAAAGTTTTAGAGAAATAAAATAATTTGCCTAAGGTCTGCTATGGGGAATCTAACAGATCAGCTGTTTGCAAAAATAATTGTCACAGTTGCCTTGACCAGAACTGTTTCATGTTCAGCTGGGCCATCAGTGTCCAAGGTCCCCCTGACTTTTTCCTGTGAATGTATTTATTAATTAGAATATGTGCCTGTTTGTTTAACAAGGCATCCTGCACTTGTCTATGTGCATCTATCTCTGCTGTTGTGTCTTTTCCTTCTCAACAACATGATGACACAAGGAAAGAGAAAGACAGTGTGTCAGCTTGAATTTCTAGGGCATGTCTCATGTAGATTTGTGTCACCATTTCAATGTGTTCAAATTCGACTTTTCCCTCCGGAGTGGATTATTTTTTTCATTCTCTGACTCAACAGTGCAACCTGTCTGCGGCCTGCGTTCTGATGATTCATTACATGTTTCCTGTTTTGCTTCCTCGAGAGCTGCATGGTTCCTGATGTTTTTGTACATCTTCATGTGGCACATCCTGCCCAGAGAAGGGACAGAGGTGTCCACAATGTGTTTTGTCAGCTGCCCCTGCTCACTATGATATACTTTTAACCAAAGACACCTCTTCCACATGCTTACTATTAGTGACAGCATCTCTTTGTTTTCTGCCCTGGATTTCCACCATTTTGTGCTTTTCACTGAGACCAGTGACATGTGGGGACCAGGACATGGGAAAGGTATTTTTTTCCATGAGATAGCGCTACTACCAGAGTACAGGGCTCAGAGTCCTAGAAGTCAGATATAGAGAAGACCAAAGAGAGTCATAAAGCTCAAGGGTCATCTAGTTCAACCCCTTGCACTAATGCAGGATTCACTATTCCTAAACTGCCCGCAGAAAAATCCAACTACAAAGAAACAAAGTCTGTTAAAAAAAGCTGCCACAAGAGAGTTCATCTCTGTGCCAATGCAGCCAAGTACATTTCTTTAGAGAAACCCCAGGTTAGATTGACATGTTTCACATGATGAAGTCATCAAAGTCAACGACAAAACCTCCATTTGATGGTGGAGAACTCTGCCCATAGTGTCTTTTGTCCAATGCATGTCACATAATATAAAAATACTTGGCAGCACTGCTGAAGGAAAATGTAGGGAAGAGGGAGAGGAAGGGTAGGGAGGAAAGATAAGGAGTTCAGTCTTAGCCATGTTGAGTTTGAGCTGACGTTGGGACATCCAGGCAGAGATATCAGAGAGACAGTTGATGAGGCGAGCTTGGACAGAAGGGGAGAGAGAGGGGGTGAAGAGGTAGAGTTGATATTGCAAAATAGTAGCCATGGCAAAAATTGCAGTCATCAGTCATAATCAATCTTTGAATAGTGATGTTCACATTTCTTGTTTCATTTTTTGCCATGCCACTGTCACCGGGGGGGGGGGGGCGGTTCCTACTTGCACCAAGGGGAGGCAGACTCACACTTATGCTGAGGCGGACTTGGTTCTGGCAGGTGTAGCCGAGGTTGCTAATGCCCGCCAGGATAGTGGATGGCCTTACCTCTCGAGGAGAGAACAGGCCTCTATCATCATAGGGCGCCAGAGACTTTGTACCGCCAAGGCCAGCCCCGTAGGGCACACACTTGTCCCACTCACCCGGGAACGTGAAGGACGGGATCAGTAGTGAGGGCTGTGGTATAAGGGTAACCCAGAACAGAGAGCGGGAAGCACACACACACCAGGAATGGGAACAGACCCAGGGACAGGGGGAGGGTGTAAGGCTCAAACAAAACACACACACGTTCACGCAGTCACTCACCACTCGCTCCGTGGGGAAGAGGTAGAGGGATTCCAGGCAAACGGGGCGGGACATGCAATCACTTTCTTCCTTCGTTCTGTCTCCTACTAACAACTGCACTCGCAAGGGGGGGCTGGTTTCCGAATCACCAGCGCCGCTCTGCAGCAGTGCTGGGCTTTTAACCCCCAGGCCCCGCCCCTGTATGCGCCCGCAGGCGCTCAGAGCGGCGCACCAGGGGCGGGGGATTCCCCAGCTGTTGTGACTGAGCCGGGGGTGTGACCACGTCAGGACGCCCTGCCCTCCGCCCTCGTGTAGCTGCTGGGGGCGGAGCTACTGGTCGTGTCGGCGAGAATTGCCCCGCCGGGACCTGCTGACCCGGAGAGAGTCCCGGCTGGGTTGGCAGGCGGGGGTGCCGCTGCCGCGGACCCCGCCTGCTGACAGCCACATACATGAAAGGAGCTTCACATAAACATTGACAAAGCTACTTTAGCCACATTCACACCTGATGACAGTGCTGCCAGGAAACTGCTGCAAGCCAAAGATGTGATGGGGGAGGAAGAGAATGCTTGAAGTACCGCCTGTGTGAACGGGGTTCTGCAGTGATTTTACTCACGGATGACCGGGCTGGATTTTGAGCCCTGACATACATGAGTAAAACCGCCGTGGAACCCCATCAACAGGTGTAAATGTGGTCCAAGTTATCCTCGTTCATATCCCTCCTTAAAATTCCCCTCACTATCAAAAAATTCTGAGGGTGCAATCTTCATCCATTGAAGTTAATTAGAGTTTAGCCATTGCCAATACATCCAAGATCACACTGGACCACTTTAGACAGAATGGAGCGAGGATGGTTATGACCTGAAACACATGCTTCAGTGTTGTATGTAAACATGACAATGGGCATCTATATGTAAGAGACAACACTGAGTCAAGCAGGATTAATATTGTAAAGGAAGCAAACAGTACTCTGGAATCTCTGTGGATAGAAATTCCATGTATAACAGGGAAGTGTATAGCGGTCGGCCTATACTGTTGTCCTCATGACCAGGACAGTGAGATTGACTGTGAAATGCTAAGGGAGATTAGACAGACTACTAAAGTCGGACACTCAGTAATAATGGGCTATTTCAACTACCCTCATATTGACTATGTGAATGTCTCCTCGGGGCAGGATGCAGAGAAAAAATTTCTAGATGTCATAAATGACTGCTTCCTGGAGCAGCTCGTCCTGGAACCAACGAGAGAAGGCGCCACTCTGGATCTAGTCCTAAGTGGAGTGCAGGATTTAGTGCGAGGGATAACGGTGCTGGAGCCGCTGGGCAATAGTGATCATAATATAATCAAAATTGACATACAAGAGGGAAAATGCCAAATAAAACCACTGCAGTAACATATAACTTTATAAAGTTATAACTTTAGAATGTAAAAATGAGGAAACTAGTTAGAGGGAAACTTAAAGGATCAGTTGCAAGAATTAAATGTCTGCAGGCAGCATGGAGGCTATTTAAAAACACCCTCTTGAAAGCTCAGATTAAATGTATTCCACAAATTAAGGAAGGTAGGAAGAGGACCAAACGTCTGCCTGTGTGGCTAAATGGTGAGGTGAAGGAGGCTACTGGAGCCAAAAAGGCATCCTTTCAAAAATGGAAAAAGAGTCCCAATGAGGTAAATAGGGAAGAGCATAAGCATTGCCAGAGTAGATGTAAAAAATTAATGTCAGGCCAAAAGGGAATTTGAGGAGCAACTTGCTAAAGATGCTAAAACTAATAATAAAAACTTTTTCAAGTACATCAGAAGCAGGAAGTCTGCTAGAGAGTCAGTTGGACTGTTAGATGACCAGTGGGTGAAAAGGGGTGCTCAGGGAGGAAAAGGACATTGCAGAGAAGCTGAATGAGATCTTTGCTTCGGTCTTCACTTCAGAGGATGTTGGGGAGGTACCCACGCCGGAACCTTACTTTGTAAGTGATGAATTGGAAGAGCTGTTACAAATCAATGTGACTCTGGAGGAGGTCCTAGAGCAAATTGACAAACTAAATACTATCAAATCACCAGCATCAGTTGGTATTCACCCCAGAGTTCTGAAGGATCTCAATATGAAATTGCAGACCTACTGTTAGAAATTTGTAACCTATCGCTAAAATCTGCCACTGTACCTGAGGACTGGAGGGTGGCAAATGTAACCCCGATATTTAAAAAGGGGATCCAGAGGTGATCCTGGAAACTACAGACCAGTAAGCTTGACGTCTATGCCGGGCAAAATCGTGGAAACTATCATTAAGAACAGAATCTCTGGGCATGTTGATAACCATGGCTTAATGGGGAAGAGTGAACATGAATTTAGCAAAGGTAAGTCATGCCTCACTAATCTCTTTGAATTCTTTGAGGGTGTAAATAAGCATGTGGACAAGGGAGACCTGGTAGATAAAGTGTACCTGGATTTCCAGAACCATTTGATAAGGTCCCACAAAACACTCTTGAGAAAATTAAAAAGTCATGGGATAGGAGGTAGTGTCTTACTATGGTTTGGTAACTGGTTAAAGGATAGGAAGCAAAGAATAGGACTGAATGGTCAGTTTTCACAATGGAGAGATTTAGAAAGTGGTGTGCCCCAGGGATCTGTATTGAGACCGGTGCTGTTTAATGTATTCATTAATGATCTGGAAAAGGGCGTTAAGAGTGAGGTGTTCAAATTTGCAGACAACACCAAGTTATTCAAAGTAGTTAAAACACAAGCACACTGTGAAGAACTGCAACAGGATCTTACGACACTGGGTGCCTGGGCATCTAAATGGCAGATGAGATTTAGGCCGCTTTTAGACGAGACACATTTGCGCATGATTGTTTAAAAATGCACTTGTTTTAATGCTTGTTTAAACACATAAACCGTTTTCAATGTGTATTTGCCGTGAACGTGTAAAAGCCAAAACCGTTTTGAATGTGGTTTTTAAATAAAGCACATTTTTAAAAACCAGTTTTGGCACCCCCAGATCATCAAAGATGCTCAAAACCGGTTTTTAAAAATGTGCATTATTTAAATGCGCATTTACAAAACCACATTAAAAGTGTCTCGTCTAAAAGCGCCCCTAATGTGGACAAGTGCAAAGTGATGCATATAGGGGAAAATAACCCAAACTATGAGTACACAATGGGCATTTTTACACACACCTTAAAGTTCTGGATTTTTCAGTCTTCTGGGTTGACAAGTCCACAAGTAAGTTCCAGATGCATTTTTCACACACACACTGCCCTGAGGCAGCTCCTGGATGCATTCTTCACACAAACACTGCCCTGAGGCAGCCTAAAGTAGCCACAGCTGTAGACGTGGCTACTTGGAAACCGTGCTGCCTTGGAAACCAAGTGACCACAGCTGCCTGGAGCAAAGCAGTTTACCAGGAAAACCTTTTACACGCAAAAGTTCTGGGAGAAATTCTACGCAGTTCAAAGAGCCAGATGTTTAAGATTTGGGTGAGTGATTTAGACACACAGAAAGTTCAGGATGTAACAGCAAACATGCAGGAGAAATGTGTGTGTAAAAACACCCACTGCTGGGTAATAAGCTAGGAGTTACCACTCAGCAAAAGGATCTGGGAGTGATTGTGGACAGTACACTGAAATTCTCAGCCCAATGTGCAGCAGCAGTCAAAAAAGCAAACAGAATGTTAGGAGTTATTCACAAAAGGATAGAGAATAAAACTGAGGATGTCATAACACCTCTATACAAATCGATGGCGCGACCACATCTGGAATATTGTGTGCAGTTCTCGTCGCCCCATCTCAAAAAAGACACCGCTGAAATGGAATAGGTACAGAGAAGGGCAATGAGAATGATAAATGGTATGGAACGGTTTCCATACAAAGAGAAGCTTGACAAGTTGGGCCTCTTCAGCTTAGAGAAGAGAACACTGAGAGGGGACATGATAGAGGTTTATAAAATCTTGAGAGGTGTGGAATGAGTAGACAGGGAACGGTTATTTACCCTCTCAAATAGTACTAGAACTAGGGGACACTATGAAACTAGCTGCCGGCCGATTTAAAACAAATAAAAGTACTTGTGAATGAATGAATGTTTATTGAGTCAGCATTTATGCTATCACAATTGCATAACAAATATATACATAATTAAATAAAGAGACAAAAACCCCAAGAAAGGTAAAAATATAAGGCAATAAAATATCAGTTGTCATTGTTAAAAAGATAAATCCCAAAAAGGAAGATAAAAGAAAGGAGCTTCTAAACAGGTATCCGAGTATGGATATTCCATCAAGAAGGAAGTTCCTGCAATAAATGTCTCCTTTCTCTAGCAACCAATAATAAAAAGAAAGCCAAAAACTTAATATGAGTAGAGTCAGTTAACGTAAATAAAACCTCAATTTTCTTAGCATCCTCCAGATTTGGGTCCGGGAATAGTGAATCAATCCATGTGGAGTGGAGGAGTGCATAAAGTGGGCAGTCGAGAACCACATGAGACAAAGTCTCAACACAGTCCAAGCAGTGGTTGCATATCCTGCTACCTCTGGGGATGCCCTCACGACGCCCTCTCACTTTGGATGTCTCAAAAAGATTAAAACGAAATCGGGTGAACATATGTCTACGTCTAGGGTCTTGTAATTGATCTAAGTACGGCTCAAACTTAACAGAAATTTTTAGCTGGGAATAAAAAGTTACCGATTTATAAGCAGCCAATGCTGGCTACTTATACATTTAAAGAAGTATTTTTTCACTCAATGCGTAATTAACTTATGGAATTTGTTGCCAGAGGACATTGTCAAGGTCAGTAGTATAGCTGGGTTTTAAAAAGGCCTGGATAAGTTCTTGGAGAGTAGGTCCATTAATGGCTATGAACCAAGTAGCTTACGGGATGAACTTCTTACTGTCGGGAGCTGGGAGTGAACAACGGGGAATGGATTGCCCATTGTGACTGTTGGTTCTTCTCCCATGCAATCGAGATTGGCCACTGTCGAAGGACAGGATGCTGGGCTTGATGGACCATTGGTCGGACTCAGTATGGCACTTTATGTTCTTATGTTCTTATCATGCTTTTTACTGAGGTGAGGGAGCAGCACATAATGGGACATCATCCAGGGAAGCTGTGTTGGAATGTGAGTCACTGCTGATGTCCAGTGTCTAAATAAGCACCGGTAGATGTAATCATGTAAACAATGCAACGCAGCAAAACCGGGGACATATTCATGGCTAAACAAGGGTGTCAACACACATTCAGACACCCATTTCTGTTCTGTCGAAAGCTGTCCTTAGTCTCACTGAAATCTTGGCCTTAAAGTCATTCTGTGTCAAAGAATTAGCTCCACACCTTGAAAGAATGTTTCCTCTCTTCAGTTTTGAAAATTACACTTTTCATTGTCCCCTTATTGATAGTAGCCATCTCCATTTATGATAGCTGGGGAGCATAAGACTGGGAGCAAATAATTGTCTCAGTCACAGGCAGATGAGGGCGTTTGGTACTGGTTTATTTTAAGTGCAGCCCAATCCTCCAGCAGATAAACTGTGTTCTTGAATGTTTCAGCTCTTTCCTGGCTGGGAGAACCCAACATGTGGTGCTGTTGATTATTCATCTTCTCCTCGGGGCCTCACATGTGGAGTCCCGCAGGGTTCCATCTTATCCCCTCTCCTGTTCAATGTGTATATGCAGCCTTTGGGAGAGGTTGTCAGAGAGTCTGACGTAAGTTGTCATTAATATGCTGACACCCAGCTATATCTCTCGTTTTCATCAGACCCAGGTCCGGCAGTCTCGGTGCTTACCCGGTGTCTGTCAGCTGTGGGGGACTGGATGAGGGCTGGCCGCTTGAAGTTAAATTCTGACAAGACGGAGGTGATGGTTATGGGGAAAGCCAGGGAAGCTATGGCCACCATCGTTGATGGGGTCCGCCCTCCCCTGGTATCTCAGGTCGGTAGTCTAGAGGTGCTCCTTGATCCGCAGCTCCGCCTGGATGTCCAGGTGACAGCTGTGGCCAAGGGTGCATTCTGCCAGTTACATCTGATACGTTGGCTTAGGCCGTATGTCTCGGACTCAGACCTGACCACAATCATCCGTGCTTTTATTACCTTGAGATTAGACTACTATAACACACTTTACGTGGGGCTACCCTTGGTGCTGGTCCGGAGACTGCAGCTGGTGCAGAATTCAGCGGCATGTCTCCTGAAGGGGACAGGCCAATGCGAGCATATTACTCCTGTGTTCTGCTCTCTGCACTGATTGTCAATAGTCTTCCGGGCCCAATTCAAGGTGTTGGTATTGACCCTTAAAGCCCTAAATGGCCTGGGCCCCACGTACCTGCAGGACCGCTTCACCCTCCAGATCCTGGACCGACCTCTGTGGTGGGCAGGGGGCGCCCTCCTTGAGGTCCCCCGGGTTTCCTGTGTGTCGACCATGAGGAAGGCATTCTCTGTGACTGCACCGTGGCTGTGGAACTCCCTCCCGTTGGAAATCCGCCTGGTCACTGACCTCCCCTCTTTCCGTAGACAGTGTAAGACCTGGCTGTTCCACCAGGCCTTTACCGAGGGAGATGGGATGGGTGGGTTGGGCTAGGGAGGGGTTTTGGTACTGGGTTATTTTAACTTTGGAGTTATGAGTGTTGTTTTTAATGTATTTTATTTTATTATGTATTTTTAAATGTTGTTAGCCACACCAAGATGCTTATAGCAGGAGGGGGTGGCATATAAATTTTATTATTATTATTATTATGATTATTATGAATGTGTATGCTATCAGTTAGCATGCACGAGAAGTGAATGGGACTTGCATACATGATGCTAACTGATAGCGTGTGCAGTCTCTGCTAGTGGATTGAGCTGTGAGAGTCAGATTGAGAGATTCAAATAACATTTCCAAAAGAGGCACTGAAGCACTCACTGGCAAAGTTATTTTAAAATTTGGCTTCTTTTACTGTGTACACATTTCCCATTTACATTAATGGGAGTTAAACATGTGCACTCAGAGGAGAATAAATAGGCTTTAATGGATTGCCTTTAAAAGTGTTCACCCTGACCACATCTGTTCCTGCCGTGACACATGAAAAATACTTTAACTCATTTTGGAATTGTCCCCAAGTGAAGTCATGCTCTTGCCAGTGTTTGTATTTATCCTGTTCTTGATTGCTTTGCTATAAAGCTGGGACTCACTTGTAAGGTAATGCTTTCATTAGGGGTGCTTTTGGAAAGATGGACTGTCCCGATGCTGGCCACGCCAGCCCACTTCACTCCCAGGGGGCCTGTGTGTCTCAAAGGGACCCACCAGATGTGAAGGCAAAGCAGGCTGTGCCTGCTCAGGGACAGTCGCACCAGCAGTGTTCCAGAACATCCCAGAATGCCGCCAATGAAGTGGGCCAGCCAAACCCGAGGCGCTGGCCTGAAGCAGAGCAGCTGCCAATCTGATGTGCAGACCCATGCTCCAGCTCTGCTTCCAGCTGGCCATTGCCTCAGGCAACACCATGGAGTTGCAGGTGCCAACCTAGAGTTTCAGGTGATCGCCTATAATCACACGGACAGACAGCAGCCCAGGGAACCCACTGGGTCCATCTGAAGGGGACCCAGGTGGGTCTGAGAGTGGGCAGAGGCATGGGTGCATGCCCATAGCAGCTCTGGGGGTGGATAGCCCTGCATCCATCTAAAAACACCCAAAGACTCTTAGCTGCATAGTGAATGAGGTTGAGATGAAGTCAGGTGGTTGATTTCTGGATGTCAAATGGCATATGGGTTCACCAGCAGGGTCAGACTTGCAGGGCCCTGGATTGGGTGGGTTGCCAGAGTAGGGGCCACAGGGAGGCCAAGGGGTGGCAAGGGCAGTCATTGGAAGCAGGGGCAGAGCTTACCTGGATGGGGTAGGTAGGGTTCCACAGCAAGCGCCTGCTGCAGGACCCTCAAGAAACTGTGTGCCCCACAGGATGTGCCTCTCTGGAGCCTCCAAACCACAGGTAGGCATGTGCCCCCCACCCCCCGATTTTCAGAAGCCCTATGGAACTCCTGCCCAGCCCCCTACCCAAGCTTCCACTCCTGTACACACACACACACACCATAATCAACAGTTACTGGTCACCTATGGGAGAACAATTGTTCTTCACCTTTGTGGCAGCCTTTCAATATTTGTAGACTGTAATCATATCCCCCTTTAGTCTTCTTTTCTCCAAGCTGAATACTCACAAATCCTTCAACCTCTTCTAATACGATTTGTGTTCCAAACTCTTTATCGTCTTTGTGGCTCTCCTCTGCACCCTCCCCAACTGTTGCCAATGCACCAAAGGAGACAGAACACAACATTGAGTTTTAAACAGCCGCACTCTATTCAACCAGATTACAATCAAAATTAGGTGGGGGCGATTCGCCTAGTGCGATGCGAGTCCAGTACTTAGCTTAACCTTGAACAGTAACCCCAATGTTAACCAGGGGTGGCTTCGATGTACCCTTGATTACCACCCCACAGATGATTACACATCTCCCCCTCCAGTGGCCTCAGCCACCCGTGAGGGGGTCCACGCCTTCAAACGCGAGTATGGAGAAAGATGCCTGCCGACGTGGGACCATACTTGTCCCGCCATCACCCCTCCCAGGGAAGCTGCCCCACCGCTTACCATCCCCTGTTTTCCGGCAGGTGGGTCTCCCCATCTCTGAAGGAGATGACTCTTAATTATTGTTGGAGAAACAGCTCCAGATGGCATTGACCTTTTGCACCAACAAACCCTAATGGCCACTAGGGGCATTGGGAATAGAGATAGTGAGTTAGTGTGAGTGTCACTTTAACCTTTCCTGATCTCTGCTTCTAAGCCCCCTCCCAGGTGGGATGTGCCCAGGAAGCTCCTACTGGCTTCCTCCTTCTTCCTGACCTTTCGCCATTCCAACATAGGGTTATGGGCCCAGAATCCTCCTGAAAATCCTAACAGATTTTTTGGAACTTGAATTGAATCTCAAAGGAGAAAAGCACAGCTTATTTTTTTTGTACCTGGTTTTTGTTTTGGAACAAGAGAAGCAGCATGGAGAAAGCTCAAGGGAGCCTCAGCATCCCAAAGCTGGAAGGAGCAAATTTCAAGGACTGGAATTTCCTCATGAAGTCTTGCTTAAAGAGTCAAGGTCTTTACGATGTGCTGATAACAGAGAGACCCATGGCTGCAGGAGTTGAACGAAATCATTGGGACAGACAGAATGACAAAGCTCTTGGAATTCTTGGAATGCATGTAAGTCCAAAGCTATTTGTTCATTTTGAGGGTGTTGAATTGGCCAGTGAAGTCTGGAAGAAGCTGGAAGATCTTTATAACCGTAAAAGCTCCAGCGAAGCAATTTTTATAATACAGAGATTGTGTAATATGAAACTGAGAGAGAATGAGAATCCTACTGAGCACATGAGCCAAATACAATCTCTTGCAAAAAGACTAAAAGACTTGGGAATAGACCTTGGAGAAAATGGAATTGTGGCTTTTGTTTTGAATTCTTTGCCACCCTCCTATGAATCTTTGAAGACTGCAATAGAAGTTTCTGATACAGTGGTTAATTTACAGTATATCTCTAGCAGATTGAATGAGTGTTTTATCAGAAAGACAAAGCAAACATCTGCAGATCAAATTGAAGTCTTTAGCTCAAAGAAAGGAGACTTGAAGAGATGTTTAATCTGTGGAAGTCAAACACACTTACATGTTAATTGCCCAAAGGCCAAGACAATAGGGAAGTCTACAGAACCCTTTACTGCTCAGACAGTGTGTCTACAAAAGCCTGCCAGCTCTGAAGAAAGGAGTGATAAGGCAAAAGGAAAGATCAAAGGTTTCAATACCATGTCAGGAGTTAATAAAAATGTCCTTTATATTGATTCTGGTGCTTCTGAAAATCTCCTCGAGGATGTAGAATTGTTTTCAGAAATTGAAATGGACTACTCAGTCCCAATTTCCCTAGCAGATGGAAGGGAAGTGTTTTCACAAGGAAAAGGAAGAGCAAGTAAGAATACACAAGGCTTTGTATGTGTCTTCATTAAAGAATAACTTAATCTCTGTGAAGTATGGAGTTAAGAAAGGATGCAAGTTTGAATTCATGGATGATCTTTGCTATGTGACAAAAGAAGGTGACTTAATCTTGTCTGGAACTCTAAGAGACAGTGGGTTCTTTGAAGTGAATTGTGTTAATGTTAATGAGCATGCAAATTTAGCAAGAAACCACAAAGGCACCCATAGATTCTCTGATATGATCTGGCATAGGAGGTTAGGCCATCGAGACATTAATGTAATTCACCAGTTTGACAAGGGGGAATTAATTAAAGACTTTAAGGAGCAACCGTGCAGTGAGAATTCAAACAGATGTGTGTGTTGTGTTTCTGCAAAGGGTGTGAAGCCAAATTTTCACAAGCTAGAGAAGAAAAAGTCTCAGCACCCTCTAGCATTGATTCACAGTGTGTCAGACCTCGGGCTTGCCGCCCCGCCCCCCAACACCGGCTGCCGGCGGAGGGCCCCGCCCCCTGCAGTCCAGACTTCGGGCGGTTGCCTGGAGCCCCGCCACTGCTGCTTGTGGCTTCCCCAGGGCTGGGGAATATGCGGCGGGTGGGGCCTCCTGATGATGTTGCGGGACCCCGCCCCCTGCCGCGCTGCTCTGAGCGTCTGCAGGCGCGTGCTGGGAGTGGAGCTAGCCCTTCATCTACCGGCACTTTGCAGAGCTCTGTGCCGGTGAACAGAGCATTGTGACTGTGAAAGACTGGCCCCCCTGCTTGACAGCTAAGTACTTTGGTGACCTTGATTGTATTGTGTTATTACCTTGCCTTGTGTTCCCTAGTGTGTGTTTCCTTTACCCCCCCCCCCTTGTGCTTACCCTAGTTGGATATTAGAGAGAGTGTGGAT
>QEPC01009342.1:3584312-3622841 GCA_003113815.1 Sphenodon punctatus | reverse complement strand
GAAGAAGGAGGCAAGATCCTGAGCAGAAAGGGAAGAAGGAGGGGGAGGACAGGGAGGCTTGAGGAGGGAGTCAAAGGTAGAGAACAGGTGGCGAGGGTCCCGAGAACAGGACTCAATGCAGGGTGTGGCGAGACGTACAAGTCGCTCAGGAGCATCTCCCGAAGCAGCCGAATTCCCAACACTGGCCCATGGAGGAAGCCACTCCTTTCTTTCCTTCTTCATGAAGGGACTCGGTGGCGGACGAAGCCCCTCCCTTCACCAGCAAATGCCCGCTGTCTGACCTGGAAACGTTACCCGCCCCACACATACAATTAAGCCAAAGGTCGTGCGCATGCAAGTCCCACCTAAGTATACGACGCCGATGCCACCCTGTGGCAGAATGCCTCATCATACCACAGTCATGCACCCGCCAGCCCTGCTTCATATACGCGCCGCAAGATGTCAGCGTACTTCAGCAGGTCTGCGGGCCAGGCAGGGTAGGCCTGGATCATGACTCCCATATAGATGGAAAAGGCGGCGGTCCAGTTTGACCAGTTCCGATCTGCCTTGGGGCGCTTAAAGCACTCCTTTTCCTTTTCGTCCTCCTGTTCGGTGAGATCCAATATAGGATCACTAAACAGGAGGGCAAACAGGTCCACATATTCACCGTGCCATATTCGCTCCTTAGTGGCTGGGAGCAAATGGCCCCCAATTGGGTCGGAGACCACAGAGTAACTCGCGCCCTCGGGGGGGGTGGCACTGCGAGGACGACGTCATGGGGGAACCAAACCCAACACATCATGCGGAGGTGGAAATGGGGCGGCTGCGGGGGCCCACACCCACAGGGCCTGACCTGCGAGTGAAGCAGAGCCCGCCGTGATGGCATGGGGGAGGCAACCCCCAGGCCGAGTTGCCTGCCCCTTCAGTCCCGAGGGAGGGGGGCTGCAGGGGTACCACCAGGACCCAGGTCCCGCCCCACCACACCAGTTGCATTGGTTCACCGACCATTCCCTGACCCTGATAGGCCTCCATTGCTGCCCTCTCAATCCCAACGCCTCCCGCTGTGGGGGCCTGGCCAGAGTGCGGCATTGCCCCGCCACCTGACTCCCTAAGATAGGTTGCCACTTCACCTCTATAATGAACCGGTTGGACCAAGGGGGATGCCTCTGCTGGGTTCTCGCCGTCTGGGTGCGCTGGTGTATCAGCGTCTGGAGCACCCTTTCCATCTGCTTCATCCTCTGTCGCAGGTCCCTGTCGTCCTGTCCTTGGGACGCCACATTCGCTAGCTCTGCCATCAGCTGCAGGAAAGAGGGAAGAGGCTCCCCGGCCCAACCCAGTGCAGGCCCGGCCCATGCGGCCTGTCCCTGGCTGACCAGGGCCTGAGTGGGCATGTAGAGTCCTGGGTAGGCAAGGGCCCCCCTGGAGACCCCCTAGAAAAGGCCCCGTTTGCCACAGATCGGACACCTGTTCCTCCCCCCTTGCCCCCACCACGCCAGGAGCCCCGGCAGCCGCCGATAGAGGCTGCGGGATCGAGGAAGCAACTGGCCCACCAGGGCCGTCCCAAGGAGGCCTAGTGCCCCTCCGCACCTGTGCCATCACGCCCTTGCCGGCCTCCCTAATGTACTGCGCAGGGGGATTAATCGGGTGCCCCCCTCTTTGCGGAGGTGCGGGGACCTCGAACCCACCCCCCATGGGAACTCCATCCCAGGTAGAAGTCGAAGGTCCGGCTGGGGGAGGGCCCATCACCGAAGGGGTGTCCCCTTCCCCCTCCCCTGTGAGCTGCCTAAGCAGGGCCTCACACCCTGCCATCCTCACTGAGAGGGGGATTTCACCCCCCCCATCACTTTGACCCTCAGGTGCTGGGAGGCCGGGGGCCAGGCCCACTGGGCCCTCCACAGGTGCCTCACCAGACTCACGTGCCCCCATCCCCGAGGAGGGGCTGGCTCTGTGGCCTCAAGCCACTGCTTCTTTGCCGCAGCAGCAGCATTCTTCTTATTCCTTCCCGTCGGGGGAAGGCTTACCTGCCGGAGCGCCCCCACTCCTTATGCAGCCACCCAGGCTCAGAGGCTCGACCGCAAGTCCCCGCTGTAGGCCCACAGGATCGGGCCGCCAGGTCCCGTGCTGCCGTTTGGTTGCAGCTCCTAAACTTAAGTGGGGCTAGAGCTGCAATTCTTCTACTCGTAGCCCACCAGGCAAGGCCACGTGCCTGACTTGCCCAATACCTGCACCGCCTGGGTTGCCTAACTAAACTTGCACATTTTACAATTATGAAACTAATTAATTATCATAATTTGACACGTAACAATTTTGTCAGAGTTCATTAAGTCTGTTTCTACATAACTTCATTGTGTACAATGAATTGTATAATGTCTACACTTACATTCTTTACTTCATTGTTTGAACTGTACACAATTTGTATACATGTAAATAACAGACTTAAATTACTCTGACAAAAATGTTCCTTGTCAAATTATGATAATAAATTCGTTTCATAATTGTAAAATGTGCAAGTTTAGTTATTGATAAAAATGAATTAAAGTATGTATGTTAAGAAATTTAGTATATATATTACATGTATGTTCATGAGAATAAAATATTAAATATTAAAATATTGCTTTAATTGTGAATTAATTGATATGTTTTTGAGCATTTATGTTTTGTTGCAATGGATGGAGTGGAAGGCGTTTCGAATTGTAATTGTACTGAATTGTGTTTTTGTGTGTATTTTAAGAAAACTCTTGTACATTTAAGTTTATTTTAAAACTTACGTTTTTTGCTTGGGTTAATATTTATTATATGTGATGATTTGTCTTAAAGTAGTGCCCACAAGCCTAGGCTAAGAGAGTGGGCCTGCTGTGTAAGGCACTGTACAGCCATTGCCTCCAAAAGTTAACACTCAAAACAGGCATGCCGGACGGCAGTTGGGAAAGAGGAAGGACTATTGTTCCAAGTACAAATAGGAAACTGAGCCACAGAGAGAAAAGTAATAGTCCCAAGATTACACAGGCTAAGACTATGGCAGAATCAGGAAATAACTACATGTCCTTTCTGTGATGTTCAGTAACTTAATCAGAAGAACTTCCTTTTCAAGCATTATACAAGCTGGAAATGAACTAACCAGTTCTCCATTTCTGAGTCTAACGTTGCAGTGCTTGTTAATACCTCACCATGTTTTATACCACTGATCCAGGAGTAATATTATCCCATACTAATAAATCCTGGAAAATAGACTGAAAGATTAAAATATCGGTAAGTAATTAAAAGGAGATTATAAATTCCTTTTATTATTCAAGAAATCTATTCCCAATGATCTCCCAATAACTTGTTATTTTGACCTTTGTACATATATTTGCAAGCTTTATTAGGTGACAGTGTTGGGTCTGAGAGGACAGCATCAAAGTGTAAATCCGCTCGCGGATCAGCAAACCAAAACCAGATAATCTAAACAAATTAGCTCTTATGTTTCCAGAGCTCCTTGCTCTGAATCCTGATAAACAGCTCCCCTTCACCTTTTCCTACATGGCCTGAAAGGAGACCAGGGGCTGGAGCACCTTGCACGGCAGGTCTATATGTTACACATATGTTATTATTTCTAGTTTATTCAAGGCTCACAAGCTCTCCATAGACAAGGACTCTCTGTGTTTGAAGTTCTCCAAGGTCTCTATTTACTATTTAGTACTAAACTTGAACCACAAGAATAACCTTCCTCCACATTGCTCAGGTCCAACTCCTTGTAGTGGTCATCACACAGAATGCCAAAAAACAAATCCTACAGCTCCAAGTTTCTCTGGTCAAATTTCCATCAAGTTGTGACAGTATGAGTTAGGATGAGAGTAAGTTATTATTATTATTATTATTATTATTAACAAACATTTATATAGCGCCAGCAGTGTACATGGCACTTTACAAAGTAATAAAATAGACACGGTCCCTGCCCCTAGGGCTTACAATCTGAGAGACAGGAGCTGGGGGAGAGACTTAGGAAGGGGAACAGAGGGAGAGACAAGGGGTCTAACATTCATGAAGATGCGAGGTCTCAAGTGCACGTACTTGGCTTGGTTACGATGAGAATGACAGCAGGCAGGTCCATGTTGCAAGGATAAGGGTAAACCGATCGTAGGTATAGGAATAGTGGCTCAGCAGGATAAAGAGTCAGACAGAGCAGAGCGAAAGAGGTGAGTTTTAAGGAGAGATTTGAAGGTATGAAGGGAGGGGGCAAGGCGGATGTGGACAGGGAGGGAGTTCCAGGCATGGGGGGCAGCAAGTGAGAAGGGACGAAGGCGCTTAGGGGAGCAGGGAAGGCGTGGAAGGGTGAGAGAAGGGACAGAGGAGGAGCGAAGTGCACGGGCTGGAGTATGGAGGGCGATAAGTGCAGAGAGGTAGGGGGGAGCAAGGTTGTGAAGAGCTTTATAGGTGAAGACTAGGAGCTTGTGCAGGATTCGTTCAGGAAGGGGAAGCCAGTGAAGCGAAGAGAGGAGGGGCTGCACATGGTCGAAGCGACTGGCGAGGTAGATGACCCTGGCAGCAGAGTTTTGGACAGAGATGAGGGGAGAAAGGTGAGACCGGGGAAGGCCAGTGAGAAGGAGGTTACAGTAATCGAGGCGAGAGATGACCAGAGCATGAACAAGAGTTTTGGCAGACGAGACAGAGAGAAAAGGGCGAATCTTAGCAATGTTATGGAGGGAGAAGCGACAGGATTTAGCAACAGAGTCAATGTAGGGTTTAAAAGAAAGGGGTGAGTCAAAGATGAAGCCTAGGCTACGGGCTTGGGGGACAGGCAGGATGGTGACTCCATCAATAGTTATTGACAGTGAGGAAGGAGAGGAAGGATGAGGGGGGAAGATAAGGAGTTCAGTTTTAGCCATGTTGAGTTTGAGTTGACGTTGAGACATCCAGGTAGAGATGTCAGAGAGACAGTTGATGAGACGAGCTTGAACAGAGGGAGAGAGAGAGGGAGTAGAGAGATAGAGTTGAGTGTCATCAGCATAGAGGTGGTATTGGAAGCCATGGGAGGCAATGAGTTTGCCTAAGGATGAGGTATAGATCGAGAAGAGGAGAGGGCCAAGAACAGAGCCTTGAGGAACACCAACTGTGAAAGTAAAAACAACATCTACTCTGCTTCTGAATTTGGGTGACAACTTAGTAGATAAGGTTTTAAGACTTAGACCTGGGAGATCAGGGTTCAAATCCTGTCTTAATCATTAATTCATTTGCTGGCCTTCGGCAAGTCATTATGGGTATTTTCAGATGAACAACAGTCCCGCCTCTACTCCACCTCACCCCTAGGCGGTCCATCCATCTAACGGTGACCTGCCACATGTGCAGGAGGAGCAGAGGCAGACCAAGCTGTCCCTGCTCCAGGGCAGCCCCTCCGGCAGGGCTCTGGAACATCCCAAAACTCTGTCAGCAGAGTGGGCCAGTCAAACTTGGGGCACTGGTCAGAGACAGAGCTGCAGTCCATTTGTTCAGCAAATAGCTGCTGCAGCTCCACTCTCAGTTGTGGGTTGCCCCGGGCAACACCAAAGAGTTGCAAGCAGCTGCCTAGAGTGCCAGGCAATGTAACTGCAACTCTATGGTCTGGGGAAGGGGTGCCGTACAGATGGATAATGGGCCATGGCAGCCACCAGGTCCATTTAAAATGGATGGATGCAAGGGTGCACCTCCAGAACAGCTCCGGTGGTGGCCAGTCTCACATCCATCTGAAAATATAGTGCAGCGGCATAGTCCAACTTTTCATAACAAGTGTGCACTTTGTAATAAAAGCACAACATTTTGCACAAACAAAGACTCATACCAAGGGATCGTTTTTAGATATTGGGGCAACTGAAATTATACCTCTGTGCGCATGTGCAGCAATGTTTAATTATGCATATCTATTTCGGTATGAAAGCTGATGATAATGACAAAATCATCTAGTCATTAAATGTTGACATTGTTCTAAACTATAGCTATGGGTATGTTACATAAATTAGAATGTTTGGGGATAATTTTACTGTAGGTATCATTTCGAAAAAATCATTTTTATATATTAATGAAATGTTTTTTGTTTCAGATTCTCTGAAAGTAGAATACCAGAGTAGCACAAAATCTTTGATGGTGGCAAGACATTTAACCATGCCCAAGACACTCAAGCTCGTAGACACTGCAACACTATCAATAGCACAAACATTAGTTCAAACAAACTGGCAGCTGTGTGTTATGTACCAAGAAGAGACGCCAGAGGCTCTAACAAGTCCACTCATGTCAAAAAGGAAAGACATTGGTTCAGACTACAAATTCCTAGCTGAGAATCTCATCAAGTTTAATGAATTAGGAACTTTGCCAAAAACATGGCAGTTATGCAGACTAGATGTTGAAATTACTCTAGTGGCCAACCAGACCAAGTGGCATCAAAAATGCAGGCATCAGTATAATAATACAATGCTGCAAAGGGCTCAGAAGAGAATCAGACAAGCATCAGTTACTGAAACAAAGATGAGGCAGTTTCATACAAGTGCACAAGATGACAGTCACTAAATATTGAAAATTCTACAAGTGAAGCTTCTTGCGGTTTCTGTGGACAATCAGCTGACAATGAACGCCTTCATGAAGCAGCAACATTTAAGATGGACCGTCATGTTTCTTAGTGTAGCACTTGTAGGGGACACGGAACTCCTAGCCTGGCTCAGTATGGGTGACATGGTTGCTCTTGAAGCCAAGTATCACAGCAAGCATTTGGCAGGATTATACAGTCGTGCAAGAAAAGTCAAGGCAGGTTAGATGCACAGCATGACACAGACAAGGAACACACTATAGCCGGAATTGTCTTTGCAGAATTAGTGATGTACTTTATGCACAACAGGAAGAAGGTACTGCACCAGTACTTCAACTCTCCAATCTTGTTGACCTGTATGTGTCAAGGATGAAAAATTTTGGAGTTGAGCTCGACAGGAAAGTGCACAGCATGAGGTTAAAGCAAGTTACTGGCTCGTTTCCTGGATTTGCAAGCTCACAACAAGGGTCGACATGTTCTTTTGGCATTTGATGAAGATATTGGAGCTGCTTTAGCCAAAGCCTTTGAAAATGACAGTGATAGTGATGCTATGGTTCTTGCAAGAGCTGCACAGATTGTATGACAGCACGTTTCAAGATCCCAAACCCTTTGATGGGTCATTGAAAGAAGGTTGCCACAGAACTCAGTATCCAGCCTGTTGCTTTCTGTAGTTAACATGGTGCTAGAAGGCCCCAGCATCAAAGACCAAAGTCATGGACTTGCTGCACTTGCCATAGCCCAGCTACTGAAACTCAACAGTGTCAAACACATGCACGCAAACTGGGACACACCATCATCTGTGAGACACAACACTGTTCCGGAGACGCCTGTTCCAATTTACATTGAACTGATGTTGCATGCACAAACCCATAAGAAAGAACTGGTAGATAGGTGGTCGCATCTTGGTCTCAGCATATCCTACCACTGTGTGCTATGTCTCTCAGCACAAATAGGAAACGGTGTACTGCAAAAGTATCATATGGATCAAGTAGTTTGTCCAATAGCCTTTCATGGCAACATTCACAACTGCTGCTGTAGACAACATAGACCACAACCCAAGCACAACCACAGCCAAACATTCAGTCCATGGAACTAGTATATCACTACTGCAACATCCTACTGTTGTTGGTGAAGGAACTGACCATGGCATAGTCATTGTTGAAAGTGACACACACTCATAGACAGTTGGCAAACTACCACACTACTATACTGATGTGTCTCCAGATGTCTCTAATGTCAAGGCTCACCTGTGTCAGTGTCATGTGTAACATCCCTGAACAGGATCAATTTCGACAAACATAAACGGGAAGAGTGCAAATGGCTGGAGAGTACAAGACACATTCTTGAAAGTACTGGTGAAAAGAGTCATGAGAATACATCTTGGGCTGCATACCAGCAAATCGACAGCCATCAGGAGAACAAATAATCTCCACTGCCCTTCTCCCATTATTTCATCACAGTGCCCACACAGTAGCAATGATCTGACACTTAATGGATGTGGTAAAAACTGCTGTTGAGTACCTGAACCCAGTACAAACACCGGTTCTGACCTTTGACCAACCACTGTATGCTATCACTAAACAGCTCCAGCAGAAATGACCTGAGAAGTATTTATTTATTTATATTTATTTATTTCATCGTATTTGTATGCTGCCCCCTCCTGCCCAGGCATCTCGGGGCAGCTAACAACATATTAAAACAAAGTAATACAATAAAATACTGTGCATCAACCATTAAAATAAACAACACTTAAAATATCCCAACAGTAAAAGACCCCACCCTAACCCAATCCACCCTCACCCGTCTCCATCAGCAAAGGCCCGATGGAACAGGTCTTACACTGTCTACGGAAAGAGGGGAGGTCCGCGGCCAGTGGGAGGGAGTTCCACAGCCACGGAGTGGCCACCGAGAACACCCTCCTCATGGTTGACACCCAGAAAACCCGGGGAACCTCAAGGACGGCGCCCCCAGCCAACCGCAGGGGCCAATCCAGAATTTGGAGGGTGAGGTGATATGGAGATCAGTCTGTGGTGATGTTTGGAGGGCTTCACATAGAAATGGCAGCTCTGAAAACCTTGCATAACTGGCTGGAAGGGAGTGACTGGACCCAAGCCTTGGTACAAGCAGAAATAGCAACATCAGGAACTGCAGACTCATTCCTGAAAGCAGCACATATAGCACATATTAGACGAACACACCAAATCACAGTGGCAGCCTTATACATACTACAACACCAAGCCTATGACAACAACTACACTCTTGCAAAAGCATTAAATGAGCTACCTTGTTTGGAGGTTGACGCACGGTGTGAAGACTGAAGATGTAGTTTTCAATACTGGGCAACTGTGATGGCAATGGAACTGTGCATACTAGTCTTTGTGTGCTCACTGCGAAAGGCTTCCTTCACCATGTATCTGCATGGTTTGACGGAGCTCATTACATTTTTCTTCACATTTGACCATATTAATTACACTTACTGGATCCCAGTTCATCTGAGAGATATGGCTGAGTTATCAATGAGGCATCCGCAAATTGCCAAAGAATTTGACGCTGGCCACTTCGCTGTGCATAAAACTATGCAAGTGTTCTCATCGATCTCTATTGATCAAGCACATGAGCAAAACAATGATTTAATCAAAGATGATGGAGGCGTGGTTGGCCTCATAGACAACCCTGGTGCCCTTCAGTGGTGGATGGTTGCCTGCCCAGAGGTTGCCAGAGTGATACAAGAATTGAGAAAGCCCATCAGCACTGGAGGAAACGAGCGGAAACACGTCACCATGATCAAATGCCTGGTGTGCTGACAGCATTTGTCAAAGATGCTCGTTCACTCGTAGAAGTGATTGAAGAGCTTGGCAACCCTTTTGAAGACAAGAGCGGAAACTTGCTTGTCCTCCATACAAAGGAAATCGCGAACCCTTCTGATGATGAGACACTTAAACACATGGAGAAAACTGACCATGACCAAGACCAATTCAATGCGTTCATAAAAGAATGGCTGATAGAAAGAACCAAACCAATTGATAATGTAAATGTAAGACTTGGCTGTTTCGCCAGGCTCTTGGTAAGGGGGATGGGTGAGGGTGGGTTTTATTTATTATTATTATTATTATTATTATTATTATTATTGTTGTTTGGGAGGTTAAGTTGGGGTTTTATATCTTTTATATATTATATTGTATTTTGATATTTCCCCCCAATTTTGGGGAGGCTGTGCTCCCTTCTTTTTGATCCCTGTTTGTTCCCCTTTTTGTATTGTTTAATGATGAATTTTATATATGTGTTTTTATCTTGTAAGCCACCCCATGCTGCCTTGGCAGGAGGGGCGGGGTAATAAATAAATAAATAAATAAATAAAATAAAATAACGTTATATGTCGCAACAAGTTAACATTATCTGGTAGCTAAACCACCAAGGTGTCAAAGAAAAGAAAACAGCTCACCTTAATGAAAAAAGATGTAGAGTTCTTTTCATGACTGTATATTGGTTGCCAGACATGAGATGGGAATCTTGATGATTTCTTCAAACACGAAAATCAGGTATGTCCTCCTTCACTGTCTGATGAGGGAAGACTGCACCTAGGTGCCAAGGGTGACCTGATGAAATGCCTAGAAAAACTTTCGGAGCCACAGAGTGAGCCCCGCACCGTTACATTTTTAGTCACTGATGAAGCTGCCATCATTCAGATGCTGACTACTGGTACTGCAAAAACATTTAAGGAGTATGCCCACATGGTGTTTATGCCATATGTCTCAGGCAACTACGAAATGTATCACACCTAGATCTGGTGTGGGACCAGCAGACTCCCTGAAAGGTACAGCCAGAGCAAAGCGAGGAAAGGGAGTGCAAAGGCATGTTGTAGGGTCTTCACCTGTCCCAGGAAACAAGGAGGACTTCCTTCGTGTAGCCAGCAACAAGAGTGAACTATTCAGCTTCCTCTCAAAGACACTCATCCAGTCATTTGATGAGGCAGAGAAGGAACTTGTCACCAAAGGGGAGTGGGTTCTTAGTACACCACCACAATGTGATCTTCACTCACTCTCCCCATGCAAAGCTGACCCGGGCTGCCTTGGCAGGAGGGGCGGGGTAATAAATGTGTTTAAATAAATAAATAAGTAACATTATATGTCACAACAAGTTAACATTATTTGGTATCTCAAATTACCAAGGTGTCAAAGAAAGGAAAACAGCTCACCTTAATGAAAAAGAATCTTTTCATGACTGTATATTGCTTGCCAGACATGGGATGGGAATCACGAAGAGGCAGACACCCGTATGTTACTGCATGTAGTACATGTCGCAGAACATGGTCGTCACAAGATACTCATATGTACAGCCGACACTGATGTTGTGGTGTTGTCTGTAATGGAGGCGCAGACACTTCCAGCTGATGTTGAACTATGGTTGGTGATTGGATCAAGGAAAAGTTTCTGTTACCTGGCCGCTCATGAAATGCTTGCCTTGGACCTGAGAAATCATGTGCCCTTTGTGGCAGAGTGCTGCTACAAACTGCCTTTATAGAGCATCACTAAGGCAGTTAGAAGGGGAAAGGGACGCTGGCCCTTTAAATCAGTCATTGAGACAGTGCCCAGGCCTATATAAAGAAGGCCTATAGCACACCCAGTTGTAGTTGGCTGGAGACAGCAGAGGAGAGACCGCTTTCCCAGATTCAGGCTGCCAGGGGCTAGGAAGCTCCAACCTAGGCCCAGAAGGAGGGCCTCACCAGACTACTCAAGTCCTAGGCTGTTCAAGGAGCTAATAGGCTGCATCTCCAGGAAGGAGACAGAACCTCTGGACAAAGGTGTGCTTGTTCCTTACTGGAGTTTTTGTTATAGTTATAGTTAACTTGTATCTTTAAGAGGGACCCACCCTTGATGGGAGAAGCCCTCACTTGATGGGTCTAGGCCTGGCTGAAAGGGAAGTGTGAGGAGGTCAAGTTCAAATTTAGGCCACTAGACCCCAGGTGGGTCAGCTGTTGGTGACACCCCCTAATCCTGTGCGGGGCCAAGCTAGCTCCCCAGTACAAAGATTGAGGGCCCCTCTCATAACCTTCCAATGTTCCATGCACTTATAGAGTTCATCCCCCCTGAATTCTTGAAGTGTAAACCTGAGTGGTGGGCAAGGTTGCCTGCCCCCCTATTCTCAGCAATTAACTCCCTGGGTACGATTCCTAAGCACTGGCTAAAGAGTTTAGTGGTTCCTATTTTTAAGAGGGGCAACCCCGGTGAACCATCTAATCATAGGCCCATCAGCCTCCTGTCTCCTCAGGCTCCTTTTTATGAAGTATGCCCTCATACAGCCCAAAATCCCCTTGTTTTGTTGACCTTCAGGCTGCTTTCGACACAATTAATAGGGAGCGTTTATGGGTAAAACTCAAAGCCTCGACTATTGATGGTCGTTTGTTATTTTTTATGATTAAGCTTCACCAGAAAAACTCCATGCATGTTCGTCCTGCCCCAAACCATCCCCTTTCAAGTGAAATATCGTTGGAAAGAGGAGTCTGCCAGGGCTGCATATTAGCCCCAGCACTCTTCAACTTTTACCTCAACGACTTGATACCATATATGGCAGTGGACAACCTGCATGCACCGAAGTTGGGCCCTAGGAAATTATTCCTTCTGCTTTATGCTGACAACACAGTCTTGTTGTCTGTGTCGCAGGTTGGTCTGAGATGAAGCATGAAGAGGTTTGCCCAGTACTGCAGGAAATAGAACCTCAGTATAAACCACGGCAAAACTAAGGTCTTGGTAGCTGGGCGCCCCACTTGCCAATATCGTTGGCTGATAGGTGACATCAGGATTGAGTAGGTTCGATTATTTAAGTATCTAGGGATTATTTTTGCCTCTTCCTGTAGCTGGTCTCCTCACTATCAGGCTGCTGTGCTACAGGCCCAGAAGGCGTCTGGAGCAATAGTCAACTTTTATTTTTCCCAGGGTGGAAAACTGGTGGGGCCTGTATTATGTCTGTTTAGGGCCAAGGTGGTTGCCCAGCTGCTCTATGCAGTCGCCGTGTGGGGGTACTCTTTTCTAGCAAAACTAGAAGCCCCTCAGAACACGTTTTTACGTATTCTTCTTGGCCTTCCAAAGTGTGCCCCTCAGGTAATCCTGAGAGCTGAAACTGCTATGAGGACTATAAGGGTGCAGGCCAAATTAGCACTATTTAAGTTCTCGTTGAAGGTGGCTGTATTTCCCCCAATTACCTCTTCACTTTTGTTTTATTCATTGGGCGATAGGGTTTCTCTGAACAATGGGCACGTCCCATTGAGCAGGACTTTTGTTCACTTAGTCTCACGAAGGATTCTCTGAGACCCCTGGGCCCTAAGCGAGCCTTTTTCATGATCAAACAAAGAATGTATGATCAGGAGATCCAACTGGAGCAGGCTGCCCTGGCCTCCCAAAAGATAGCCCCCGATTATAGCATTCCCATTCCCAACTTAGCCCCACCAGAGTACATAATCAAATGGGCAAATTCATGGCAGAGGAGGGCATTAACATTATTTCATTGTAACTCATTCCCCTCAGCGATCTTGGAGGGAAGATTTGCGAAAATTCCGAAAGACCAAAGATTGTGCTAGAATTGTGAGATGGCAGTTCTGGAGACTTCAGCCCATATATTATTCCAGTGTTCAAGATATAATGTCCTGAGGGATAAATATTTACGGAGCTTTATCTCTTCTTTGCCGCCTTACCTCCCGGAAAGTATCCGGGTTCAATCATTAATGTGGGGCGGCGATTCCAGCCGTTCTAGGGCGGTAGCCGCTTATGGCGCTGGTATCACCCTGCTTAAAACGAGGCCGTCTCCTGATTCTTCGGGGCTGGCAGCTTTGGCGGCTCCTCCAATGGCGAACTCTTAGTTATGCAGGACTCCTGATGGTTACTATCCGCTTGCCACTGTTCTCTACCTGATCTGAGTATTTATCTGACCATAAGCATTTGGGCTCCCTTGGATATTAACCTCCCATCTAGAGATTGGGGGTGAGCTTATTTATGGCTTGTTTACTCGGTTGTCACTTAGCTATGAAGGACCTAGTTTTCCAAGTATAGGGCCAAAAGTGTTGTCATAAGCTCTGGAAGCTTGTAGACCCTAGAATGTTATGACTTTAATTTTGCTTTGTCTAATGATGAAAATGATGAAATTGTATTTATTTTAGATAATTTCTATAGTTTTTTATTGTTGTGTTATGAATGTGTTACGACCTTTGGTCAAACAATAAACAATTACCTACCTTACCTGAGTGTGCCGCTGTATGAGCATTTGCTGGGCATGGAAATATAACAGCCTGGTCCACGTGAAATGCTCTGCCAGAGCTTACTGATACACTGCTAAGATTGGCATGCGCCCCATGTAACATCCCAGAAGAAAATATGCATACCATTGAGAGGTTCATCATACTGCTCTGCGACCGAACAAGCACCTGCACTGATGTGAACCAGGGCCGGCCCGAGGCATGTGCCACCGGCGCCCAGGCACATGGCCCCGTGGCGGCCTCTGAGGGAGGGGCCCCATGCTGCCGCCGCAGGTTGGAGACTCCAACCAGTGGTGGCACAGGGTCCCTCCCGGAGGTCACCGTGGGGCCATGTGTGTGGTTGGTGCTGCAAGACAGCGAGTCTTCGGGTGACTTCCCTCCTTGCCCCAGGCCCCTCAGGAAGTGGAACTTGGCCGGCCCCGCAAGCCCTGCCTCCATGTTACGCACGCAGCATCGTGCTCACTCACTGCACCTGCGCCGGTCCAAGTCCCAAGCACGAGTCAGACTGAGGTGNGCATGGCCCCTCAAACCCTTGGGCCGGCCCTGATGTGGACAAAGCCAGAAAGAAGCTGTTTACAAAGAGGAACTCCGTGGAAAGAATTCCACCAACACGAGCTGCTCTCAAGCAGCATGTAAAGAGGGCAGTGTATCAG
Source organism: Sphenodon punctatus (assembly GCA_003113815.1). Classification (NCBI taxonomy): domain Eukaryota; kingdom Metazoa; phylum Chordata; class Lepidosauria; order Sphenodontia; family Sphenodontidae; genus Sphenodon; species Sphenodon punctatus. The sequence goes on along the minus strand of QEPC01009342.1, from coordinate 3,608,431 downwards.
GGTGGTCACGTCTGAGGCCAGACACTGCTTCCAAGGCCTGCCCTCCTTTCCCCGACAAGCTGGGGCTGGATTAAAATGGACTATATGGCTCCCTCAGGACGACACTCCCTGAAGCTTCCCAGACTTGCTATGAGCGACTTTCTTGTGACTGTACGAAAGGATGTCAGAAGCGCTGCAAGTGCAAAAAAGCTAACTTCCATGCACTGCTCTGTGCTTTTGTGAGGGAGAATGCTCCAGCAATTAAGTTCGATAACCTGGAACAATCTTGTTCAGCATGGATGTTTGTTAAATTAAAAGCTAATATCACTTTTTAACTACATATGTCCAAATTTCTACTTGATTTCTATGAACCTGTGTAGGATTATACCCAGCTAAAATTGACATATTATTTCAAATTTTTGTGCACATGCAAACATGTATTATGTCAAAAAATTCTAAAAATTATAATTGTATAATTGTTCAAGATATCCCAGTGTTTTTAATGATTTTATGAACTGTGCTCATATAATCTTGTTTCATACATGAGTCCCCGTATGTTATACCATGCTCAAAGAGAAACATTATTTCAAACGGCTGCGCGTGTACACAGATTTGCAATATCACATGCCCCAATATCTGAAAATGGTCATTATGTATAAGTCCACATATGGTGTGAGTTTGGTGTTTTTATCACAAAATGCACAACATGTTTGCTATGCTGCCGCGCTAATACCCATTCTCTCAGCATCAGTTCCCCACCTGTAAAATGGGAATAATAATGCACAGGGTTATTGTGAGGGTGAACTAGATAAGGATTTAAAGTACTTTGAACACTGGAAATGCTATAGAAATAAAAAATAATAACAGCGAGCTGAGTCACATAGAAAGGGGACATTATGCTCCGCATTGCATGGCATAACATCCCTGCTGCTAGAATAGTAGCTCGCTCCTCTCTGTCTTTGACTAGTGGCTGCCACTTTCATTATAACTGCTGAAGAAGAGCTCAAAAATTCCTTGGCATTTGTGGTACAAGGACTCTGAATTCATGAATATCAGCAACCAGTTTCAAAACGCCACACAGCTTGCTGATCAGTTTACAACTTACAAATCCTTTTCCTTATGTTTTGGACAGGCAGGTGGTATCTTCAATAAAGTCACTCATTCTCTTTCATGCTCAGGAAGCAGTTTAAGAATTAACAGCAGTCTTCTTACTGCTCACCTTCTTTGGCTACATGCTTAACCACATGCTAGCACAGGAGGCTTTAACATAACACCACTGCAGGCAATGTAATACTGCAATATTCAGTACTACTGCAAAACAGTTTATAGTTACTGATGTACACACACGACACTATAATTCTTGAAATATGAGGTATAGTAACTTCTTCACAAAGTGAATGGCAGTCGTAATTAATTATGCTTTACCACAGAGATGGGGAACCTTTTCTGTCCTGGGGTCCACAGTGAAAATTCGTACAAGCTCCGAGGGCCACATAGAGGTTGGGGGCGGGGGTGCTTAACAGGTTTATTCAAGAAAAGGAGGGCCCAGATGATGGCTCTGTGCCATGGATCTGCCCCCTACCTTTGTGTGCATGCCCTCCTCTCTGCTCCATTATCCGGAGCTCAGTTTTTCAGTGCTTAAGGGTAAAGAATGGATCCAAGGGCCCAATCCAGGCACTGGAAAGGGGCCACATAAAAACATGCCAAAGGCCGCATTTGGCCCCCGGGCCTGAGGTGCCCCACCCCTGCTTTACCACAACGTGAAGTCTGGTGTGTTTTAGCTCCCAATGAAATAAGCATGTCATTATTACTCCCATAGCACTGGAAGGAAATGGACTGACAAGACTGGATGATAGAAACCCATATTCCCTCCTAGTAAGAGTGCAGGCAGCAGAGGGAGCTACAGCATGGCGTCTGGGTCCCAGCCACAAAAAGGAGCTCGGCATTTACTTTTAAATGTTCACCTCTCCAAACTTCAGCTGTGTCGTCTGAGAATTAACACGCACAGGATTCTGTCCTCATTGTTTAGAAAGCGGTATGGAGATCCGAAGGAGATGATGCCCAGCAGACAGCTGCCATGTGACACAACACCATTTGCAGCATTGGCCTCATGTCAGCCATTTCAGTACGAGCAATGTGGTTATACATGCAACAATCTGCAGCTTGCAGGCGTGATGAATGGAGGAAGGTTTCCTTTGTAAACGGCATGAATCATATTTGCTTGTATCTGTGTCATTTCTTAATGCGTGTTGCTCTAGCTGTTATAATGAGGAGGTAGCATACGTGTCAATTGTATCAAAAAGTCACTCTTGCTGCGAGAAACTAGACTTCCCATACGTTTATAATCTGAATGCCCTTTGGGGTCTGGTGGCATCTAGAGGGTTTTTTTGTTTGTCAGGCCATATTCTCTGTGACCGAGCTGAAGGGCTATGTCATTAATTGCTGAAAGTGAATAAGGGATGAATTCCAGTTCAGATGCTCCCTCCGTCCATCCTCTTGTATGCTCAACCAAGGGACAATGCTATACTATTGAGGGCCCATGACATCACCCCGCAGTAACCCCTCATAGGTGATTCATGAGGGGCACAGAGGGGGCACATCCCCCCAGATTTTCAGACGTTTTATAGAACCCTACAGAATCCCAGCCCCCTGCCTAGCCCTCACTCCTGTGCACCCCCACCCACCCCCACCGCCCATCAACAGTTACCAGTCACTAGGGGTGGGACTCCAGGCGAATTATCAGTTACCAATTTTATCGGTATCGGATTAATCTGATATCGGATTTATCAGTATCGGTGTATCTTTTTTTAACATTACTGATTTTTTTGATCTTTAACATTGTGGCCATCTTTTAAATGGCCGCAATGTTAAAGATCTGAAAAATTGGCAATGTTAAAAAAAGATATACCGATACTGACATTATCATTATTATTGGATTAATCTGATATTGACAATTATCGGCATTATCATATTAATCCGATACTTATATTCCCATTCCTACGGGCAGTCACCTATTACACCCCTGTTGCTATGCCACTGCCAACAGAGCTGGGTCCTTGAGAGGTTGGAGCCCTGTGCAAAATGGCGTTATGGGTCCCCTTCTAGCATAGGAATGTTTGATGGGCACATGCTGACTTACCCATTAGAAAAAGGAAAATGTTACAGTAATTAATTTTGATCATTTAAACACAGCATCCCCTTGAGAGGATGGTGTTCCCTGCAATGCTATTGTATGTTATTTTTATAGTTCGCCATATCACGCAGTAAGCACGCTTATCATCTCACCTGCTCTTGAAGTGGCTCAAAGGGGCCAGCATGGGGGAAATATCCCAGACTACTAACGCATTCATCCTAGCACTTCGATTCAGTCCTTTTTCTAGCATCTAAGTTTGATTTTGGTGATAGTCTTTAAAATGTGTGTCCAAAATGTGTATTCCAGGAGAAGTAACTTAGACCAGTATCCTCTATATACCCATTGATAATAATATTTATTCCAGCCATAGGGAAACTAAAAGACATTTGCAGTGACACTGTCCTTTTTCTGTTGTGTTTACATATTTTCCATGGTTTAAAAAGTTACCGAAGAAAGAGGAGCAGCAGGGAATGTAGAAAGAATGCAAGTTTCTTTGCCCATGCAGGCTTGTTAATAAAACATTCTTCATGATAAGTCTATTACTAAATACAAAACAAAAAAGTCATTGTTTCCAGGCATATGTATATCTGTGTGAATATACAGGGGCCCCATGTGGGCTGAAGCGACTCATGCCTAATATAGACCTTCCTGAGCTGTACTAGTAGAAATCCTCAAGCATCTCACACCATCTTGGATTTTGTTTACATCACTTCTTTTTGCTCAGACTTTGTTCCTTTTGTTACGTTCCCCATTGGTTTTCCTCACCCATCAAGCTACATTTAGTTCTATTGGAACAGACTTGCCACATCAAAATTACAAAAAACAGGGATACAGTGGACCTGTGGTATCCATTCTATGGAGCTGTGATGTTCTGAAATAAGGGCCATTTACTCAAAATCAATCATCACCATCATCGGTCGTCATCCTCATCATATTAATTCATAATGCACCCTACGTGGGGCTGCTCTTGATGACTGTTTGGAAGCTGCAGCTGGTGCAGAATGCAGTGGCCCGCCTTCTGTCGGGGGCTGGTCATCGGGAGTACGTTACACCAGTGCTCCAGAGTCTGCACTGGCTGCCAATAGGTTTCCAGGCACAATTAAAGCTCCTGGTTTTGACCTATAAAGCCTTCAACTGCTTGGGCCTCAGGTATCTGAAAGACTGTCTCTTCCCTTACATTCAGTTGTGGCTTCTGAGATTGGTCGGGAGCACCCTCTTGAGGACACCATCTGCCTGTGAAGTTTTCACAATGAGGGCACGCACAGAGGCGTACTCTACTCAATGGCTTCCCCACAATTATGGAACTCCTTCCTCTTATAGATCCACCTAAGCCCAAGTCTGCTCGTCTTCTGGAAGAGAGGTAGGACCCTTTTTGTTTGACCAGGCATTTGGCAGGCAGGGATAGGGTAGGATAGAGGGGTTAGGGAAAAGATTGATTGGTGAGGTGCTAACAGATGTTGTTGATGGTTTGTTTTATATGTTTTTATATTTTGTAAGCCACCCTGAGCCTGGCTGGTAAGGGTGGGGTAAAATTAGAATAAACAAATAATCATAATTACAATAATTCCTTATTATGAAAACAAACCATTTGTGCATAGAGAAGCTGGTGACCTCCACATAAAGTTAATTTGCACAATGCATCCCCCCCAAACCTGTCTACCTGATGTGTTTAGTGTTCAGAGGCCTGAGCCTCTGTAACTTTTTACATGTGGCCACTGGACGTTAAGGAGCCAGGGCTGGCCTTAAGCAGGGCCAGAAGGACCCATGGCCCAGGCCCCATAGTCAGGAGGGGGCCACGCAGGACCAGTGCTCTTGAGGCCCCAGGACAGGTTATTTTTTCAGGGGTGTCTCCCTACCTGCAACTCTCAGCCCCCAGGGTGGCTGCTTCCTGGAAGGTCTTGCCCCCCTCTCACCTACTAGGGTGGGGGAGTAGCGCCCTCCCGCAAGAGATTAAAGGGGTGAGACTAAAGAGGGCAAAGCTATGGCGGCCCTGCATTTTATTCTTGCTCTGGGCCCCACAAATTCTAAGGCCAGCCCCCGCCACAAAAAGCTGGTATGCAGTCCCCTAACTTTTGTAATGACCGACCTTATTATTGTAAACGGCCAGACAAGAAATCACAGAATATTTGTAGTGTAGGGGAAGGTGGTCAGAGTAATGAATCAGTTAAATGATCACACACAGTAATAATCTGAATGTAGCTGAGGGGGAAATGTTCATCTGCATTTTAGCCTTTATTCAAGTGCACCCATCCCTGGGGTCTATACTCCCATCCTTGAGCTTTCCCATACTTCACCTCATCAGACGTAACTAATGACAGTTATGAGTCAAACCACCACAGGGTGCACTCAGCTTTGGCTCCCAGATGGAGCTGAAACAGAGACCCGATTTGGTACCAGCGGGTACCAAATTTTGATATACCGGTTATTGGTATTTTGGTACCCAATCGAAAACCAGTTTGGGTACTGAAAAGTACCCAAAATATTCAGTTCAGGTACCGGACGTTCAATGGATATACCCATTTTTGCAAGTACTCATTTCAGCTCTGCTGTCAGCCACTTTGATGCCAAATAAGTATGTCAGTTGAGTACTACCACTGGTATTTATCGGTCCAGTTAATTGTGACTCTCAAGAGAGGGGGCTGGATGTGCTGCCACGGTACAATCTGGGGATAATTTATTTCAGATATTTACTGTTAGTAGTAGTTAAGTGTTGTTCTGGATCATATTGGAATAATCCACATTAATTCCACTGGCTTCAGTGGATTGAAACCAGTGGGCCTCAAGGAAAATTTCCCTAAATTTCCACACAAATTAGTCTTCTTCAAACACCATGTCTGTATGCTAGAACCAGACTTTCTCTTATAAATATATACTATAGGTTCCGTTTGCTTTTTTCACTTCCATCTTGGAATTCCAACAATTTCCACTGGGAGACACATTCCCTCCAGTCCGTAATGGGGAATTCTCCCAACTCAAATAGAAGCCTGCTCTCCAGCACAGGGCTGAGACTGCCCTTTTTGTTAGCACAGTTTCTGACCACAGTTGCTGAAAATGTGCTCAGCAAGTCAATCAGTGAACAGCTTGCCTCTTACAGGCATAGAATTCTTGCTGCAGAAGAGCTTCTTCCTGCTAGCAATCGGAAATTTCATTGCAAGGGGGGAAACCTGCCAAATGCGTTTCCTAATAGAAACTGCTTGGACTCCAGGATTAGAGGGTTTTGAAAAAAAAGAAAAGAAAACAACAAAGACTTGCACTATTTCAGTCAAGCCAGGAACCAGGCCAATTGGCTGGTTTAGGGGAGTAACTATCCAATTTCTTTACCTGGCCAAATAACTGATGATTGAGAGATTGCAGGCTTCCTTTCTCCCCCTTCCTTTCTCCTTTGTCTCCTTTTCTGCTTCCCTTCAGACAGCATGAATGGGAAGAGGCCATGCGGGCTGCCCATTCCTCCCCTCAGGGAGCGAAAGTGGGAGGAGGCCCCTCCCTTGGGCAGCAGTTCCTTCATTCACCTCATTCAAATACATGTTTGCTGTGCTCCCATTTAGAGGCTGACAAGAACTAATATTCCATAGGATGGGATTTCATTTCTCTCAGCCACCCACTTTTCTACAGCAAAAACTCAGACAGGCAGAACATTGAGCTAGGCCAGGGAAACACAGTGAAAGGTTGACTGGAGAACAGAAGGAAAGGGGTGGCAAGGGGGATGCTGGTAAAGGGAGAAAAAAGGAAAGGGTTTCTTGCAAAGGGATGAGGACTTACCAGAAGGAAGGCCAAGGCGGAAGTGAAAGGACAGGGCAATTGCCCGACAGGGCAATAGCAAAAATTCAAAATAAGTGGGGATGTCTCTTCCCGCAATGCCCCACAGCCCTGTGTCCAGAGCTGCCACTTTTATAAGTCGCTACCAAGGTCATGGTGGCTGCAGTCACTAGCAGACGTATTGCAGTGAAGAGCTCCACTCTGCTCCCTGCTGATGGTGTATGAATTTGCCCAACAGCTGGAGGAAATGAGGGCTGCTCTGCCTGTCATCCCAACTGTCAGGGAATTCAAATGCTGTGGGGCAGCAGAGTGGCACAGAGCACAGTTCCCTCCTTAATATTGACACACACCCCTCAGAAGTCTTGCCACTACTGCAGGAGGGACAGGGGACCAGAATTAAGGGGTCTTTGGAAGGCTGCGTCTCCCCCTCCTATCACCACAGCAAACTTGGGATAAAAACAAAACAGGCAAGCAGAGAAGAGGGGGAAGAACTGAGAAGAGGAGTTGGTAGCCAAGAAAATAAAATGAAGGCAAAATATTAAATATAAAGGTGGATGAGAGTGGAAGTCGGGGAAGAGGAACATTTCTTCTAGTCTTCCCCCCCCTTCTTCCCCCCCAAACAACCCATCAGCAGGTCTCAGGAAGGATTACATTCTGTAAACAGAAAGGCTATGAAAATCATTTTTTTTCCTGGTCAATTCTAGATATGTTGTTTTCCAAGATCCTAATGTCATCATTTGTATTTTTTTTCCCCCCTGGATGCAGGCCCTTTAGAGGTTTAATGGCCGAGGGTGAAATCTGACTCAAACCTAAGCTCCTTCTCCAAAGATGATTTTTTTTCAAAAAAAATAATAAGCTACACAACTCTGCAGTGGATCCATTTGTGAGCCACACTAGCTGTATTTCGGTAATGTGGAAACAAACAATTTAACAAATTGCACGCTATACCCTCAGTTGTAATAGGGGAAACTGTCTGGTCTCTATTTTAAGATGCACATCTTCCTAGCTGCATTGTTGAAATTGATAATTATAATAAGCTCACAGATGTCCATCTATATTTAAAGTGGGCATTGAAGTTAGGAGGAAATAAGTATCTGGGAGTTTTATCTGAAAATTTTAGAAGCTGCTCTCCCACTTCTTTCTCCCCTTATTCCACTGTCCCACCCCTCCCCCAAGACAGGTTCAGTCCTTCACCACATTGCTCCTGCCCCCTTCTCAGTACTTCAAGTTTGCTCTTCTCCTTGAATCAGCAAAGTGAGAACTATTCTGGCTACTGCCCCAAAGGAAGCATAAACTTTCATGCCTTCTGGTATTTAGCACCTTGTGGTATGCCCTGGAGCATAAGTGGTGGGTAAATTCCAGAGTGTCTTTAAAATTAATTAGATCAGGAAGTCTGATACAAAGGGTGTTTTCAGACAGACGGGCTGGCCTGGTTCTGCCCGCTTCTGCCCACTTCACCCCCAGGTAGCCTGTCCCTCTAAGATAGGCAGGTGAAGCAGGCTGTGCCCGGTGGTGCTCCAGAACATCCCAGAACACTACCAGAGTAGGCTGGCCATACCCAGGACACCAGCCCAAAGTGGAGCAGCTGTTCATTTGATGTACGCTTTCAGCCAGCCATTGCCCTGGGCAACACCGTAGAGTTGCAGGCACCAGCCTAGAGTGTTGTGTGATCGCCCGCAACTCTGTGGTGCAGTGTGGGGTGGACCACAGGCCAGGGAACAAACTGGGGCTATCTGAACCCAACCCAGGAGGAGGTGGATGCAGGGGTGCACCCCCAGAGCAGCTCCAGCCAGGCAGGGCAGAAAGGAGCCAAAACCCAATTTCAGTGGAGAGGACTAGCCAGGGCTGCTAGGGAAGGAGGTAATTTGCCCTGGTCATCATTTGACCAAGTCATGTCCCATTGCAGTCCCTGAGGTCAGCTGGGAGCACCCTCTTGCAGTTACCATATGCCCACCAAGTTTCCAAAACAAGGGCATGCAGAGAGGCGCTTTTGGTAGCTGCCCCACAATTATCCCTATCCTTGCCACATGGACCTGCCTGCTGTCATTCTCATCGTAACCAAGCCAAGTACGTGCACCTGAGACCTTGCATCTTCATGAATGTTAGACCCCTTGTCTCTCCCCTAGGGGCAGGGACCGTGTCTATTTTATTACTTTGTAAAGTGCCAGGTACACTGCTGGCGCTATATAAATGTTTGTTAATAATAATTATTATTATTAATAATAATAATAATAATAATTAATAATTATGAAACTCCCTCCCCTTGGAGATTCATCTAAGTCTCAGCCTGGTCATCTTCCAGAAGTGATGTAAGACCTTTTTTTTTTTTTTTGAATGGCCAGGTGTTTAGCAGGCAGGGATAGGATTGGAAGAGATTGGGTTTTGTTTAGGGGTGTTGGAGTGTGGTTTTAAGAGGATTTTTAGATGCTTTTTTATAGATTGTAAGCCACCCTGAGCCTTAATGGAAAGATGGCATAAAATTTGATTTATTTATTTATTTTATTATTTATTTTATTTTATTTTAAAATTTTATTTTAAAAATTTGTTACCCCGCCCCTCCTGCCACAGGCAGTTCGGGGTGGCTTACAATCATTAGCATACTGATGAGTTGCAGTGGGAATCTGACAATTGTCATTCAATTTTAGTTTTGTTTATTTAAAGAACTACAGTGTTATAACTTCAACAGTTCTTATACTTTCTCCCTATTCCTTCTTAATATATTCTCTGAAAATCTCTTTGATGCTAAGGATGCAACTCTGAAGCCATTTGCTCTGGAGTAGTTCCATGGTCTTCAGTGGGACTACATTAGAGTAAGTGATTTGAGCCTTTGAGGATTGTGCAGCCTAAATGAGACAACATGATACTGCTCAATCCCCAAATATCTGACAGTCAAAGATTTCACTCCTCCAAATGCTTACTTATATTCTTAACTGTAATCCCATTTGTTTCAATGGGGACTAATCGTGGAATTAAAGTGCTTGTAGTGGCAGGATCTAAAAATAGTATACCAACACAGGCTCTCATGATCAGGGTTTGTACTGGTACACCACTTCAAGAATCAGAGCCACAGAGAAGACAAGATACTCTGGGAAATCCAGAGGAGGAAGTAACATTGCTTTCAGAGGGAATATACCATTAAAGAAAAAAACACCCGCTGTAAATCCAGACTTTGAAAAGAGTAATATACACAGCCTCAAAGTTTACATCATGCTAAGGAAAATGTTTGTAAACTAGCTTGTTATTTTTACTGACTTTTTACTGAATGTGGTTTTTTTTAAAATGTTTATACTGACAGTCAGTAAATTTAATGATGGCTGGCTGCCCATAGGAGAGGAATACTGGAAACAGCAGCCGAGCTGTAGCTCAGCCAAGGAAAATATTCCATCTCCTTTTTGGTACAGCAGCACCATTCTGCACCAAAGACACCAGAAACTGCAATCTTACCACAGTGTTGAATTTCTGCAGACGTTACAATTATTGCAAAATACCCATTGTCCACACATTTGTACTACTGAAACAGCACTCCTTACATCTGCAAAGAAAAGGGTAACGTATTTCTAAAATAGCTAGGTTATCGGTGTTGTAGTGGGTCATGTTTTACTTCTCTTGATGGTAGTAATTCCAGTGGTTTAGGCAAGTTGTTCCTAAATTTTATGTCTTTATGACGGCATTTTGAGACTTAGATATAACCTTGTGATGCCTGAACAGCAACAAAGACATGTATCATATATGCAGTATAAATCGTGATTGCAACCCCATCCCCACAGATGGCACCACCCCACTTGGGAGTCTGACTCCCAGTTTAGGAACCACTACTTTCAGTTTAGGTAATAGGTATGCATTAGTTGGTTGCAGGACATTAATCAACTAGTTGCTGGGACCAGCCTTAGAGATCTACTTGGGGGCTAGTCATGCTCCCACTCAAGTTTATTATAATTTATTATTTATATAGTAACAGCAATATGCCTGGCCTGAAGAGTCTTGAAGTAGAAACAGATCCCTGCCCCAAGGGTCTTACAATCTTGAATGGACAAAGAAGGGGGACAAATGAGAGGGGAACACAGGGAGAGACAGAAATACATTAATGAAGTTGAGATATCACAGGAGTACATGCTTAGCTTAGTTACAAGGAGAGAAGTGGAATACTGAAGGAGCATCACTCAGCCGTTGGGGGTGGGGGGTAAAGAGCTAGGAAAAACCTGATAGAAGAGGTAGGTTTTTATTAGGAGTGATTTGAAGTTCAGGAGAGAGTTCCAGGGTTAGGAGGCAGCACTGGAGATGGGGTGAAGACGGGAGATGGTCTGACATATAGTTAGTAAGTACCTGGTGTTCATGCAAATCATGTAACAAAGTTATAGAAGCAAATATGTAATTGATGACGCTAGCACCCCAGCAGGAATAATGAGTAAAGTTTCCCTCACGGTCTCTGGCAAGAAGGTCATTCAGAACCACCAGGTTCAATTCATCAAGAATATTTAATACCAGAGGGGCTCGGGAGGTATAGTACTGCTGTCTAGCAAGGGAGATAGCCGATTTGAGCGATGAGAGGCAGAATTTGAAGTGGAGGAAGTCGGCGTGGTAGTGGGATTTGCGCCAGAGACGTTCCGCAGCCTGGGTTCAGCAGCGGAGATGTCGAATGGTGGGGGTGATCCAAGGGCGAGGGTTATGGGAGTAAGGGGGGCAAGGGAGTCGAGGGTGGAGGCGAGAGAGGAGTTGAAGACGGAAATGGCAGAATCGGGGGAGGAAGAGGAGGAGAAGACTGAGGGGAGAAGAGGACAGAGGGAGGAGGCAAAGTCCTGGGGCACAGTGGCCTGCAGATTGCGGAAGGGACAGGGAGATGGGGGAGAGGAGGGGGAGCAGTGGGAGAGGCTGAAGGAGGCAAGGAAATGGTCAGAGATGGGATGGTGTTTGAAGGAGAGATTGGAAACAGAACAGTTCCTAGAGAACACGAGATCAAGCGACTGACCATCAGTCTGGGTGGGGGAACAAGTCCAGAGGTGGAGATTAAAGGAGGAGGCTAAGGAGAGGAAGCGAGAGATGTAAGGTTGGAAGGGTGCATCAACATGGATATTGAAGTCACCAAGGATGAGTGTGGGGATGTCGTCAGAGAGGAATAGGGTGAGCCAGGCCTCAAACTCGGAGAGAAAGGAGGAGAGGGAGCCGAGGGGGAGGGGGGGCAGTAGATAACAGCAACACGAAGAAGGAGAGGGGAGTAGAGGCGGACGAAATGAGCCTCAAAGGAGGGGAAGGAGAGAGAGGGGGGAGGGGTTGAAAGTGGCAGGAAGAGGCGAGGAGGAGGCCCACACCACCACCCCGGCCTTCGGAGCGGGGCTGGTGGGAGAAGGAGAGGCCTCCGTAGGAGAGGATTGCAGGGGTGACAGAGTCAGTGTGGGAGATCCAGGTTTCAGTGAGGGCAAGAAGGTGAAGGGAGCGAGAGAAGAAAAGATCATGGATATAGGGGGCTTTATTAGCAGAGGAGCGACCGTTCCAGAGGTAGCAGGACAACGGGAGTTGATCGGGGGGAGAGACACGGAATGGGGATAAGATTAGGGGAAGGGGGGCAATGGAATCGGTGGGAGATGGGAATTGGGGCAGAGGGGGAGCGGGCAAGAAGTGGTGGGGGGAGGAGAAGGAGGAGGTGTGGGGATGGTGGAGTGGGATTATAGGCATAGTGGAAGGCAGGAGGAAAGGGGAAAGAAGTAGGGGGAGAAGCAGGAGAGAGGGTATGGGGGTATGGGGAGGGAGGGGAAGAGAGGAGGGAGGGGCTGAGAGAAAATGACAGGCATCTTGGTGGGTCCACAGATACAGGATGGTACCAGGTGCACAGGAGCTTCCCTGTTGGATTGCCTAGTACTGATAATTAGTAGAATACAAATTCTCCTAATACCATTTTGTAACTGGTGCAATGTTAAACTCAAACCAGCCATTTGTAAAAGTAAGGCAAATACTATCCTGAAGTTTTGTAACAATAACCCGTATAAGGCAATGTCAGTGAAAATATCTCTGTTCACAACTCTAGTAAAGCCATAACTAGAATTCACACTCAAACCACCACAGAGAATGTCAAGTTTGCTATTCTTCACCATCTTTCCTTCCTAAACTATAGCAAGAGAGGAAATAAACAGGCTATGAACCACTTAGAGGGGAAAGAAACATGAGCCATGATATCTTGTAAATAACCATCAAGACTCAAGTCTTGAACCCTTGTCCCTGAGAGGGGGGGGAGGTTTTGGTGGGGGGGGGGAAGAGACTGGGCCTGTGGTGCTACTGCTTCACTTCACCTTGTCTCATGTCCCGCTATTCCCCACAAGAGGCCTGTCTTGCCCTTGCCACACCCCCTCATCTGTCTCCTGCCCTTGCCACGCCTCCCAGCTTCCTGGTTGGTTGGCTGACAGCCAGCATATAAGGCTGTCTACTAGTACCAGGATGCTGGCAACTTTTTTTCACTGTTTCCAGCCCTGCAGCTATTGCTCTGTGTTCCCATTTCCCAAATCCTTGCTCTTGATCCTAGTTCTGCCTCTTCTCTAGTCCCCCCTGTGTTGTCTCCCATTCCCCTCCCTGTCTTGTCCTCCAGCCCTGATCCTGACCCCTTCCTCCCCCCCAAACCCCACGTCCTGGATGCCCCTCACCCTGTGACCCTTACAATAACCCATAGTTAGCCAAAAACAAAAGGGATAAATTACTCAGGGCTTAGAACAAAGGGGATAAATTACAGAGGGCTTAGAACAAGAGATACTAGTACCTGATCCACTAAAGTCAATGTGAGAATTCCTACTGATTTCATATAATGCTGAATCAAACCTGTATAGCCTGAAGCTAGAAAAAAACCCATGCTAGATATTAGGAAACAAATTGAGAAAGAGAGGTCAGTTGGGCAATGACACACAGGTAGGGAGCAGATCCTACAGTGTTTTGGGATCTTTTGGAATGGGATATTATCTGAGTTATTACCATCTCATTATTTGAGGATTTGCTCCTGGATTTCTTTCATCTGTTGTGTATATACTAAAAAAAAAATATCTTTCCTTGGGAATAACAAGAGTTTAAGGCAAGAAAAGCACTGACACTTCAAACAACAACAGCAAAGCTAATGAATTTCTCGGTGACATACTATGACAGTGCCCAAGAGAGTCACACTTTGAAGATTTCTTTTTTAAACATTTAAATTTAGAAAAAGGAAATGCTGCATTGGTAACTGAGTCTGAAGCTTGAGCCCAGAGAGACCCCCCCCTTAGTTGTGACTTCAGGGTCCATTTTTCTGCTCTGCTTTGTAGCTTATGAAACTGACATCCTTTGACTTTGGGGGTATTCCAGACAAGTGCTGATAACAGACAATTTTAACAATGCAGTATGATTTTGTAGTTCAACATCTCTTACAGCCCAATTCTCAAAGCGCTCTGTTGGTGCAATCCAATTGAAGTAAAGGGGGTTTGTGTTGCTGGAGTGCTTTGAGGATCAGTGCCTCAGTCTAAAATACAAAAAACGCTTACTCTGGAGTAGTCCTCTTGAGTTTGATTGAAATTTTCTGAAGCAAGCGTTTTAAGCCACGGAGTCCTGCTCTCGAAAGCTCAGATCTTCAGACCCTACTGCAGACTTTTCTGCCACCAGAGACAGGTTGACTATGTGAAGACTTTCTTGGTACCAGTAGAATTCCTGCATGGTGCAGAGCCTCTGTAAACTAGTAGGTTAGAGAATCACTGTCAAAATGAGCACGTCTAGCACTTGGCCTATGTCACACTGTACATGACGTACACTATATTCACTTACACTGTAAAGTGTTGCCTTTTTCTCTAATGTGCATTTCGCACGCACGGACAACAAAACCATTGTTGGAAAACCCTACATTAGCAATCCCAGAACTTTATTTCTCCCTGCAATCTCCTGCACATGCAAGAATGCACTGCTCTTACCCAACTTTACCTGTCTGCCGCATTCTCATGATTACACATTACTTAGCGCTTACCTAGAACTCACCATTTCCTATGTACTTTAGAACATTAACAAAGCAGTCCTCATGGCATGCCTGTGAAATTTACAAGATGGTAATTTGAACATACAAGAATCCTGCTCTGAAAAGAGTACCGATATTAGGATTCTTATATATTACAATGTGCTGCATAGTCACATGAATGGAACAGGTTTACACAATGGGATGAGGTCATGGAAGGGATAAAATAAAGGAAATGATAGGTTCACCTAATCCAAAACACAGCTCATATGGTATAGATAAAGGTTTAGACCTTGCTACCTAGGCAGTATTCCCTTACAGTGTCAACCACACTGTAAAAACATTTACTTTATTTTGGGGAATAGAATAGTGAGGAAAAAACAACCTAGAATTTAACATTTTCAAAATATTCTTCTGAGCTAGAAAGTAACATGCAATGATGATAAGATGTGAGACTTGCCTATTCTCTAGATGCTTCTGTCAAGAAATAAAAGATTTAAAAAAGCTGGCTTTTAATTTGTAGTGTGTAGGCTGCCATTCAAGGAAAAAAGAAAAATGAGCATTGGTGTTCTACCACTCTCTGTTTTCAGAATGCGTTAATAGAAGCTCAAATCTGCACAATGAATGCTGACACCAGCACTTAAGCAAGTAACTCCACCCCCAACCCCATGCCTAGGTGCCAATCTGAGTGACAAAGGTTCTGCTTCATTTCCTTTTGTAGTCAATGGGAGTCTCTCTTGTGACTGTAATGGGAGCTGGACTGAGCTCAAAATGTAGGCTTTGAACTTTCTGTAAAGGAAACGAAGTTTGAAAACTGGGTTCTGTATAATCCTCCTAAACTAACTCTACATTAGGCCTCACTACTCAACCCACTTGCTCCACAGTAGTTCCATTGACTAATGAAACTACTCCGGAATGAGTGAGTGGCTTGAAGATTGCAGCCTTAGGGGGCAAAATTTTGTTGTTAAATTCTAATGGCAGATTTTGACACTGATATTGGGTGTTAAACGTGCAGGTGCATGCTGGGAGGTGGGATGACTCCCAGCCGGGTTAGGTCGGGGGATGGAAAATAACATTCCCCAGGCCTAGCCCAGACTGGGACAGGGGAGGAGAGCAATGTGTGGTAGGCTGGCTCCGCCCCCATGCTGTGGCCGGTGCCTCACCCTCCCGCCATGATGGGCAGCTGTGGATGTCAATAACAGGCAGCTTGGTTGGGTGGGCCGGGTAGGTCCAAAACAGATGCACACGTCTGGTTCGCCCAGCTCTGGCCCACCTGGGCAGCTTGCGGAGCTGGACCATAGGCCCAGTTCATTCCGGGCCCATGTTTCCATCCCAGTTGCCAACCCTGCTACAGTTTGAACTGGGCCCACATCTGGTGGACCTGAAACAAAATGCAGGGTTTGGTGCTGGCCCAGGTGCACCAGAGCAGGCAAACGGGGCCACCATCACATTAGTTAACTCTCATTCTTTTCACAGAACAACCTATGCACATCTGCATGTGTAAAACCACTATTGACAACAGAATATTTGGGTCAAGATCTCAGCAGAGACGTTTGCCTACAGTGAACTTGCAGTCACAACTTTGTGCATTAAAGATGCAGCCCTTGCAGTCTTCATACATTTTTTTCTCTGAGACAGTGCTTTAGAATGCCATGAACACAGGCCCGCATAATTGAACGCATAACGCTTTTTCTTTTCTTAGCTGGCACATAGTCTGTTTCAGTCAGCTGCAGGCCCAGATGTCTCTGTAGGGTAATATGCGGCTCTTCGTTGTCAACTTTCCTCCTCTCAGGGCAGAAGCAGGCAGGCCCCTCTGGTCTGCTTTCAGCCTCTTCAGTGGCAGCAGGAGAGCTTTCAAACAATTCCTGAATGAAATTTTAAAAACCACAATGGATTAGCACTCTAACATTGCTTTGTGACAGACATCTCTAGGCACACAGACCCCCCCTTTTGAAATCACCCTTGGGGAAAAATCTTTCTTACCTTTGAATTTTGAGCTGGAACGGCTGTGCTGAGCAGGGGTAACCCATCTTCTGATGCCTCTGACCACACCGGGGTCTCCTCAGGGGTCTTAATGTTCATGCAAGTTTCCTCATCATGGACAGGCATACTAAAAAGAACTTTGGTCACAGGGCTGCACTCAGCATTCTCATACTCTGAACTTGAAATGTAGCATTTTCTGCTTAAGCGTCTCACCATGGCTGGTGGCATAGTCAGTTCCAAAGATCTCACTGGGCTAGTGTCGCCAAGTAAAGCCATAGGGGTTTTCGCATGTAGCAGTTTGTCTCTCATTTGCCGGTCTTTGCCGTGTTAATAAAATGACAGCCCCTCAGAAAATGGTGGCTTTTTATGCACAGCCCATGGGCAGCGCTAAAGCATGATCCTCTATGGGGATTGGTTGAGGGCCATGGGAGGTGTTCTTAGAGGGGTCACAGGATCCTGTTTCCACTAATCCTACCTACCCATGAACCGTCACCCCATTGGTTCGTAGCTCTTTAGGGCGGGGGCCTAGGCAGATGAAACCCTTTCCTCTTGGTACTTTTGCGTCCCCATTATACTTTGAGAATGCCTGCACGCCCACCAAATCTGCCTGCCATTGTGCATCCACTCCAGATAAAACTGTTTTGTTCCTTTTAAAATGCTTGTGTGCTGGTTTGTGCAGGGTATAGGCGTCCTGGTCTGAAAGCCGGGACACCACCTCTTTCTTAGACAGAGTTTGACTTTGCTTTTTGGCAGCCTAAAATAAAGGATTCACTCCTCCAAAACTTCCAGCCTCTCCAGAGGAGTAATAAATGCTTTCTAGCAGCCCCCAAACATGACTGCCCCCACGCAAGCACTTCTACTTGAGCATGGTGGGATTTCCGGTCCCTGGGGAGGCGGCGGGACTTCCAGGCACCTGACCCGTCACCAAGACAGGACTTCCAATAATGTGATCTGGGAGACGGGACTTCCGGTCACGTGACACAAGAGGCAGGACTTCCAGTCCCGAGGAAGCATGACCACCTGTCAAACTGATAACAATCAGTTTGTTGAGAAGTGTACCCATTACTACTCTCTTGTTTCAAAATAATTTATTTTATTACGTTGTGGTTTTGCACCAAGCATCCTGTATTATCACTGTGAAAAGAGTGTAGCTCTTCTCTGCAATCAAGATGGGCTGCACAATTCTCCAGCTGTTTAGTGCCAGAGCTAGCCCTATTCACTTCTATGGATATCATGCCAGTGCTAAGTGCTACTGATTGAGCTAAACAGCTAGATAGTTCCTTCCTAAATCATTATGTACACAATTATAATGTAAATACATGTTTTTATTTTACATATTTGTGTGCTCTAGTCATTCTAATTTACATCAATATGTTAACCCAAGGCCCTATAGATATGCAGAGTGCTATGCATATGCATGTCTGGAATACTGAATGGGATCCTTGCTTTTTCCTTCAGTCTTTGGCCAAGCATATTTTTATGGATCGTTCTATTCAAATATCAGCTGCAATGGGCAATGTTCAAAGATACTCATGCAACACTGCTGGTGCTATATAATAATAATAATAAATTAATAAATAAATAATAAATTACTCTGCACTTAACGCAAGCAACACACACCAGACTTTCCTTCATTAGTCCTAACAAAATGCTATTGCTCAGCTATGTAATTATTTGCTCACCATTAGCACTGTGTGAATTGGGTAGATTCAGTTTGTGAGATAGGGAGGCCTGATAATTCTTTTTCATTTTAAAAAATGTAAATTTATTGCCCACTTGTAAGTGTCAGACAAGCCTAAGGCCGTTTTTAGACGAGCGCGCGGTGCGCTCGCGCGTCGTTGCCAAAATTCTGCGAGACAGGATTAGACGAGACGCTGCCGCGAGTCACGTGCACAAGAGGGGGACGCACATTCTTTTCTGGCCGCGATATGACCGGGTCAGCGATTGAGGTGGTCAGATCGCGGCCAGAAAATAATACCATTGAACACCAATAGCTACAGCTCATGATGAATAGGAAACTATGAATCCAAGGTCAAAGTACTATTCATTGAGATTTGGAAGAGAGGGAAGCACCACAGGGTGATTTCAGACGTGACGGTAGCCCTATTGGCCCCATCACGGAATCACCCAAATGATTCCCCGGTGGAATCAGACCGGCCCGTCAAAAGACGAGCCGGCAGATTCTGCCGGGGAATCAGGGAGGGGGTGGGGCTGTGCGGCACAACGTGCGGCCGCACAGCCTCACCCCCCCACACACACACACTTCTGAGGCCGGCCGCCCTCTGGGAGATGGGCGGGCACTGTAGCTAATGCGGCCGCGACGGCCACCCGCCTGCCCCCCAGAGTATTGACCACGGCCCGGAATCAGTGGCGAGCATAGCCGCCAATTCCGTGCCGTGGCCAGGGGTCAGATGAGACGTTACCACGCTCAACCACGGTGAATCCCGCCATGGTTGAGCGTGGTAATGTCATGTCTGTTGGGGGCAAAAAGTGATTCCTGCCAGGGGTTCACCCCCGGCAGGAATCACTTTAACCACGCTTTCGGAGATGGTCCCCAAACCATCCTTGAAAACGTGGTTATTTTGATCCCCGCCGGTGGTACACTGTGGTGAACATCTGGCAGGGATCAAAACAGACATTACGGGACCATTCCCCACCACAGGGGATGGTCTGTGGTTGAGCGTGGTCTCGTAACATCTGAAAATACCCACAGTGTAGAAAACCTTGGGTGAGAACTACAGGAACAAGTTGCAGTTCAAATGCATTTTTAAAATCTTGTCAGCCGACCTGAGATGCTTATAACAGGAGGGGGCAGCATATACATTTTAATAAATAAATAAATAAATTCATTAATTAATTTCCCTGGAAATGGAAAAAAATGGGATTCACTTGCCACAAGGAGGAACCGCCAGTAAGCCAAAGATTTGTGCTGGGGCTTTAAGGAAATTAAGGGTTGCAATAATTATATCTGGAAGCCATTCCTCCGCTCCTCCAAGCAGTCAGAGGCCCTTGACTCTCAGATACTACGGCTGCAGGATTCTGGACAAAATTTGGCCAGGGTCCAGTTGAAATAGAACTGCACAAGGAGGCTGCCTCAGCCACCTCAGTGTCCAAAGAGATCTGCCTTTTCTTCTGTCAGCACTGCCATATCCTGGAAGGCACTAGTAAGGCCACAGACACAAGCATTAGCAAAAGAAAGCTCTCCCACCAGCATAGTTTTTATTTACTCCCACAACCTATGGCATGTGGGATGGGTGGGAACCCATAATTTGCCATTAACATGGGTTTTTCAGCTTTTGCTGTTGTTCCTCATTACAACAGTACACTATTCATCCCCAGTGCTGTTCCCATGTAGGGGCTCATTTCCCTCAGCCCCTGCTTACTCTGTTCCACAAAGGACACCTTTTCCAGCTGCTCACAGCAGAACAATGGAATTTACTGACAGTTAATTCTCTGACATTCATGACCTGTCTTTTTCCCAAGGACACCCATTTCAGCTGCTCATAGCAGAATAAGTCCCTCCAGATGTGTTATCTGTCCTCAGATGAATCATGCAATTGGGGGATGGAGGCGTGTTTGAACATGGGCTGTATGTAGCTAGCTGCTGGAGGACTAATTTCTTATCAATTTCTTTCTTTGGGCAACTACTCTTCTGAGGAACTTCTGCCTCTGCTGCAAAAGGAAGCTTATGGACATAGCCTGGAGTTGATTAGGCCCAGTTCTTACGCTGCTCAGACCATGGGTGCCTCCGTACGGGCTGCAACAGGCTTGATCCCTGCACACCCCATGGGGGGCATTTCTACCCCTCCTGCCTCAGGCATCTTGGACACTTTGGGGCCAGTGCAGGGAGCGGGACAGATGGTCCCCTGCCCGTGGGGCAGCGTGGCAGCTGGGTGGGAGGGCTGCTGTCAGCCACCCTGCCACACCCTGTGGTGGACTGAGACACCGGCCACAAAGTGGGGCAAACGGGGACCGGGCACATGAGTAGTAGCACACTACCACACCTTGGCTGCCCACTTTGGGTAAGGTTGCTCCATGCTGCATCCTCGGCTTTTTTCTGAGGACGCAGCATGTAGCAGTCAGCTGCCCGCCCTGCCTTGTGTGGGGGTAAATATCTAGTGGCCACCAGGCACACGATGCAGTGCATCGTCTGATAAAACTGCCCAACGTGGGATAAGGCTGCCCCTGGCACGGTAAGTGCATCATATGGCTGCACCCCATGGGTCAGGCAGGCACTTGCCTTTTCCTTCCAGAAGGAGGGCTATACCAAAGAAGTGGAGCAAGAACAGCAGTATCGGCTCAAGCAAGAGGTGCAAGAGAGGCAGGACTGTCTCATGCAGAAACTTGCCATGCAAGGCATGAAAAGTGGACACAAGATCTTCTCTATATTGGGGACCTGATGTAGGCCTCCAAGCACTGTCTGAGGTATTACATGGGTAAGCAGACAGCTGTTTGATTCTATAGCTTGCTTTGCAAAGCTTGGTAACCCTACATTTGTTCATCCGCAGGGATGATGGAACAAATGTGTGTATCCTCCTGCTGATACAGCGAAGGCCACAGCTGCTCAGCTAATTCCATTACACAGGCTTGTGACACATGAAATAGGCACATTCACTCCTGATTAGCCACTCCTTTTGCACAAGATTTCCCCACCAATCCATGCTCTTTGCGCTGCTCCTGGTACTGTGTGTTCAGCTTCTCCACCATGGCATACAGTTTCATGTCACAGTCGGCATGGGGAAATGAAGAAGAGAGCAGCAGAGACCCTGCCTCCCCCTCATTTCCCCTGGCCGAAACTGCCCCCTCAGTCTGTAACAGACTGAGCCAGGCAGGCGAGGGGGCCCGACCAACCAGCGTCACAACCGGCAGAAGTTAGGGAGAAGCAGAGGCCCTGCTTCTCCCTCACGCTGCTGGCCCCCTCCACGGCCTAGTTGGGGCCCAGGCCACCTCCGGCCTCAGGCTGGAGTTGGTGATAGTGGCCTGGACCCGGGCCCAGAAAAAAGAAGTGGCGACAGACGGCACAAGAGCGGCGAGAGCGGATCAGTTACAAGATCCAAACAGCTACTCGGGCTTGGGGATGGGGGGGAGGGGAGTGCCCCTCCACCCATTCCTGAGCCCAGGCCCAGGTAACACCCCGAGCTCAGTGGGGAGTGCCCCCCTGAGCCGGGAAGCGCCCCTAGGCCTGGCGGCCGCCAGCAACCACACCACATCCTGTCTGAAACACACACACACATCAGGCCCATGTCCTAGCTATGGGCCTATCTGAAACGATTTACATCGGCTCTGCAAGACCCTTCGTCCAGTGTTCAATAATGGACTGGAAGCAAGCAGACTTTTTCCTTCAGCTCCACGTTATCTTGGTACTGCTTGCTCTGCTCAATGTACAGTGCCCAGTTCAGCCCCAGAAGTGTCAGGAACTCAAGCTCCTCATCATATGTTCTGAAACATTATCTGCCTTTGTATTTTACAGTCACTTTTACAAGGCTCCCTGTATGATGAGCACAGCTTGAGCCAACAAGGGGAAGAGAATGCAGGAATTCATACTGCCGGGTGTTGGAATTAGGGGAAGGAAAACAGCATGCCATGACAACATGAAGGCAAAAATGGAAGTGATGGCCAAATCATGCCAAGGCCAGCAATCTACCATATTCATTGTGTTCACCACATAACGTATTGCAACAAAATCAGGGGAAACAAACTATGGGATATCACCTGGGTATGCAACTGTGGGTGAGGCTACAAGAGGCTACATCAGGCAACACCTGATAACCTTTTATCAAAGACACATGTAAAACATCCTGACTAGAGAAAGGCTGGTGAGGCCATGCATGTATCACTCCATACTTTGCTACTTGCCAAATGTAGCATGCAAAGTGAAATAGGGTCAGTAGTCTTTGACAGGATTTCCAGCTCTGTCCCTGCTCAGACATTCCCTCCCTGTGAAGTCTTTACACAACACTTCCTAGATCCTGCCTCTAACTTGGATTGCCCCAGTGTCCTCTGAGCTCTCTAACACAACATTCAGCTACAGCTAGGTTACTGGTAACTTCAGGAGTGGCTCAGAGTCATTACTCATCTGTCTTGGGTAGTAGACTACCCATCTAGTTTCTCCTAGCTGACATTAATATAAAATTGTCATTCCTGGGGTCCACAAAAGGAAGAAAAAGTCTTAAATCATTGTGAGTAATATGAAACATGAGAGGTTGAGACCACATAATCTAAAACACAACCACATCTCCTCCTGACACCTTCATCTGTAAACATTTACAGTCAACTTATTTTGAACTGTGAGGTAGTCTCTGAGAGGTCTCTTTTCAGCTTTGAATTACTTTCCAAATAATCTAGGCTGGTTTATTGGTTTATTAACATTGTTAATTCCCTCCCTCAAAACATCTGAGCAACACATGTATATCCTTAGGTCATGGGCTAGTCAAAACATGCTCTTCTGATAGACTCCAGAAACTATTCAGACTTGATGAAGAAGTCCCAAAATAACCCAAACCTTTTATACAACTGAAACAGAGTGAGCGAGGCTCATGTGTCACAAGGTTCCCTTAGTCCAAGGGAAGAGAATTCCAGAAGCACCAGGAGAGCAGGTGCTCAGCGGTGGCGACTAGAGACGCCGCCACCAACGTCACTAATGCCGTGACATGAGCCTGGTGTGCGGGTTATTTAAAATCATTTGTGCCACTTTGCAAGTGGCAGGTTAGGATAAAAGGCAGGCGGCAGGCCAGGAGAATGCATGCCTGCTAGAACGGCTCCAGAGTGCTGCAGGAGCCAGCGAGGGAACATAAGAAGTGCCATACTGTGTCAGACCAATGGTCCATCGAGCCCAGCATCCTGCCTCCGACAGTGGCCAATCACGGGGGCCTGGGAGAAGCACCCAACAGGTCACCATGCTAGCCATTCCCTGTGCGTCATCCCCAGGCTCTCGATAGTAAAGGGTTTTGTTCCCCAATTCTATCTGGCTAATAGCTGCTAATGGAGCTATCTTCCAGAAACTTGTCCAAACCTCTTTTAAACTCAGCTATACCGCTGGCCTTGACCACCTCCCCTGGCAGTAAATTCCACAACCTACTTGTGCACTGAGTGAAAAAATACTTTCTTTTCTCTGTTTTTACTAGGGATGGGCGAACAGATCGCGGTTTGGATTCAGCCGTTCGGTTCGGCTGCGTTCGGTTCGTCAGTTCGGTTCGTTCGTTCGGTTCGGATTTGTTTGGTTCGGTTCGTTCGTTCGGTTCATTCGCCGAGTTTGGGTTCGGATGTTCAGTTAATTCGTCCGAACAGGCTGTTCGGTTAGGCCGTTCGGCTGTTCGGTTC
>QEPC01009342.1:3559737-3584212 GCA_003113815.1 Sphenodon punctatus | reverse complement strand
TTTTTTTTTTTTTTTTTGCAGCCAAATCAAGTTGTTGAGTCATTTTCAGTTTGTGATCAACCACAATCCCTAGATCCTTTCCCTATGGGCTGCTGTCAAGGCAGGTGTACCTCAATCTTTCACATGTGCATTTGGTTTTTCTTCCCCAAATGCAGAACCTTACAAACCTCGTATCTTGGTTGAATTTCATTTTGTTTATTTCAACTGAGATTTCCAACCTGCCAAGTGATATAGCTGATTCTCCACCTAATCATACTTTATATGCTACACTTTCCCATTTAGGGTGACACACTTTTGTATCCTGTCCAGTTGCTGCTGCTGTACACTCTTATCTTTCTCAATCTCTTTTTTTCACTTGCTCCCTTTTATCTAGATCTATTCAACTCCACTTTAGCTAGTTAGATCTCCCTTACCCATATAGTACGGTATGCATGATCTACTAGAGACTATCTGCACTGCTTCATGATGGTATGTTACTCAAGTTCCACCTAGCTCAGGCAGGTCCATTCCAGTGTCGGTCACACTCATCCTTGATGCAGAGTTCCTTCCTGCATTCTCAGAAAAATATAATTTCTCTTTGAAACGTGGCTAAGATGCCAAACCATCGACCCAGCATCCCATCCTGCTAGACAGTGTGCAGGCGAATGACAAAGAAGCAAGCAATTTCCCCAGAGAGAGAGGTGCAGCAATACTTGCATTTGTTTGGTACTCCTTGCTGCTAGTGGTTTTTATTATAATAAGTACAGAGATTATAAGAGTCTTTAGTATGGCTGGAAAATCCCATCTTTTGACTTGTTGGAGGCCCAGATACTTACAGATGCTGAAAGAAGGAAAAACATTTAAAGGAAATATAAATTCATCAGGCAAATTCTGGAGTGTGACACTGCAAAGTAGGTGTAAGATTGTAGCTTTTACAAGAGATGTGACAGAAGAATTGTGCTTTTAGGAAATCAGCAATAGCAATAAAAATCCAGGGTGTGGGAAGATAGGTTGAATCTGGAGCTGTGGGAAGAATGTCAGCGTTCCCCATCTACACACATAACTCAGAGAAGTGGAGTAATAAAGGCAGATCAACTCACCTTGGCAGGAAGGAGGCTGTTTGCCTGTAGAACATACAAGTAACCTTCCAATAGGGCTACTTGTCTGAAAAAGCATTTTTAATTTGCAGCTGTTTTTAATTAAGGTCTATGCCTGCAAGCAGGTTTTAACAGAATGAATAAACTGTGTTTAATCCAATTCTTGCCCAATGTAAGCAGCAAGACCACCAGTCATGCATAATAAAATTATTCTTACTTCGAATGATTCTGGCATTAACTTTTCAGTCATTCCACGTGCTTACTAAAGGAGAGGGATAATAAGAAATCAAATGCGCAGTAAAAGGCTTACCAAGAAAACATCTGGACTTGAGGTCTATTTAGCAGGCACGTTGCTAATGACCTCACATGTTTTCTTAAAAGAAAGTGGCTTATTTTCTAAAAGATGAGCAGAAAGTCCAGATAGGAAAGAACTGATCATTTATTTTTATTCATGAAGTCATGGACAAATCTTCCTTCTAAATAATACATTTCAATTTGAAAATGTAAGGCAGTTCTTGGTGTGTTAGGTTTCCAGTGCACCTTTGCATTTCTGCCTTTTTTCCACATACATTTGTTTTAGATCTGGGGTTTTTTGATCTAAAATAAATGTAAGTGAAAACTCTAACCAAGAAAACCCCTGTTTTATTATTTATTTATTTATTTATTTATTTAAAATTTATATCCCGCCCCTCCTACCCCCTGGCAGCCCGGGGCGGCAAACAATAATCAATAAAACAATTTTAAAAATTTAAAACAATTTAGAAATACAATATTAGTTACATAGTTTATTGGTAACAGTGCTTTGAGAGAGTAAAGTACAGAAGGCAGCTCATGCAGTTTCAGTGTGGGGTATGGTTGCCACCTATGCACATTTTTAAGGAACACTTATGAAAAATTCATGTTGCAGGGCCTGCATTGGCACCTGCCTAAGGCACCAATGCAGGCCCTGCAACATGTATTTTTCATGTGTTCCTTAAAAAATTGCATGGGTGGCAAGGCAGCCCTAGTGTAGGGGGACTCTCAGCCAGTGAGAACAGCAGTGGGCAGGTTGGTGAGCCGCTACTTTTGCTTCTGGGACCACTCTTCAGGCTCACTCAAGCTGTGCTTGGTGCAGGACTGGATTGGGAGGGGTGGCAAAGGCTACTGGTGTCTGGGCCAGAGAGAGATATTATAGTTTGGCCTTTACAGTAAGTTAAAGTAGCCTCTCTGAGCTCCGATCATTCCTCTTTCTCCTAGTCACCTCCATGCTGAGACTGAAATGAAGGTGGTGTCACAAACTCACAGGGATTGCCTTATGCCAGGTGATTTAGAAATTCTGTCACATTTGGGGGTACACTTTCCTATTATGAACATTTCCCAAGATGCAACCCCTTGAATTTAATTGCTAAAGCTGAGCTCTGGCAAACCCCTCTTCCTCCACCACAAATTAAGACCTGGTTCTCCTTATGCTCCTGCTTCCACTCTAATGTTTTATTCTGTTCCATTCAATGTAAGATTTTACCCTGCTGTCATTCGTCGCTATTGGTGAGATGGCTTTGTAGGGCAGATGTCTCTGAGCGAGTACCCTCCCGTTTCCTCTACCATGACATTTTGGAGATAATTAAACAGCATGCTTGCTGTTCAGCTGCTGTCCTTTTGATCTAAGGAAGCAAGGGGAAAATCATCACACCACAAACAACATTTCCCTTGTCAGGCAGATTGGCAATGGCGCATAAGAGCAAATTCCATTCCCTTCCAAAAAGCTTCCTGATAGCCAAATGCTGGAGCAGTCTTGATCTTTAGAATCCTTGGATCTCCCATCCCAAACTAAGCAAAACAGGGCATAGAAGAAGTGGGTGCAATTCCCATGGAAGTCTGAGGATCAAATTTAATGGTGGAATGAGCAGGGGTGTTATGGTAAGTGCCAGATGTAATTTGGTCAGAATAAATGCATAAGTAGTTTAACCTGGCACTTATTTAGAATTCAGGCCAGGCTTAATAATAACCAGACTGCAGTTGCTCTGGATGGTTTGTTTGGTACAAACACCCCAAATACCTGATTAAGAGTATATCTTTTGTATGCAAGGAGAAGCATTGTGTGTATGTATAAAACTAGCCCAGCCAGACGTGTGGTCTCTTTGCCTCAGTTTCTAGCACAAGATGCACACATGGGATGCTTCCACATAGGCTGGGGCAGGCCTGATCCTCCATCCTGTGGAAGGCAAGTGCAGCTGCCACACATTGGCTGGCAGGGAGAGCTGACCACATGCCACCCCCCACCCCAAACCATCACCAGGTCCTCCAAGTCCCCTTCGCTGCTGAAATGGCGGTGACGGGAAATTTGTTGCTGCCCACCCCCCCTGTTGATGAGACACGGAGGAGGGGCCGCTGCGGGGAGGCTTGGTAGAAAGCCTCCTCCGCAATACTGTGAAGGTTGCCAGGGCAACCAGTCCTGTAATGCATGCGCACTGTGTGCGCTGCGTGGGCTTTGGAGGCCCGCCCCTTTTAGGAAGGGTGGACCCCCTGTGAGCCGTGCAGGAGTGGCACTGCAAGGACTGAGGCAGAGGAGTCAGCAGCAAGTCCATGTTGCTGCTGAGTTCAGAGCCCAGGCCTTGTAGGGGGAGGGGGTTCGTTTCCACGTGGCCATGGGAAAGGCTAAAAAGAAGACAGAGAAGAGGAAGGTGCCCACATTGGCGGAGGAGTGGAACTGGAGCAATGAGACAGGCGGGGGCAATGGAGCGCAGGAAGGAGAGGCCCCTTCACCCAGAGCGGTGATGTTAGCATGACTCGAGGACTGCGAGGCATGGATGCGGGCACGCAACCTGCCCCCAGCACAAGATACGGGGTCTGGGGCCCAAGCTCAGCACCACATGGGGTGGGAGAGGAGTTAGCCCTGGCCAGCAGGGAGGAACCCGGAAGGAACCCTCCTCCCCCAACCGAATAGGGGTCCAGCGGGATGGCAGGGTGGTGACACCGCCAGCACGGTATCGGGATGAGGAGTATTCCGAGGTGCCACGCTGTGCGGCTGGGCCCTCACGGTCTGAAGGGACAGTTGAAGTGGTGGCACCCGCCCCTCCCCCATGAGGCCCAAGCAGGGCAGCAAGGGTGGAACCAGGGGGTGGAGATTGGCCTGCGACAATAGATAGGGGCCCCTTGCTAGAGGCCCTTTATCCTGCAGGACTTTCCCTGGGTCACGGGGTTTTGAGGCAGGAGGCAGGTATAGGAGACATGGAGTGCCGGGGTGGGGTCTTCACCAAAGGCATGGGGGGGACGAGGCCCCCGCAGTTGGCCCATGCGGTGCTGCTCGATGGGGGTAACTCCCTGGGGAGACCTGGGGGGTCCGAATGTGCTTATCTCCCCACAGCAGTGGGACACCCCTGATGCATAGGAGGAGGGTCGAGCAGTTGGAGCAGCGTGGCGAACCCACCAACCAGGAGATGTGGTAGAGGATCGTGGCCTTGGAGAGGGAGCTGCAACACAACCCCCTGCCACCGATGCCCGACCTGGTTGGGGAGCAGTTAGATGGGCACACAGCCCAGCCATGCGAAGGACAAGGTGAGCTGGACGGTCGGGCCGAGGCGGTCAGGGCATGGGAGGAACTGGTGGCGTTATCACAGACGGCAGGGCATCCCAGTGGGCTGGGTCTACCAATACCCCAAATACCTGGGGTTTTTGTCACCCAGGGAGTAGGGGGGAGTGGCCCGCTGGGGCAGTCAGGAGCAGGCCCCAGCCAAGGATCCCAACTCAGCAGCGCCCAGTTAATCAATCAATCAATCTGTTACTGGGGTAGGGGGACAAGATGCACACACGTTCACCCTGCCACTGGAGAGCGCGATCAGAGCAAGGAGCGACCGGAGAAGAATGCCCGTCAGGATAGTATTTGGACTCTCACCTCTAATTAAAGAGAACGAGCCCCTAACATCATAGGGCGCTGCTGACCACGAACCCAAGGCTGCCCCACACGCGCTCACACACTCAGCACGCCCACGGGGGTTGAGGCGTGCGGAATTCACCCTCGGGGGTGCAGGGCCCCAGGAGGGGGGAAAGGAGAGGGGAAGCGGGACACTCACTTCCGAGGCTTGGGACACCAACACAGGAAAAGGCAGGGCACTCACTCTCTCACTTAATCCACTCGCACAGTCACACGTTCAGGGAATTGCAGGGTCTCAATGAAGGTCCACACACACGGGCAAGTTCAAGCAAAGGCAATCAAGGTTTCACGCTCGTACTCCACACAAAGGGCCGGTTTCAGCTAATCACCAGCGCCGTTCCCCAGGCGGCGCTGGTTCTTATAGCTCAAGCCCCGCCCTTGTACGAGCCCACAGCCGCTCTGAGCGGCGCTGCGGGGGCGGGGGAATTGCTACAAGCTATTTCCCTGGTGGGGGCGTGGGCTCTGCTCGGCGTTCCCTCGCTGTTGCCAAAGGTGATTGTAGGGGCGTTCCCTGCAGGGCCGGGACCCGCCCCTCCTGACTCATTACCCCTGGGGGCGTGGCTACTGCTGCCACCAGAGGCTAGCGCCATCCCCCCTTAGCCCATCCCCAACACAAAAACAACTTACAACACCCAGCCCCTACGTCCCCTACAATCCTTGAAGGGCCCCAAAGGGCCACACCCTTTGGCTGAGACCCTTCGGCTCGCAGCCGCCGGCTCACGGCCTGCGGCAGAGCCGCAGGTGTCTCTCATTTATGCCCCCCGGGCTACTTCCAGCTGCGGTCAGGGGAAGGCGGATGATGGAAAACAGTCCCAGTTCAATGGGTCCCCCCCAGCCCCTGCAATCACTGTCCCTCCAGCCCCTCCCCCCCCCCGCAGGTGGCCAGCAGAGAACCTGGAAGAGCAGAGGTGGCGACAGGGCCCAGCCCGGCAGGAACAGCAGTGGCAGATGGTGAGTGGCTCCAGCAGGGTCTCCTTGCAGGTGTCTCTCATTTATGCCCCCCGGGCTACTTCCGGCTGCGGGCAGGGGAAGGGGGATGATGGAAAACAGTCCCAGTTCAATGGGTCCCCCCCAGCCCCTGCACTCACTGTCCCTCCAGTCTTTCCTTCTCCGCAGATGGCCAGCAGAGAACCAATGTGCTGGAATGGCGCCTGGGTGTGGGTGGTGCCGACTGGACCCCCCAAGCTTGGTCCAGTGGTCGCGGTCCAGAGCGGAGGGGCAGAGCACATGAGTCTGGTAAGTCATGTAGGGACATGTTCACCAATGTCAAAGGGGAGTATGGGCCAAGGGGATACGGGGATAGCACAAAAAGCAGTGAGCCCCACCACCACCGTGGGGTGCCATTCCAGATGTAGCCGCCCCATTCAGAGAACATTTACTTCAGGCCACAAAGGAGAAGATTTGGAAAGGGGAATATGTTGATCTTGACGCCCTGTTGTTCAGTGACCCAATAGTGGATCACTCAGAGCAGGAGGATGAGAAAGACAAAGAAAAAATTCGATGTCCAAAAGTAGACTGGAACTAGGTGAATTGGACTGCCACATTTTCAGTGTATAAGGGGGTAATATTGCAAGCAAGCCCGGGGTGAGCCCTCGAGCTCCACAAATATGCAGATATAGTATGTAGGGCTTATGGAGCCAGACCAGCAAAAGCGTGGCTGCGCTATGATGAAAGGTTTCTTCATAGGGCAGCGACCACGCCTGGTCTTCGTTGGGATGTGATTGCACCAGATTTGTGGCTGGAATGCATGATAGACGTCTCCAACGCACCCTGGGCGCATAGTGGCCACACACTAGTCCGGGGTGTGTGTGGCTCCAACGAATGAGCCATTTCGAGGAGATAGTAGGAAGGGGTGCAAGGGGAGCCTGGCCCGTGTTGGGAATACAACAGGGCGGGGTGACGTAGTCGGGGCACTTGCAGGTTTCGTCACGGGTGTTCTAGTTTGGGGGGGGCACCCGGCACTTAACTGCTATAGAACTAGGCAGAAGGGTGGCCGAGGGCATTACGGACAGGGAGGAGGAAATGGAAAGGGAGGACAAGGAACTTCCCCAGGTGCCCGCCCTGCAAAAGGGGCCAACGCCAGTCAGAATTGACCGCTTAGGAAGGGCATTGTGGGAGCACTCTGACAGGGCAGAGGTGGATTATGTAGTACGAGGTTTTTAATTGGGTTTCCTCATTCCGGCGGGTACAGTTTGCCAGCAAAAAGTAGGTAAGAATTTGAAATCAGTAGTGGGATTTGAGGACGTAGTAAGAGCAAAAATTGCGAAGGAGGTTGTGGAAGGCAGGGTGGCAGGCCCATTTGGCCAACCTCCCATGGGGAACTTGGTTGTGTCCCCATTGGGGATTGTGCCAAAGAAAGCCAAAGGGGAATATCGCATGATCCACCACCTGTCCTTCCCACGTGGGGGCTCGGTCAATGATGCTATACCAAAGAAATTAACAATGGTCAAGTATGCATAATTCGACGTAGCAGTAGAGAAAGTGAAAACATGGGAAGAGGGGCATTGCTGTCGAAATGCGATGTTAAATCGGCATTTCGCCAGTTACCACTCCATCCCAGTAGCTTTCATCTGTTAGGTTTCCAATTCAATGGACAGTACTTTTATGATTGTGCCATGCCTATGGGTTGCGCAATTTCTTGTTCGGCGTTTGAACGATTTAGTTCCATGATAGAGTGGGTTTTCAAGCAACGGCTGCAGGGAGGCGATGTAACTAAATACCTGGACGATTTTTTGATAATTGGCCGACCCAAGACAGGGGAGGGCACTGCTGCCCTGCAGTTGTTCCAGCAGGTAGCAGCAGACCTGGGTGTCCCCCTAGCCCCTGAGAAGACGGAGGGACCTGCAACGAGACTCACTTATCTGGACATTGAGTTGGACACAGAACAGATGTCATCTAAATTGCCGGAGGACAAGTTAGGGAGTATCAGGAATAAGATAAGGGAGTGCATGGAGGCTCGTAAAGTTACTGTCCATTCATTACAATTTTTGGTAGGGAGCCTCAATTTTGCGTGCCGGATAGTTGCACCAGGTAGAACCTTTTTATCTAGGTTGTACGGGAAACTGCAGGGTGAATTGCTCCCTCATTATCGGATATGAGTCACGAAAGAAATGAGCCAAGATTTGGTGACGTGTTTAAAATGTTTAGAAGGTTTTAATGGGGTGAGTTTCTGGAGAGAACGGTAGCTACTGCAGGCCGACCTGCAGGTACAATCAGATGCAGCCGGGGGAGCAGGTTTTGGGCTTTATTTTTGAACCCGGTGGTGTGCAGCCCCTTGGCCAGAGGAGTGGCATTCAACAGGAGTCACCAGGACCTTACTTTTTTAGAGTTGTTTCCAATTGTACTAGCAGTCTTGTTATGGGCGGGGCAGTTCGCTAACTGCACGGTGCTATTTTGGTGCAATAATTTGGCAGTCGTACACGTAGTGAACACACTTTCCTCCCGTTCTCCAAGGTTCATGACCCTGGTGTGGACCTTGGTGTTAGTATGTCTGAAGGATAACATTTTTTTACGGCATAGCCAATGCTCTTTCTCGGTTCCAGATGAACCGTTTCCGAGAGCTGGCACCGGATGCCAGGGCATCCCCGGAACCACTGCCCCCAGGGGTGGGGAGCCTTGGGAGGCAGAGATGTGGAACATCATACAGGGATCCCTGGCCCCCATAACACAAGCGGCGTATGGTAGGACTTTTCGGGAGTTTCAGTTATTTAGGGAACAGAAGGGGTGGGGGACAGATTTCCCCATCGGGGAGCCAGAGGTTTTTCAGTTCGCAATGGTACTAAAAAGAATGGGGCTAGCAGGGGGTACCATAGGAGGGAGGATAGCAGCATTAAATTTTGTCAGCAAGTTGATGGGTCACCCTTCGCCTGATAAAGGTTTTTATTTGAAGCATATGCTTGAGAGTTGGGCTAGGGTTTCAGTTGCAAAAATGGATATGAGGGCACCCATAACGACACCCATATTGATTCGGCTGGTTGGTTCCCTCCTGGGAACATGTTATGATGCTTTCAAGGCACAGTTGTTCAGGACGACTTATGCAATAACGTACTGTGGGGGTTTTAGGATTAGCAAGGTTGTGCATGGGTCCCATAGAGACAGCACCAACTGGGCGTTAGAGATCGATGATCTGGAATTAGCCCCGGCAGTATTGAAGATAAGGCTCCGCTACTTGAAGACTGATCGGAGGAGGAGGGGTCATGTCATTGAATTGTTCAAGAGTGGCCCTAAGGAGATCTGCCTGGTGGAGCAGATGGGGTGTTATTTGGACATCCGACCGCGAATCTGGGGGGCTTTGTTTGTACACAAGGATTGTACCCCCATGACGAGTTATCAGTTCACAGCAGTCTTGTGCACTGCTCTGGGCAAGATTGGGTTACCGCCTATGGAGTTTGGATCACACTCCTTTAGGATCAGCGCTGCCACAACAGCCACCACAGCGGGATTGCCCGAGAAAACAAGCAAGGCGGTGGGGAGATGGCGGTCGGGTGCATACAAAAAAAATGTTAGACCTTATCCACACTAATGTCATCGTCTTTTTCCGTCAGGACTCAGAGCTACCAGGGCTGCAAGGCGAGTGGTATGGATCGTGGGCCACAGCTTAGTGCGTTGGGCAAGCAGAGCCGCAGCAAGAACATCATGGGGTTTGCAACTTTGTTTGGGTGAATTGGCTGAGATTAGATGGATAGGAAGGAGCGGGATGCACTGGAACCAGCTGTTACCAACACTGAGAGGATTGGAAGCCCGTCTGTGCCATTCATTTTAGTTATTCGTTTAGGGGAGAATGTTTTAATGGTCTGGAAAGACGCTAACTTAATAGTTAGAATTAAGGAGAATTTGTTAGTGGTTAAATGTTGGTTTAGAGGAGTACATCTAGTTTGGACATGTTTAATTCTTAGAGTAAAATGGGAGAAGGCACACAAACCGGGAAAAGTTGATAAAACTAGAAAAAACATGAATAGAGAGATTTCTGAATGGGTAAAGGGAAAGGCTATGGGAGGTACCAGTATCCAACATGCAGGGATAGTGCATTCATGGGTGGAATTGTACCACAAGGACGGGGTACATTTGTCTCCCACAGGGAACAGGATGTACCTGGCAGGATTGGCTGGACATTTAGAGTCCTTGTTGGTTGGCTAGGCGGTGGGTGTCGGGGTGGTTCGGGATTGACTACCCCTTAGTGGCAGGAGTCCAGTATGCTATGATAGGATAAATAGGTAGGATATAGGATATTGAGAGTCATCTCCTTAAGAGATGGGGGGGGTGATACCCCATGGAATGCCAGGCACAGCGTACACCGGGGTCGGGCCCCCTGGGAGGGGTGTCTCAGCAGGGTGAGTAGGGACATGCGCTGTCTCCGCACCTTGTGGGCACTTAACTCCTTACTCATGCCCAGAGTTGGGCCTTGTCCCCCCACCCACCCTTTCGGCCATGGCCACTGCGCTGTTGAAGGAGGGGATCTTGGTTGTTAGAGGTACTGTCACACGTCCAGGACAGTACTTGAGTTAATAAGTTATGTTATTTAGTTAGCATACTGGACCCAAATTGCTTAGTGAAATTTACCCACCGGCCTTTTGAGTCTGATAATTGGAAATAAAGAGTGTGGCCGTTTTTCAATTCAACTATGGTCTCTGTGTCTCATTGGGGTGTGTCAACAAGTCCCAAGCCTGACACATGGGGCCGGATGCTCCGACTCCTGCTGCACTGCAGTATTGGACCTGCTGCTGCTAGAAAGCTGTTGGGGGGGGGAGCAGAAGAACACACATGCTCCTCATCCCCACCTAACTGCTGATCATGTTGAAGGGAAGCCTGAGAGGAGCAGGAGCATACACACACATCTCTCCTCACCACAGCAAACAGGTGACTGGGGGAGGAGGGGCCCAGGGAAGGGGGCCCCAGAGGAGTGTGAGTGTGCCCCTCTCTCCATCCTGACAAACAGCTGATTGTGGAAAATTGGGGGAGTGGGTGCCAGAGGAGTGCACACACACCTCCCTCCCCACCCTGAAAAACAGCTGATTGGGGATCGAGGTGGGGAGAGGGGCGTGCATGTGCTCCTCTGGAACCACCTCTCCCAAACAGCTGTTCGTTGGGGTGGGGAGAGGGGTGGGCAGGGGGGGCCTGAGCTAGCATATGAGCCTCTGGACCCCTTCTCCCCCGATCAGCTGTTGGGCGGGTGGATATGGGGCAGGGGAAACTGGGAGGAACGCACGCCTCCTTCCCAGGTCTCCCTCCTCTCCGATCATCTGTTAGGCAGTGGGAAAGAGGGCACGCACTCTTCCCAGGCTCCACTCCTCCGCAATCAGCTGTTAGGCGGGGGGAGGAGCATGCTCCTGTGGGTCCAATCCACAGACCCTGACTCGTGACAGAGCTGCATGGGCTCACCTGTTTGAAACATCTGGATCCTCTTTTTCCAAAATTATTTCCTGTTATTTCGGGCATCGGTGTACTTTGGTTGGTCTCAGTCTCTACTTGTAGCTATTGGTGGGATTTCTCTGTGCAGATGGTTGGGATGTGGTAGGTCCTGCCGCGGTGCAGGGGACTGGACTGGGATGACCTGTGAGTTCCCTTCCAGTCTTGTGACTGTATGACTCACACGGGACACGGGCCCTTTAATCCACTTTGGGGAGACTTATCCCACTTTGGGCAACCTTACTATATGCTCTATCCCTGGTCTTTTTCCGAGGATACATCATGTAGTCGCTGGCTGCCCACCTCGCCATGGGGCTCGGTGAACATCTGGCAGCTGCATATGGGCCACTGCATCGCGTGATAACATTTCCCAAAGTGGGATAAGACTCCCAAAGTGGGATAACGCCTTGTGTGGCTGCACCCCAGGGGTCCCTAGGGTACAGGGGTGCCTTATCCCCCAACTACCTTCTCGAAACACAGTGTAGATATTAGCGGTGGGACCCCGGGGCAATTACCGGATACCGGATTTACTGGTTTCCGGTTCCCAAAAACCGGATTCCCGGATTAAATCCGGTATACCGGTACCAGATTTATTCCATTGATTTCAATGGGGCACTGTGTCCCCATTGAAATCAATGGAATAAAATTCCTCCCCCCTCCCCCTCCCAGGCTGTGAGGGTGGAAGGGGGGACACCCCCCACCCACCCTGCCCAGCCTGGATTTTTCAACCTAGAGCCCCCCCCCACCACCAGCGGCCATGGCATCCCAGCAGCAGCCGGTAAGTATAGACCTGATCCCTGGGGGGGTTTAACACCCCCCCAACCCCCCAGGGATCACCCTACTACAAGTTCCCACTGGCTCCAGTACCTTTTTAGTTCAGCTCTGGGTGCGGCGGCGGGCGGTTTTTTACTTTTTTGGGAGGGTTTTTTACTTTTCTGGTGGGTTTTTTACATTGCAGCCATTCATTTAAATGGCTGCAATGTAAAAAAAAATCTGGTACCCGGAATCCGGTAACCGTACCGGATTTACCGGGTTGAATCCGATAATGCCGGTATGCCCAGTACTGGCATTATCGGATACCGGAAATGCCGGTGATCCCGCCGCTAGTAGATATACAATCTAGAAACTCGATTCAGGCATAACACAGAAAGTGGAACTACAGAAAACTTTATACCAACAACCATTATGAATCAAGCTGTCCCAACTGCCAGGAGCAGACAAAGCTAAAACATAGATATGTTTTAAAGCTGTATCTAGGAACCAAATTAAAGCCACCATTGAGTCTGATGAATTATTATGACTGCCTTGCCGTGATGGGGATCCCGAACTATGAGGACCTTCTATTCTGGGGGTCAGTGAGTGTGTGTGTATCCTTGCTGATAGGCTGATATTCATCATCTTTGGGCATGATCCACAACTCATGCAGGTTAAGCATGCACATGTGAGTTCCGCATGATTTGCACCCATGCCACAGTCCTTGTAAAAGGGGTGCTTGCAGGCTGCACGCATGCATTACGTGTGCCATGTGCCCTCGTCTGTGGGGCTTGGGATTGGCCCCAGTATCTGGACTTTTGTAGGAGCATGGCATTGTTATTACCACCACAAAGAGAATTGTACTGTGCGATAATAAACACTGCTATCATAACTGTTTTATATTATATTTATACCATAATTGTTTTATATTATTTTTATATTTTTTCTATTGTTGTTAGCCGCTCTGGGCTGCCTGTGGGTACAAATTTTGTTAAATAAAATAAATAAAAAATAAAAATAACGAGGGAGAGGTAAAACTTTGGGAGCAAGGAAATGTTAGAAGCTGGCAGACTGAATCAGCTTCAGAGGAACAGGCCTTTCTCTAATTTCCCCTGGAATCCTGTTAGCTAGCATTTGCTGCTGAATGCAAGGAAACATGGATTGTGGAGCTTGTGACTTGATTGTCATGAACGCTTCAGGTTCTCCGGAATGATAAGAGGCTGCTAGGTCCTCTGAATAAATCAAGATGGCATTGCTGGTTTTGTTTTACATATGCCCATTGCAGTTTATGAGGAATGCCACTGCCACCTGGATTAATGTTGAGTGAATCTGAACAGCTTTGGAGGTTTGGTTAAGTATTAAAAATGTTATATGCTCATCCTGAACCACGTCCAAGTCTCTGGGCCTGAAATACTAGGATGGTATTTTCAAGAAAACAAGCTTTCAAACCAGGTGCATAGTAGGCTGCAGTAGGCATGGGTGCAGGAGAACCCCCCCATCCCCTGCACCGGTTCCCCCTCCCAGTGGCAGGGACAGAGGTATACTAGGAAGTGTGGGCCTTCCAGGCTCATGGGCCATGGGGAAGTGCCATCACCTGTTCCTATTGTAGGTACATCCTTGTTTCAAACATAAAACATAAGCACATAGACAGAGGTGGCTAACTGTGCAGTCCTCCATCATTATAGTCAGTGACAAAACTCTCATTTACTTTAATGGCAGAGGATTGCCCTGCTCATCTTATTAGGGCTGTGGTTTTATTCCTGTGAATAACGTTCTCTTATATCTAGGGCTGCGCATTTGGATTTTAATTTTTTTTAGGGTTCCATGTTTGAAACACAAATACTAGGGCTATGTATTCAAGTTCTGAGTGAACCCAAAATTTCCTGGGAAATGAGATATCTGAGGTCGCAAACTAGGCCCACAAAATTGCAATACATATCCGGGTAACAGCTGGACTGCTCTGTGGATCTCAACTTAGCCACCTGTTTGGGAAGCCTGTAGTAAGCCCTCCCTACCTGCAGAGGCTGCTGCTGTCTCAGAACTGCACTTAGGGTGGCCATACCTCCCCTTTAAACCTCACCTAAACCTACCCTACCCTCATGACTCATTCCTGTTTTCCAAACCCCTTCCCTAATCCAGTGTACCCCTCCAACCAAATCCTTGCCCTGTTCCAACCTCCCCACCAAGTCAGCCATATTCTCCACCCTCCCCAAACCAGTGTCCCCCTTTTTACATTGATAGCAGACTTAGCAGCAGTTTTAACTGCATTTTTCTTTTCTTACAGGCTTATCAAATTGGCAGAGTCTCACTGTACTTCTGTGCCAAAATAACCCATACGCAGGGACCTATGTTCATTGGCGGCAATGGGGGAAATGCAGTGAACACAACAAAGATACAAATATAAATAGGTACAAATACTAAAATACAAATACAGATATTTGTATCTGTACTTGACCCTGCGCACATCCCTACTTATATCAAAGTGTTTGAAGGAGCAGGCCATAACAACAGCTGTTATTTTCATTTCTTACTAGATTTCAAAATCCTGGAGTGTTCTCCGATCGTAATAAGGCTGAAAATATTGGAAAGGGTTCTCAGAATGATTTTACTATTTTGAGTTTTAAGCCAGAAGGACCATATGATCATGTAGGCCAGGTGTGGGGAACCTTTTTCCCTCCCAGGGGCCACTTTAAAAATTAGCACAAGCCCCAAAGGCCCACATAGAAGTTGGGGTGGGAGTGCTTAAGGGTGTGCTCTGGAAGAAGAGGGTCCAAATCATAGATCTGTGCCATGAATCTGTCCCCTATCTTAGTGTGCATGCCTTCAGCTCTGCCCCCTTATCCTGAATTCAATTTTTTTAGTGCTTGGGGGTAGGAACTGGATCCAGGGGCCAGATCTAGTAAATGGAAAATAAAAACTAGGTATGGGCCGCATTTGGCCTCCATGCCTGAGGCTCCCTATCCCTAACGTATGCTATATTCATAGCCACACTAAGGACTTGCATCATATTTAACAGGGTGGGTAGTTGGAGGGAGTGCGCTCACCTCTCTCGCCATCCCATATTCCACCCATGAAAGGGCAAGCTCCTGCTAAGTGCCTAGTTGGAGGGGCAGAATACAAGGCAATTTACTCCTGCAATTGGGCAGCTGAAATCAATACTGGCGGAAGGTGTGATGTAGGGCAGATAGAGGAATGAGTCCATACCCTCTCTCGCTCCTAATCTGGGGACAAGCTGCCAGTGTAGAAGCAGCCCTAGTCGGAGTTCCTGAAAGTAACTGAAATCAGTCTTGTCACCACTTCTAGTTCCAACCAAAATGGAACTGAAAATGCAAAGACAGACAGAAAAGAAAAAAGCAATAAGAAAATCCTTTAACTAAAGCTTAGAATTACACACAATACAGTAATCTGGATAGGAGCAAGTTTTCACACTTGGATACAATATCAATTAGACACTGAGGTCAGAACATCAATACCTAAAATTAGTGTTTGTTTGACAATTTGGCTCTGAATACGACAGGCCAAATATTTGAAAGCCCCATTTATCAAATATTTTTTGCACAAAACTGAAGAAAGGTTTGTAGTGGTGAAGTCTATGCTAGGGTATCACTGCAAGCTGAAGGACTGCTTTCTGATCTCATCTTACATTTGAAAAGAAACTAACAAAATGGATTTTGCTACACATCACTGGCCTCGTGCCCTACAGATTCGTTTCTGCAGTGTTCAGCAAGCACATTTAAAAGAGGGCTGGTTAGGAAAGTATAGATGGGAGATGCTGATTCTGGCTAAAATTTCTAAAGGAAAAAGATGGTGGGCGGGTGTGGAATCCTGTGTCTATGAGTAGTTTCAGCATTTTTATCCTGCCTTGTTTCAGATTGAAACAAAAACATTGGAAACGGGAGTTTCCCCATGGAGTAGGAGTCCTGGATTCCAGGCAGCCCCTTAACTAGCTGTTTTGGCTCTATTATTATTATTATTATTTATTTTATTTTATTGTTGTTATTGTTATTGTTACTTAGTGAGTATGTAGCTGGCTAAGGGATCTTTTAGACGAGTGGGTTGCCGTTGTGCGACC
Source organism: Sphenodon punctatus (assembly GCA_003113815.1). Lineage (NCBI taxonomy): Eukaryota > Metazoa > Chordata > Lepidosauria > Sphenodontia > Sphenodontidae > Sphenodon > Sphenodon punctatus. The sequence goes on along the minus strand of QEPC01009342.1, from coordinate 3,567,996 downwards.
CGCTCACGTGAGATTTCAAAATCCCGCAAGGCAGGATTACACGAGGCGGAAGTAGGGGATCACGCACATGGAAGGCGGTTGTGCATTGTTTGCTGACTGCGAATTAAATACCTCGAAGTGTGAGGTATTTAATTCATGCTCGGCAAACAATGTGCGACCGCCTTCCATGCGCGTGATCCCCTACTTCCATCTCGTGTAATCCGATTTTAAAATATCGCGCGAGCGGGTCGCACAATGGTGACCCACTCGTCTAAAAGCAGCCTAAGCCAGGCCACAGCAGCCTCATTTTGAGAGCTCAGAGTTTTCAGGACTCTCAGCCAGCCTAATGAAGGAGTGGGCCTTGCAAAGGATGTTAACAAATGAGACAATCGCCTCCTGGAGTTCAGGTTTAGTCCATGCATCCCCCACTCACCTGTTTCGCATGCAGAGCCTAATAAATGGGAAGCTCCTGCCCGTGTGTATTTCTTGTACATTTGGGCAGCCCAGCCCCCCACTCACAGGTTTAGTGTGACAAGCCTTAATACATGAGCAAGCGTTCTTTCCTACCACACTGCTCTCAACCCTGCCGCCCTACCCCACCCCTCCCAGTATCCTGCCCCTCGTCATAAATCACAGTTGCAGTGGAGCATGGGAACAAGAGTCACCCCAGCTGTTTCTTTGGGGCTGTTGTTTATGGCTGCTATCTCTGCCCACCCACAGAGGTTCATACCTGGTTTATAGCTGCCAGCACTTGGGTGGCTGGAAATAACCTTTTGCCACACGCAGGACACTGAGTTTATTGAGCAAATCACATACTTTATTGAGCACCTGTAGTGAAAACTGAAATTGAAAGTAAAAATGGAAAGTAAAAGCAATCAAGCTTTACATGTTGTTACTTCTGAGTACTGAAGCAGAGGCCACACTGGAAGTGTGCTGGAACAATGGCTAACTTTATTAAGAGAGAATAATGTTGTTATCAACAGAAGCCTAGAGGAAGAGTGAACAAGCAGCAGCTACAACTTCCAGTTTTGCCAGGGAAGAAATTAGGTTTGTAGGGAAAAGGGTGGTCCAAGGCCAAGGAGGGGAGGGGTTTCTCTTGTCTCACAATCCTGGTCTGTATATGGCAAGCCTGTAGGACCAATACATAACAGTCACCACCCTGTTTCTCACATCCATGGCTCACAGCGAAGTACTAGCAGGTAGCAACACACAGTTTTTATTGAGGACTCTCCCACGGTCGTGTTGGAAATCCCTCTCACTTTACATAAAACCCCCAGTCAAAGATGTGCCTCTTGTCCCCCCTCTCTAGAACATAAGAACATAAGTTGTGCCATAGTGAGTCAGACCAATGGTCCATAAAGCCCAGCATCCTGTCCTCTGATAGTGGCCAATCTCGATTGCACGGGAGAAGAACCAAGAGTCACAATAGGCAATCCATTCCCCATTGTTCACTCCCAGCTCCCGACAGCAAGAAGTTCATCCCATGAGCTACTTGGTTAATAGTCATTAATGGACCTACCCTCCAAGAACTTATCCAGTCCTTCTTTAAACCCAGCTATACTACTGGCCTTGACAACGTCCTCTGGTAACAAATTCTATAAGTTAATTATGTGTTAAGTGAAAAAGTACTTCCTTTTATTTGTTTTAAATATGGCGGCAGTTAGTTTCATGGAGTGTCCCCTAGTTCTAGTACTATTTGAGAGGGTAAATAACCGTTCCTTATCTACTCGTTCCACACCACTCAAGATTTTATAAACCTCTATCATGTCCCCTCTCAGTCTTCTGTTCTCTAAGCTGAAGGAGACCCAGCTTGTCAAGCGTCTCTTTGTACAGAAGCCATTCCACACCCTTTATCATTCTCGTTGCTCTTCTCTGTACCTTTTCTAGTTCAGCTATGTCTTTTTTGAGATGGGGAGACCAGAACTGCATACAATATTCCAGGTGCAGTTGCACCATTGATTTGTATAGAGGCATTATCCATGCCTTCATCACCTCGAGGCTGGATTACTGCAATGTGCTCTACGTGGGGCTGCCCAAGAAGCTGGTCCGGAGGCTGCAGCTGGTGCAGAATGCCGCAGCCCGTCTCCTTACAGGGGCGGGCCGGAGGGAGCACATGACACCTGTGCTCTGCACTGGCTGCCTATAAAGCACCGGGCCAGGTTCAAGGTGCTGGTTTTGACCTTTAAAGCTCTTCACGGCCTGGGTCCCACTTATCTGCGGAATCGCCTCACTCCCCATGTGCCCGTGCGACCCCTGAGATCATCCGTGGGAGCCTTTTTGGAGGTTCCCCGGGTGAGATGGGTGGCCACCGGTTAGATCTTTTTCGGTGGCTGCCCCTATGCTGTGGAACTCGCTCCTGTAGGAGGCTCAGTTGGCCCCCGCTCTCTTGTCATTTCAACGTTTGTGTAAGACCTAGCATGCTTTTGGTGAGGGGGGTTGGGGGGAAGTTGTTTGTTTTTTCTCCCGCATATGGGATTTTTAACTTTTAAATTGCTTTTATTGTTTTAATAATAGGAGGGGCGGAATAAAAATCTTTTATAAAATAAAATAAATAAATTATGACATTCTCAATTTTATTCTCTATCCCTTTGTGAATAACTCCTAACTTTCTGTTTGCTTTTTTGACTGCTACACAGTCACTCCCAGATCCTTTTCCTGAGTGGTAACTCCTAGCTTAGTACCCAACATTGGGTACACATCGTTTGGATTATTTTCCCTATGCACTTGTCCACATTAAATCTCATCTGCCGTTTAGATGCCCAGGCACCCAGTCTCGTAAGATCCTGTTGCAATTCTTCACAGTCTGCTCGTGTTTTAACTACCTTGAATAACTTGGTGTTATCTGCAAATTTGATCACCTCACTCTTAACGCCCTTTTCCAGCTCATTAATGAATGAAAACAGCACCGGTCCCAATACAGATCCCTGGGGCGCACACCACTTTTTACGTCTCTCCATTGTGAAAACTGACCATTCAGTCCTACTCTTTGCTTCCTATCCTTTAACCAGTACCGATCCATGGTAAGACGCTACCTCCTATCCCATAACTTTTTAATTTTCTCAAGAGTCTTTTATGTGAGACCTTATCAAATGCTTTCTGGAAATCCGGGTACATGTTTATGAATATGCCCAGCGATTCTGTTCTTAATTATAGTTTCCACCATTTTGCCCGTCAAAGACGTCAAGCTTACTGGTCTGTAGTTTCCAGGATCACCTCTGGATCCCTTTTTAAATATCAGGGTTACATTTGCCACCCTCCAGTCCTCAGGTACAGTAGCATATTTTTCATTACCATACAGTGGGGGTAGAATACATCCCCACCCTCCAGGTCTCTCTGCACTTCTCTGAGTGCCCAAATTTTGTATAGAGCAACAAGCTCTCCTTCAGTCAGCTCACAATTCCTGTACCCCGAGGCACTTGTTTCCCTGAAGAGATTTATCTCTGTGATCCAATCAAGGTACTCTGCTGGCCCCAAAAGTATCCTCTTGCTGTCATCAGGGCAGTGATAAGAAAAAAATGGCAGGGAAGGTCCATTTTCTATTAACAACTGCCCTACTTCTGGCAGAGCACAAATGTCAAGAAATCTCATTTGCATCCCACTCTCTCATTTCATCCAGGACTCCCAGTCTTCCATTCTGGTGAACCTGTAACTGCAGCTGGGCTGCATGGTGTCTGCTCTCTCCATCAGGCATACATAGAACCCTGTTGTGTGCATGTGCCATCCTATGAGTACATAGGCTGCCTTGGAGGATGGGTCTTACCATTCTCTCTGTACATCAGACCTCATCCAAATGTCAACAAAGGCCAGGGTATCCATCACCCCACCCCACCCCCAACTTCTCTGGGCCCCAGACCTCAGGTGGCCACAGCACCCACAGACAAAAGGTGATGAGATTTGGCTTTCCTGGGCAAACAATCTACAGCAGTAGCTATTCTATGAGATTATGATCCGTCATGAAAAGATAAGAAAATACATGAATGGGCAACTGTGCTCCCACATACATTCCGAGCACACCTTCAACTGCCAAGCAGATCACTCCACCTAGCTAGCCATTTCCTAACATTCAGTGGTTCTCCGCCACCACAAGTAAATTCCATGCTTCCCTGCTGCTAACATCTGTAACATTTTTAGATGAACTGGCATGTGCACTGACATGGTTGTGACATAAATGTTTATGCAATTTAATAGTCACCTGGATTGGCAGTGCCAGTGAAGCAACACACACACGCAGCATAAGCTTTGCAAAAATATTTTCAACCAATAGTCAGCCTGTAACCAACAGCAGCCAATAGCACTTCATGCTTGGTACGCAGACAGTCCTGTAAGGACACATGACCAATAGTGGCCAATAGCTGCTCATGTGCGGCGCACAGCCAATCCTAGGTAGGCAGCCACCTACCCAGCTCTTTAAGCTGTTCAAAACATTTGGTGCATGCTCTGCAGATGTTATGGACACCGAAACCACAGCCATGGAGAAGCATGCTGACAGCTTCCATGTGCTCATTCTCATATTACCCAGTTAGAGGAGCAGCAGGCACTGGCATTAGAACCAAAAGTAAGACTGGGCTTCAACTTGCAGTGAGTGCCCCTGGAGGAGGACAGAATATGAGAGCGAGACTGGCAGGCAGCAGACTGGCACAGAAGCAGCAGCACTCCCAGGGGATTATAGGCTCCCCAGTGCCCTCCCTGCATCCTCCCTGATTGACACTGCAAAGTTGCTGGCAGCATTGAAGAAAGACCTGCCACAGGGGTTCTCTGTTTCTGTCGTGGTGCTGTCTGATGTTTTCCCAATGCCAATTGGCCAGCAGGGATGTGAATCATGTCTCTTGACTGCTCTTCCCCTCCCCTTCCCCTCTGCCATCCCTGGAGTGCTTCTCAGCCACATAGCGCTGTACAGAACTGAATGGGGGCAAAACAAAAACGAATTCGAAAATGACTTTAGTTTGAAATGAACTTTGGTTTAGTTAAATTAGTAACTAAGATGAATGCAGAAAAATAAATTTTAGTTACTAATTTAACTAAAACAAATTGCACACCCCTAGCCTACCCCCTGAAGCCCTGACTCATGAAGGCATATAGCATTGCCCGCACTCAGGAGCAATAACTGGCAGGTCAGCATGACCCGCTCTGTTGTGGAGAGGGCTTTTGAGCTTTTAAAGCAGTGCTGGAGATCAGTAACTTCTAGGATAACTACTCTGCAGCATAACATCTGCAAGACCAGCAGGGCTGGCAGAACAATACCCACCCACTCCTCCTGCCAATTAGCTCTGGTGAACCAGTACCCCTTTTCTGGGACCAGCTGAGCCTAGTGGAGCAGCATGTAGCTGGAGAGTTCTGGGACGCCTTGTGCTGGCACATCTACTGCAATGCTAGCCCCAACACCCACCATCAGTGACAGTTTGATGAGCATCAGTGAACTATTTTAAATTATCTTATTGTGTTATCAATTAAGCCTTTAAAATATTTCCTGTGTGTCACTGTGTTTTCCACTGGCCTACCCAGCTCCCTCCTCCCAGCATACTTTCCCTCCCCCAACCCCCAGGCTATTTCCTGCCTGGCAGCTTTTTTCTGTGCATTCCTTTTGGCCTTCGTAGATTAGCCAGCTGCATACTTGAACCTCTGCTTTTCCTATTGGCATTTGCAGACTAGCCAGATACGGGAATGCCAATCAGAAGTGCAGAGGCACAGGCATGCAGCCAGCTACTATGCCCACTCTCCTCAAGTGCAAGTGCATAGCCAGTGGACTCCCCACGCCCAGTTTTCAGTGCACCTGCCCGCCCCTTGCCTTCCAACTCCCAAAGTGGCATATCTCTATGGCATAGTGCCATCCTCCAAGCCCCCCCTTCCCTGCACCCCTGCCACCTCCCTTCCTACCCCAGACCCTAAAGTGACTTGTCACTATGGCATACTGCCATTCTCCACGGCCCCCTTCCCTGCACCCCTATTCCCCTTCCCTTCCAAACCCCACCCCCCAGAGTGGCTTATCACTATACCACACAGCCATTCTCCATGCCCTGCCCCACAACCTTCCCTCCTTTCCCTGATGGAGCACCAAAAGTATGGATTATGAAAAATTAACGAACTTTGAGAAGAATAATTAAATAACAGACTGGTGAACCTGATGTCGGTGCCAGACAAACTGGTGGAAATGGTTAAGAACAAAATTACTGGGCATTTTGATAAACATGACATAATGGGGAAGAGTCAACATGGTTTTAGCAAATGGAAGTCATGCCTCACTAATCTAATGGATTTTTTTCAAGGGTGTCAATAGCATGTGGATAAGGGTGTGCCAGTCGACAGCGTATCTGGATTTTTAGAAAGCATTTTATAAGGTCCCTCACAGGAGACTCTCGAGGAAATTAAATAGTTATGGTATAGGAGGCAGTTTCCTATCATGAATCAGTAACTGGATAAGGATAGGAAACAAAGGGTGCTTTTAGATGGACACAGAGGCAGCCGTCCCTAGAATTTGTTGTCAGAGGATGTGGTCAAGGCCAGCAGTATAGCTAGGTTTAAAAGGGGATTGCATAAGTTCTTGGAGGGTTCATTATGACTATTAGCCAAGTAGGGTTTGGGTATGTAACCTCTTACTGTTGGGAGCTGGGAGTGAACAACAAGGAATGGATCACCCCATTGTGACCTGTTGGGTATTCTCCCAAAGCGACTGAGATTGGCCACTGTCGGAGAGAGGATGCTGGGCTTGATGGACCATCGGTCTGACCCAGTATGGCACTTCCTATGTTCTTAACTTTATTTAACTGTATAAAACTTTATAAAACTTCATTATACTTTATAAACCTATTAAATTAAAGAACTTTAAATATGTAAGTATACATATCAAACTGTTTAAAGATCAAACCGCTTCTTTTCCCACCTGCTCCTTTGGGGAGCAGCTTGGTATGCTTGCTTGGGCAGCAGGACTGGCAGGGGGACATCTTTCCGATACTCCTCCCACAGGTTCAATGGGAGGTGTGCAGGAATGTTTGGAGGGTGGTGCTTTCAGCAGGAGCAGTTGCAGTGGGAGCAGGCAGTAAGGGAGCCATATCCACCTGCTTCTGGCCGCTGGTGAAGGTGCAGCCATCCACACAGAGGAACTGGTCAAGGACCTTGTAACAGGGTGATGTTTGCCTCCTGTCTCCAGAGGTGAAGTTGTTGTCCCGGATTGCCTTGTACCTGCACCTCAAGTCCTTGGCTTGCTGCCCGCACAGGTTTATGTCCCAGGACCTTCTGGAACACCATTTCATCCTGATAGCACTTCACCTGGTTGGGCAGGTAGTGGGGTTGTCAACAAGAAAATGATTTTTTACTCCTGGCATAGCACATTCCTTCCACCAGCAGGAAGCAGAGTTAGCTGTGGGTAGCATTGGAACTGAAGGCAGGCAGCTATGGGGTGGTGTGCAGAAGAAATCTGTGTATGGTAGCACTGGATATCGTGTCTGGAACATTGATATCAAGGGACTCTGATCTATTTAGGATATCTAATTATGAGAAAACAAGTTTTCTTATATATGTTACCCAAAGCACCTTTAATAATAAAGTTGCAGGTTCCAGAATGTTAGTTTTCTTCCAGCAGTAGCAGGAAGAAACTTAAATGCACAGCCACTGTTCATTATAAACAGTGGACTGCTGAAGCCCCGATTTTGAGGAAACTGCTTGACCTACCTTTCTGAAAATTTAACCATGATTGTAAGTTGTGAGGAACATCATATCCACAAAGTTTGAAAAAGATCCATTAGGAAAATAAAATCTTATAGCTGCTTAAACGTTAATTGCTTGTTGTCAAAATTCACACCGTCCTCACGTATTTGAATCATCAATATCTCCTCCCCCTGGATGAGTTGAGCCCCCAAACTTCACAGGCTTCGAGAATGAGATCAATAACAAGTGCTTTTGAAATATGATACTGATTGATGCAGTCAAAACCAAGTTATCAGTGATCAAAAATCAGTTCTGCTGGTTCGCACATGCTTAGTACGTACAGAGTTTTCAGCTTTGTGCTTCACTTATGTCACCAGCTGATCAGTTAAGCACCTGGTGACATCACAAAGGCTTTCTGCTTCAGACAGCTGAAGCTCTGAGCAGTCAGCAATAAGTGCTTGGAGGGGTGGAAATCGCTGAAGGGAGGGGTTTGGTTGAGGAACAAGGGGGTACTGAGTGGAGGGGTTTGGTTGGGGGATACTGAGGGGACAGGTCTGCTGGGCAGAGCAGGGGATGCTGTTAGGTGTGGAGATAAAGTGTTTGTCATCATGTCAAACCCTCTGACCAATGACATACAAT
>QEPC01009342.1:3547768-3559637 GCA_003113815.1 Sphenodon punctatus | reverse complement strand
GGGGGGGGCAGGACACAGAAGAGGGGGGAAACCGCAAAGGGGCCGGGCAGGCCACAGGCAACAGCAACCACAACCCCAACAGCTGCACAGTCCACACGGGCACCCCCACAGCAACACAGGCAATCTTGGAAAGGGGGGGCAGGATCTCGGGACCAAGGCACAGTGGGGGCCCGCATGCACAGCGAGCTGGGCAGGAACGGTCCAGGAGGCACACGCAGACCCCACACCCACAGAGGGGCCGATGGAGGGCAGGCAGGACAGCCGGTGCAGCGCTGCAGGTCCAAGGACACACACACACACACACAGAAAGCACCGAGGGCCAGTCTGGGAGTCCGGGAACCCCCAGGTCACACAAGCACCCAAGGGGGGGCGGGCAGCAGGTGGCAGTGCTGGCAGGTGGGGACAGGCAGCTGGACACAGGCGGGTCAGTGAGGCCATGCAGAGTGCTGCACTCAGGCACCAGGGAGGGCAACAACGGAGGGGAACCCCGGGTGTGCAGGCAGACCGGGGGGGTGGGACCCAGAGGGGGCCCGGGGCCACAGGCAGGGGCAGCAGCACCCCAGGAAGCAGGCTTCACTACAGCATGGCAGAGGCATCTGGGAGGGAGAAGCCAGCGGGGACCAGCCTCCCCAGACGGGGGCGGGAGCCCACACGGGGGCAGGACACCGGGGGGCCGGGAGGAACACCGGGACTCACAGGCAGCTGCTTGGGGCCACTGCGGGCCCAGGGGCCGGGCGCCCCGCCCGGTGAACCAGGTGGGGCCAATGGATCAAGCCACGGTGGTACCCCAGCAAGGACATGTGGTGGGCGATCAGGTAGTAGGCCTCGAAGGGATCATGCATGGAGAGACCCAGCTGGACATCCGAACGGGACCACACCCCCAACAGGGCCAACAGCTCCACCGCGGAAGGCTCCGACACACAGCAGGCAGCAGAAGGGGGCCAAGGAAGATGTCCCAGCTCCAGCAGCCGGTGGTACACTGCTGCACGGGTGTGCTGGAACCCACGCGCCCCGTGAACACAGGCAAAGTAGGACACGGCCAAGGCAGGGCCCCTCTCAGCAAGACACACCGTGTAGGCGCCCAGACTGCACACACACAGTGCAGACATGGTCTCCACCCCAGACCAGGGCACATGAGAACACCTCATGTCTGAGATGCATCCATCAGGGAAGCGAACCAGCCTCAGGGTGTCCGCATGCAGCCGGCAATCATGAGCGCTCGCCTCATAGCCGAAGTAGCGCAGTCCAGAGCTCAGGCTCGCAAAGGCACCCGCACGGCTGCCCAGGCTGCCCAGGAGCAGCTGCATGGCTGGGGTTTGCCATAGGTTGCACAGAGACATGGTTCCGCGGAAGGTCCAGATATGGGGGGCCCCATGGGGGCCGGGAAGCGGGAGCCCGGTGGACAGACAGCCAGCCATGATCCAGCAAGACAGGGAGAATAACACCATGGACAGGGGGGCACACATAGCCTCCAGGGCCGGGCGGGCCTCTGAGGTGTCCCAAGGACAGGAAAAGTGGCCACAGACTGCAACATTGTAGCACAACAGAGCGAGGCATGGGGTGCGGACCTGGCACTGCCGAACACAATAGCACTCACATAACAGCTAATTGGGATGCCAAGGCCACGGTGTTGCAAACAGACATGTGGATGGGGGGTTGATGGGTGAAGGCATGCAGCTGCACAAGGAGCGCACAGAACTGCGCGCCCATGCAGGCGCGAGGACCCATGCGCAGGCAGTACGTGTACCCATGGGCACGCCCATGGACCCATGCACCCCATTGCGGGGCCCGGCCGCCTGGGGGCTGGCCCCTGGCACGACCACCCAGCGGAGGGCCATAATAAACATCCCACAACCCCCGGGGCCCCCACCACCATGGAGCAGGATGGGGCAGCTGCCTACTAGATGCACCTCATGCTCGCAGCTGAGTGGTACCATGACCACACCAAGCAGCTTCACCTCCTTGCAGCGGAGGTGCACCTGGCCACCTGGCTGCAGGTTTCCTTGGTCTGGAGAGCTGCAAGGGCCCGCAGGGTGCAGCAGGGCCACAGGAGAGCCCTTGCCTGGCTCAGGGCACAAAGGCTATCCGGGGCAGACTAGCAGGCTGTGAGCTGGGCCCGGCCTCGGCCCGCGGTGCTCCGCGAGATGGCCAGGTGCCTCCTGTGGGCGAGGGAGACCATGTGCTGGTCTGTTCAGCTCGCTATGCCCATTGAGAGGCGCCTATGGGTCGCTGAGCGCCCACAGGGTTGGTGGGCGAGGGCGCTGGCCCAGTGGGATGAGGAAGCCTGGAGGGCCCACCTCAGGATGGACGGATGGCGGAGGGCCGGATTACTCCCTGCACCTATGCCCGGATGTTCTGTGGTGACTTTGCAGACATGGGCATGACCAGGATCGAGGGGGTGCTCATACCCCCCTGTATTCTGGGGGACCCGGCCTGTCTCCTCATCCGGTGGCTGATGAAGGTGTACCCAGTCGCCCGCAACCCTGTGGAGGTGCTGTACAATTCCTGCCTGTGTTTGAGCTGCACTGTGGTGGAGCAGACGTTCGGGGCCCTAACGCAGCGCTGGAGGAGCTTTGCCAGCCAGCTGGACTACACTGTAGAGACCTCCGGCCTGGTGATAGGTGCATGCTGTGTGCTTCACAATGTGTGCGAGACCAAGGGGGCAGCCCTGGAGTACCCAGAGTCACATCAGCCCCCCGGCCCATTGTCCCTTTACGTGAATACAGACAACCCAAGGGAGTACCGTTATGCTAAGCGTATCTGGGCTGCCCTGGCCAGGCATATAAGCCGGGAGGCCGAGGTGTGAGGGTGAGCCCCTCCCACCCCTCCCCGTGGTTCCGTGCCATGCCCAGAACAGGCTGGCCACCCCACCCCCACCCCCAGGGCCTTTTAAAGGACACCAGGAGACTGGACCATGTGCAACACTTTTATTAATACACCCGTGACAACAACCACCCCACACATCCCCACCACCCTCCACCACCACCACCTGTGCATGGTGTCCCCTCCATCACATGGCCCTCCCCCATCCCCTCCAGCCCCCGCATGCCTGGGGCCGGCCCCTCGGTCGCTTGGTGGGCGCCGCCAAGCTCTGGGAGCTCACTTACCCCCCACTGTCACTGTCCCCAGATGTGTCCTGGGCAGTCTCGTAGCCCAGAGGGGCAGGCGGTGGTGGGAGGGAGGGAGGAGGGCCCGGAGGGGGCCCCGGTGGCGGCTGGACCCTCCTGAGGCCTGGGGGGACTGGGGGTCGAATGCGGGGTCCCGGCTGGGGCGGTTGGGATGGGGGAGGGGTGCTGAGGGGCTGGGCACTGGGCCCGGGGCAGGCAGGGTGCCTGGGGGGGCAGCTGCCATCACATAGGCATGCATGGTGCCCGCGTGCAGGAGCAGGGAGGTCCCAATGTCATGGGACCTGTCGAGCGTCGCCGAGTGCTCCCCCACCATCATTGCGATGGCCTGTTCCAGCTGCCCTAGGGATTCCACCTGCCTGCTATGTTCCCGGCACTCCCACCTCCACTCCAGGCACACCTCTGTCTGGACCTTCATGTTCCGAGCCTCCGCCCGTTCCAGGGAGTGCTCGATGGCCACCTCCATGCAGTCTACAGCTGCGATCATCTGCTCCCCCTGCTCCGCTGATGTCTGGACTATGTCCTCTGCCTGCTTCTCCCTCTGGCACTGGGCCCGCGCCCTGTATTCCCTGATGCGCTGTGCCGGGGGCACGGGCCCGCATGGCTGCAGGTGCTCAGGTTGCTCTGTAGGGTAAACGGAGATGGGTGAAGTGGGGTCCTGGGCGGCTGCCTTGAGGCAGGGCATGGGCCCCCAGGGCGCGTGTCCCCCCTGGGTTGCCCCCCCACCTGGCCCCCTCCCTCCCACTCCCTGTGTCCTGGGTCCCCCTACCTGGCCCCCGGGTGCACCCGCACCCTATCTGTGTGCCTCACCTGGGTCCTCCACCCGCTGGCTGGGCACCTCCGCTCTGGCCTCCTCGTCTGCCTGCCCCTGCTGCTGTGCTGTCCTGTGCCCTGTGGGGGCTTGGGGGGGGTTGGTGGTGGGTGGTCTGGGGGATGGTGGTCTGGGGGGCCCCCTGGGCTGTGCTTCCCCCACCCTCCATCACCCCCCCTTCCCCTGGCCCCGGGCACGCCTCCCCTCGCGGCTGCTTGCTTACCCTCTATGTCAGTCTTGGACCCCTCCAAAGCTGGCCCCTCGGTGTGGGTGGGGTCCCCCTGGGACCACTGGCTGAGGGTGATGAGAGTGCTGGCCTCGAACTCCGTTTCTCTGGCCTGGGATGGGGGGTTTTCTGGGCTGCTGTCTGGGGGGGGGCTGCTGGTGCCGGAGGTCCCAGGGCATTCCTACTCGGGGTCTGGAGCCCTGGAGCGTGTGCCTTCCTGGGGGATGGCGAGTGGAGGGGGTACCTCAGCCCATTCCCTGCCCTGGACCATGGCGCTCCCAACGAGGCGTGGGACCACGATGGACCCCTTCATGTGAAGGATGCGGTCCAGGGCATCATAGTAGGGGGTGGTCCGGGCTCCATGTCCAGACCACCTACTATTGTCCCGGATGGCCTTGTACCCCCTCTTTAGGTCCTTGGCCTTGGAGCAGCACTGGGCCACAGTCCGGTGATGTCCCGCCACCCCCCTGTCCTGCACTATGTCCCAGAACACGTGCTCGTTTCTCTGGTTTAGGGCGAGCTCCAGCTGGTGCTCCAGGGTTCCCTAGATTCTGACAAAGTCCTGCATCTCCTGGAACCCCCTTGTCCCCCCCGCCGTGGTAAGGCCATCTCCCCCTTCGCCCCTGTGGGTCCTCCTCCTCCGCCTCCTCCTCCTCCTCCTGTTCCTCCTCCACCTCCTCCTCTGCCCATGCTGGGCCTGTCTCTTCTGGGGGCTCGGCCTCCCAGGCCCATTTCCGTGTCTGCGGGACATGGGGGGGGGTTATGGTCCAGTCCCGTTGTGCCCCTGTCCCGTGCTCTCCCCCCACATGCCAGGTGCCCGGCTGGGCCCCCTCCCCCTGGTGGTGCCCCTGTGCCGCCTGTTCCCCTCCCCTTGGTTCCCCTTACCCGTTTCCGGGGCACCTCTTCCTCACCTGGTCTGGCCGAGGTCCCCAGGGCAGCCTGCCCCAGCTGCTGCTGCTGCTGCGGCTGCTGCGGTTGTCCCTCCACCTCCTCCATCTCCAACACGACCACCTCCTCCTCCTCCTCCACCTGCACTTCCTCTACCTCCTCCTCCACGTCCTCCCACCTCACTCTCTCGCCCACCGCTCTCCTCCGCCTCCCTCCTCGCTCCATCCCACCACATTTCCCTGTTGCTGATTGCCCTTTAAATCTCCCTCCGTTGCCTATGTTGTTGCTGGTTGCCTGGCAGTGATGCTGCATGCTTTGTCCCTGGCTGGGAATCATTTCCTTTTATTCTGGCCGGTGGTTGCCGTCCAGATGTTGCTTTGCCACCACGCTTTCGGAGATGGTCTGGGGGGGAGCTCTGGAAGCGTGGTTGAAATTGACCCCATGTGGGTATTGACCGTGGTGAACATCTGGTGACCGCCGAACAGACATTCAGGGCACTTTGGCCCCACCGCGGGATTAAGCGTGGTTCACTGTGGTTGAGTGTGATCTCATAACGTCTAAAAATACCCAATGTCACTTGTTCTTGGAGTATGCTGTTGTCAGTTTCCCAATGTGTTAATGGTTGTATTACTGATGTTGCATAGTTTTGTTATGTATGTCTTACTATTAGCACATATTTTTGTGAACCCTGGAAGTGTTTATAATGGCCTTCAGTTCAATAATATATATTTACAAAATATAAATGTGAGGCCAAGTTTGAGTTGACAGTATCCTTGAAAATACATTTGAAGGGACGAATCAATTATTTAAAGTCATGCCTTTCTAGCTGAAAGGAAATGTGAACCAAAGGACAGATCATGGAGCAGAGCAAAGTGATTTTAAAAAACTGCTCTAATGTAGGACATAGTTCCCAAAATGTGGGTGGTGATTGAACCCAAGTATGAAATCCCTTCCCTTTTTATTCTTTTCCTGCTCCTGACTGACATTCTCTCCTAAGTAAAATGTGACTCCAAAGATAGTTGATCAAACCCTCTAATATCTGAATGTACCTGAAATCAGACAAAAATCACCTTATCCTAGGATTGCCACCTATACAAAGGCTCCAATGCAGGGCCTGCAACATGTATTTTTCATAAGTGCTCCTTGAAACTTTGCATAGGGCAACCCTAGCTTATCCATCCCTGTTGTAAGATGCCTCTGAACAGGGGTGTAGCAGTGTAGCCTGACAGTGACCGGGAGCTGGGGAGGACCCCGAGCACGGGGCCTCTGGCTGGCTCTGACTGACAGGCAGCAGAGCGGGTCAGCAGGAGTGAGGGAGAGGCAGAGGCCCCGCCTTTCCCACACTCCGTGCCCTCCCCCCACTGCCTGTAACAGTGTCAGCCATGGGAAATGAGGGAGAGAGAGGCAGAGGCCCCGCCTCTCCCTCATTTCCCCTGGCCAAGAGACTGATAGGCGGGGGGGGGCACCCACGGAGTGAGAGAGAGGTGGGGCCTCTGCTTCTTCCCTCACTTCTGCTGGAAGTGAGAGAGAAGCAGGCAGAGGCCCCACCTCTCCCTCACACCACTGGCCCCCTCCACTACCTGGCTGTTTTGGCTAGGGAAATGCCTCTCTCTCCCTCATTTCCCATGGTCGAGACTGTGACAGGCAGTGGAGGGGCGGGGCAGTGGAACTTCTGGTGGCGGCGGGCAGCACGGCGGCAGATTTAATCTGTTGCCATGGTGCCTGCCCCATCTGTAGCTCAGGCCGGAGGTGGTGGCGGTGGCGGCGATGACGACGGCAGCAGATCAGGTAACTGATCCAATTCTGAATCCGAATGGCCACTCAGGCCTGGGGATGGGCGGAGGGGAGTGCCCTTCCACCCATCCCCAAGGCCAGGCCCGGGTAGCACACCGCCCCCGGAAACTTCCTTCTTGTAGGGGTCCTTTGCAAGTAGCCTGAGCACCACTAGGGAATTTTCAGAATGGGCATACAGCACCTACAATGTGTGGCCCTGCTTCTTCCCTGCAACCAAAGTGTTGGCCCTGCTTCCTCCCCCACCCACTCTGAATATTTTCTAGCAGTGCCCAAGCTGTTTGTAAAGGCCCCCTCAGAGTTCAGGGCCTGGGCTCAAGCGATTCCCCTTGTTCCATGTTAGCCATGACCGTGCCTCTGAACCTCAGAAAATAGAAAAGGATCCCAGTTTATTTCCTGTATATTTAAACTTTACTTCTGCTACAGCTTCCCTCTGCCACCTTAAATTTCTCCAAATAGACCGTATGCTAATTTATTGTCTAATTTAAAATCTAGGTTTTCCACTGAAGATACTGAAAAAGGTAAGCTATGACTGAGCCGGTAGCGTGTTTAATATACATCAGTTTGTCTGAAAAAATTAAGTCAGGCTTCAGACCCATCAAATTCATCAGCTCCAGCTTGTGCTTCTCACAGGATACACCAATACATTATTAACGGCTGGCTCGGGTTGTCACTTTTACATTCTTTTGATCTTTGCATGGCAGCATTTCATGGTGTTGATCAGGAAATGATCCTTAGCCACTGCCATGCTCTCTGGAATTTGGTTTGATTCACATTAGCTTCAGCATCCTTAGCTGGTCTCTCTGCATAAATGCATTTGTGACACATGTAGTTCTTGCTTCAGAGTGAAGTATTAAAGAGCTTTGTTTAGCAGCAGAACATCCTCTCATGGATGTTATTACCTGCAGCCATGATGTATTATTTGTGAACAAGACTCTGGTTTCCGTTTCTGTACAGCTAACCCAGCCCAAACAGTCTGGAGTGAAATTCTCAAAAGCATGTCAATAAATGGCCTAGGAAGCCCTCGTTCAGATGCCAGTCACCACTCACAAATGCCAATGGCTTTCCTCTGGGTTTACCCTGTGGTGGCATTTGTCTTTTCTTTTTGATTGTTTGTTTATTTGCGATGGCTGAAAGAAGCTAACATGGCAAAACCAAGGTGATCTGTGGTAGTGGTACTCTGGAAAACCTCTGGCGTGCCTCTGCCATGGTTCATCTCAGCGGTACCACATGGTAGGTCAGTTCAGATGTCACAAAAAAAAACACCTCATGGTAACCCCAAGGCAGTGGCAAATCCATGATGCTACTGCTGGGGCCTGTGAGTGGTAATTGTAACCCCTGATGCAGCCTTAGGCCCATTTTGAAAAGTGAATGAGGTACTGAGAAGTTGAAGGCTCATTCAAGGATAGCGTATTTATTTGTGGTGCTGGGATAGTGTCTCCATTCCCAGTGCCTATGTGTAGGGTTGCCAAATCTTGCAATTTGATCCTGAGATTCTCATAGGCCAAAATACATCTCTCTCAAGGTATCAAGTAGCCAAAGAGGGACAAACCCCACTTTCTTGGCCAATAAGACCAATCCCTCCATCAATAAGTTCCATCCCCTCATGCACTTACATGTGTGTGGTGTGTGTATTCACCTCCCAGAATTCCAAGTGCATAAAAAAGGACAGACGCTCTCCTGCTTCTCATCTACTTAGTTTCTTATCATTCCATCGTCTCCCCATTGTCCTCTCAAGTGCTTTTCCTAGAAGGCAACCAAGAAAGAGGTGCCTGAGGTTTAAATTCAGGTCTTTGTTACTCTTCCTGAAAGAGCAACTTTGGGTAAAAACAAACATGCAGCTGGGGAGGGGCGGACCACCTCCAGCCAGGTCAGGTCAGGTCAGGTCAGGTCAGGTCAGGTCAGGGGATGGAGCACATATTCCCTCAGCCTGACCTGGCTGGGGCGTGGGGACAGGGAGCAATGCATGGCAGGCTGGCTCTGCCCCCACACTGCAGCCAGCTCCCCGCCCTCCACAATAACAGGAAGTCATAGCTGCCAATAAGAGGCAGACATGGCTGCCTGTCATGGCAACACCCCACACAGGGCTGGGTCGGTGCAAAAACAGATGTGCCCACCCAGTGCAGGCCACTCTGGCTCACCTGGGTGGCTCTTGGGACCGAACTGTGGGTCCGGTTCCTTTTGGACCCTTGTCTCACCTGCACTGCATCCTGAGATCAACTTTGCTTTCTGCTTGTCTCCAGCCACCCTCTTCACCTGTGGCTGGGGACAAGCAGAAAGCAAAGTTGATCTCAGGATGCAGTGCAGGTGAGACAAGGCAGGTGCGGGGTGGTTGGTGGACCTGAGACTGGCCAGGAAGGGCTGGTTGTAACCCAGACTGGAGAATAGAGTTGGGAGACAAAGCAGAACGGGAGAACAGTAGCACTGCCAGAGCCCAGGTGAAATTGACCAGGATGCAGTTAGCAAGTGGGGAAAGATGCAGCGCAGCAGAAAGCAAGCCAAACAGAGCCCAGCAGATGGCAAATGTCAAAGGCACATTTTTCAAATTTAAATGCTAAACAGAAATTTAGTATCTGCTGCTTGCTTTAGTATTATTAGTATTAATACTGAAGTGACTATTTTAGTGCACTTTAGTATTAATACTAAATTAGTAGTCCCTTCCCTAATGATATTGTACATTTCTATCATATCCTCTCTCAGTCATCTCTTCTCCAAGCTGAAGAGCCCTAGCCTATTGAGCCTTTCCTGCCTCAGATCATTTTTATTGCCCCTCTCTGTACCTTTTACTAGGGTGTGCATGTCATTTTCATTATTACAATAACAATAATGAAATTTTTTGTTTTCATTATTGTTATTGCAATAAAAAACAAATAATAATAATAATGAAAATAAAAAAGAAAATTACTTTTTGTTTTTGAAATAAAGGGAAAAACTGAAACATGTATTTCTGGCTATAACTTTTTTGATTCTTATTCAATTCTGATGAAACATGGGAAGATTGTACCCCCAATGGAGGGCACCATTTGTATAAGTATTCAAAAAGATTAGATAAAGGGCACTAATTTTAGAAGCAATTGAATGTTGTGATTTTAAGAAAAGCTACATATTCATGGCTACAACTTCTTTATCTGCCATCCAATTTTCATGACACCTGTGAATATTATGTCCCTTCACAAGCTTAAGGCTCTGGACAATTTTCAGAAAGAGTGGATAAAGGGTACTGGTATAAGACATTAACTTGAAAATACATTTCCAGCAATAACATTTTTATATTCCATCCTATTTACAAGACATTTGGCAGGAATGTATCACATACCTTACCTGTCATCTCTGTAAAACTACAGGACAATTTGATAAAGGGAACCAATTTTATAAGCAATTTAAGTTGTCCCCTTGAAGATCATTATTCAGATAAATAGCAGCACATGCAGTGCCAGTCAGAGGCAGGCACCTGGCATGGCAGGGGAGGGAGGCTGTATGAGGGAGGATGTGGATCAACCCAAAAGACTGACAGACACATTCACTGGCCAATTACTGCATGCTTCCAGCTTTACAGGACCATTCAGGAGTGGCTTTGAGGTGGGCATAGGGGGTGGCCCTCAGGCAGGCATAGAAGTGACATAACTGGAACTTTGGGGATAGAATCCCAGAAATCAGGAGACATAATTTACACTTCCAGGCTGGCCAGTTATCATCACAATCACATCCTGCAGCACTGTGACAGAGGACATAAGAGAATCTCTATTGGCTTTTTCCTAAACAGATGCTTCTGACTTCACAGTAACAAGTGGAGGAGAGATGTTGGGATGGTCACAGCACAGAATGAGGATATTTGGTTGACATTTATGCTGGCCAATTGGCATCACAAACCGATCTTACACCACAGTGACACGTAAGAGAATCCCTGGCATAGGCTCTTTCCCTGCATATGCTGTGCAGGCATATAAAATTGGGACCCTTTATCACATATTTCTGATATTTGGTAGAGATGTTCATGAAAGTGTGATATACAGCATTACAAAGTTTCATGTACACTTGTTGAACTACAAAGATGTTACAGTCAGACATACATTTATAAGTTTATTACTTATACCACTGGAACCCTTTATCTAATCCTTCTGAAAGTTGGCAGTGATAGTAAATATGGGAAGGGAGGGGTATAAACTTGCCAAGTTTCAAGTAAATTAAATGTTAGGCAAAGAAGTTACAGCTAAGAATGTATGTGAAGATTTTTGCAAAATAATATAATAACTGCTTATACAATTGGGTTCCTTTATCCAATCTTTTTGGAATTTGGCACACTTAATGCTTTCCATTGGAGGTACAATACCTCAATGTTTCAGCCAAATATAATGAAAAACAAAAATGTTACAGCCAAAGATATGTTTTCCATTGAAACCAATGGAAAACGAAAATGAAAGCAAAAAGAAAAACGAAAATTTGATATTTATGAAAACAGAAATGACAGATTTAAATATCAAAAACAAAAAATGACATGGGTCCCTAGTGAACACCTATACCTTTTACAGGTCTTTCCTGAGTAGTGAAACCTAGAACCCAGCATTGTGTATGTGTGAATTTCATCTGCCATTTTGTTGCCCATTCTTTTATTCATGGGCCCCAATTTCTCCCGGCTGACCTTTAATGGGACAATTCACAGTAGCAAAGTTAATCATGTATGTGTTTTGTTTATGTTAATTAGGCTTGTCATTGCATCTTTATTTACCCATTTAGCAATGTGTTAATATTTCCTTATATATTTATGGCAGGATGCTAGCAAGGGGTAAGTCCTAGCGTGATTAACTTCCAGGAAAGCCAGCACACTGGCTACTGGACAGGTGTGGTTAAGTGAGCAGAAGCCCAGTTAAGCACATTTAGAACTATATAAGAAACAGGAGATCCAGTCAACCTGGGATGACTGCCCTGGGCATTGCTCCTTCTGGGTGTAACCTAATGTTGGGTGTAACCTCCTTTTGTAACCTAACGTTGGCATCTGGCACTGTACCTGAGGACTGGAGGGTGGCAAAT
>QEPC01009342.1:3526909-3540581 GCA_003113815.1 Sphenodon punctatus | reverse complement strand
GTCCAGTGCCCTGCACCACCTGGTGACCTTGTAAGGGTGTTGGGTTGTCTCCCTTCTGTATCCTTTGTATGCGTGCTCCTTGTGTGTCATGCCTCTTCCCAGCTGTAGTCAATTACCTTAGCCCTGCCTCCCAGCTTCCTGATTGGCCACAGGAAGTATTTAAGCCTTGGTGTGGCCACAGAAAGCTGGTGGAGCAATGTCTCTTATGCCCTTCCTATCTATGGTGATTGAGGAAGTACTCGTGCTGTCTGTGGTGTGTGAGATTCCTGCGTGTTTTCCCCTCTGCATGTGGTAAGACTGTGCTGTTTCCCCTGTTGTGTGCATTCCCCCATGCTTGCTTGTTTCCCCCTGTCTTGTGTGTATCCCAGACTGGTCCCTTTCCCCCCTTGCTCTGTGTGTGAGCTTCTGCCTGAGCTCCTCCCCTGTGCTGTGTGAGCTTAGTTCCTTCCCTGCTTAGGGCAAGCCCAGGCTCAGTCCCCCCTTGGCTTTCAGGGAACTGGTTAACTGCCAGCTTCCCCTGACTGGAGCCTCGTGGTCTGTACCCTTGTGGTTGAGTTCTTCCGGATGCCCCTTCCCCTAGTTACCCCTGCAAGGTTTCCCATTCTTGGGATCCTCCCGCCTCTGTGGTGGGTCCTCCCTCTGGCTCTGGGCCCTGGCCTCAATGATGAGTCGCATGCCTTCTTAGACCAGCGTGTCTGGTAGAGATGCTGAGTGCATAATCTCTTGGGTTCAAGAGAGCGACTGAGAGGTTTCAGAGGCTTGCCTTGAGGACACCCTTTTCCCCCCTGTGTCCAGGCCTAGATTCCTCCCTCCTTGTTTCCCTTTCCCCGGCTCCGTCCCCTGGAGCCTGATAGTTCTGGCCTTCCTTCTCCCTCCTTGTTCCCTCCCCAGCTCCGTACCCTGGAGCCTGACAATGGAATTAATATTATTTACATGAAAGGTGCTCTGATATTATGGTGCTGATGGACAGCAGTAGAAACTATTCAAGCAATGATCTATAAACCACTAGTTCCAGAGTGCTCTGGCATAAGGAGTTTTGTGGATTATGACCAGGGACTGATTGGTGGCAATGCAATGAATGGGGAAAATGCAGTGATTACAGGTCCTTGATATGACCATATTTTACTGATATGAGATAGGACTTAAACATAGCAAAATAACAAGATTTACTGATGATCCTGAACAAAACAAAAAAAGGTAAAAAATCTCACCCAGATTTTGTGGGGACCCAGAGCCAAACTGTGTCCCCTTAGATTTAAAATGGTTCCAACAAAAGCACCAGTCTCCTCCCCCTCCAAACTGTGTGTGTGGGTATATATGAGATACAGGAACTATGATATCAAACCCCTTGAAGTCATGACTTGAGCCAAAAGTGTAACTGTAATAGGAACAGATGGTACAGCTGCACTAGGGGCCCATGAGCCTATGTGGTCCACCCCTCCTAGTGCTATTGTGTCCCCTGATACTAAGGAGAAAAGGGGGGCATTCTAACTTTCTAATGGGACATAATGCCTGCTATTTGCCTCTGTGGCAAACTCCAAGAGGCAAATGATGTGCAGCTTTTGTCATGTGGGAAAATAAAGCTGCACGGCTTTGGCAGCAATCATGTGCAGCATGCAGAGCTCAATTTTCCAGCTCTGCATCCCACACATGATTGCCACCAAAGCCACGTCTTTATTTTCCCACATGACAAAAGTCGCGCATCCTTTGTCTCCTGGAGTTTTCCCCGGAGGCAAATGGGGCACGTTAAGTCATGTCAGAAAGCACTCCTAACTGCACCTCTGTCTGTACCCAGAGAGAGAATGAGAATTATATATCCTGCTCTGACCTTTACTACATGCCTCCTTTAATAAGAATAAACAGAACTGATCAACTCCTATTTTGCCTCCATCTTCTCCCACAAGAGAAATTATGTCCAACCTGGCAAAACTAGCATGAGTGATGAGGGGAAAGGATTGCAGCTCTGGATAGCTAAAAAGATGATCAGAGAATACTTAGCTACTTTAAATGAGTTCAAGACTTCAGGGCCAGATGAATGACATCCTAGGGTACTGAAGGAACTTGCTGATTTACTCTCAGAACCTCTATATATCATCTTTGAGTACTCTTGGAGAACAGATGTTGACTCAGGGTATCCCAGGTCATATTGGCAGCTAGCCCAGGCTCTGCCCTTGGAAAAGCTCCAAGGTCACAGCCTGGGCTAGGTTCTACCCAATTGGGCCAAAGCAGGTTGCCCTGGGGATGCATGTTTATTCCTGGGTCAGACAGCCTGGACTGGGGCAGCCATGACAGGCAGCCATGGCTAGCCATCATTGGCCATCATGGCAGGGGGATGGGCCTCACAGCTGGCCGTTCCTACCACTGCACTCTATGTTCCCTGTTCTCCCCGCTGCTGGACTGTACAGCCATCAGCGCATGTTTGTTTTGCATCCCGGGCTGGCCCGTACCATGTATGCCCAAGGCTGCCTGTTCCAGGTCAGCCTCGTGTCACTTCTGTTTTTATCCTATGAACAGCAAACACCCAAGTGTCCCCATTGCGGGCCAACCCACATGCATCTGCTCAACTTTTTAAATGTAACCCTGTGTGCTTACTCCTCTTACCTTCCCTCCCTTGTCTGTCCTGATTGTAATCCCTTTGGGGCAGAGACTTGTCTGTAATTATGACTGTTCAGTGCCAGGCACAACATTGCTTACGTAACCCAAAGTATTATTTTTATAATACCAAGCCTAACAATTAAAGAAATAAATGCTGCAACTAAAACAGTTAATACTGACAAGAAACCAAAAATAAATTAATTATTACTGGAAAGTCAGACCATTGGCATGTGCAGGAAGCCCAGCCAAAGGCAATGCTGTGTGACTGAAATAACCCCATCCCAGTGTGAGGAGAGCCACGCAGTCACCCCCACCCGTAGCTAGTGAGGGTGATGCTGCGCCCTCCTCCCACGTCGCCTGCCAATAAATGCCGGAGTGCCTGGCGGCTGCGCCCTCCATAGGCCGGCAGGGGCTGCCAGTCTGGGGAGTGGGAGACGCGCGCCCACCCAGAGCCTCCATCCATCCATCCGCCGCGCGAGTAGGGTCAGGGCTCGGGAGCGCCAGCGATGCTGCGGTTGCGCCATCTGTCAGGCGCTCGGGTGGGAGGAGAGAGAGTCTGAGCCTGGCTGAGCCTCTCGCTCGCAACGCAAGGGCAGGAAACAGCAACTCAGTACAAACCCATCTCTCCCAGGCTGCAGCCCACAAGCCAAACAAAGCTGCTGCCGCTGCCGGCACCGAGCCTCCTCCAGCTCCCGGGGCAGGGAGCTGCTGGCCCTTTCCCTCCTCCATCAGGCGCTGGCGGGAGGGGAAGTGGAAGCTGGCGCTTCTCCGGAGCGAGCCTCCCGGTGTTCTCAGGACCTCTGCAGCGCAGCGGCCTGAGCGATGATGTGAATGTGGATTTGGCAGCCCCAGCCCCTCGCCCAGCTTCAGGTAAGGGAGCAAAGGACCCAGCTGCGGGGGGATGCTGCTGCGTCGCGGGTGTGTTTGTGCCTCTCGCGTTTCCTTTGTGTGGGGTTCAGGTTTTGCTCCTTCCTCCAGAGACTCCTGGGCTGGTGTGTGCCACACTGGAAGCAGGAAAGGGGAGCGCCGGTACTAGATTGTGGGGGAGCCTTGCTTTTGCGTGCATGGCTTAAAGCCCTGCTGGTGTGCGTGTGATGTGTGGAGACTGAGGGGGTGGAAGTGGCTCCCCCCCCGGCAGAGCAGGGATGTGATTATTGGCGCTGACCGTTTGGGCTCTGCGGGATTGGCTCTGGGATTGATTGTTGTGACCCTGCTGTTGGGAGTGAGGGAGACCGAGTTGTGGTTGGATCATCTGGTTTCTTGCGGGGAGGGGAAGAGGGTGATCCGGGGTGGGTGCGTGGGGTGGGTGCTTATACCAAATCCATTAGCTAACGTTTTGTAGGGGGATTTGAAACCGTAAAGCGCTAATAATGATTGAGGTGATGTAATCCATTTAATAATTGATGGGATCCTCTAGAGCTGGGCTCTGGTACAGCTTCAGGACCAGTCCAAAGAGATCAAGGACAGCCTTGGTCCCTTCCCAAAGGGGGAGGGAGGGACAGGGCTCCTCCAGTTCCCTTAATTTTGAAACCCCCTGCTTGGAGTGCAAGGTACGCCCCCCCCCAGTTTTGGCCTCCCCTTGAAAGAGGGGCCTGTCCCCTGCACCCCATGCTCAGTGAGGGATGTGTCCCCTTTGTCCCCCTTGGGCTTTTGCCCATTGGGCTTTGTCTCATCCCCACCCCCTTTAACTTCTGAGTCCCAGGCTGAGGCTTTATTAGTGACTGGCTAGGAAAGGAGGCAGCTAAGATTCATGGCAAGCCTTTTATTTGCTTCAAGTTAACTGCGAAAAGGGGGAGGTGAGGAAAATAATAAATAAAACGACACCACCCTCCTCCTCTTCCAGTAAAATGGGTTTGCATGTGACAAAGGGCCTTTTCACTGCTGCGACTAGACGAGCTGCACAAAAATGCCCCAGGGTGGGTGAGATTTGAAAGGAGGGCTTTTTGCTGCTTGCTTCTTGTCTCCCCTGGGGCTTCGCTTTTACTTTCCCCAGATGAGGCCGCTGATCTGCTCTCAATTCCCTTTCCAGCCACATTTAGGTTAGCGACGAAAACCAAATGCCACACGCCATTGGGCCCAACGTTTTGCTGCGTCTGCAGAGCTGCAGTGTGTATAGCCAAACCCTCTTCTAGTTAACCTTAAATGTGGTTGAGAGCATGAGAGCTTAGTCCATTCAAGCAGAGATGGGGAGAAACAGTAAAGGCTTCGGTCAAATGCTACATACTACAGTTTTCCTTCAGTCATTTTGATGTGTCGTAATTCTTAGAATTGTGCTGCAGAACTGAAAATGCTTCTAGAGACCTTGGCTCCTTTCTAGCCCAGTCACTCATAAAAACCTTGTCATTTTCCTGTCTGTCGGTAGTCCCTCCTCCTCAACACTTAAATCCTTCCTATCAGCATCTAAACATCCATGTAACACTTTCCACTTCTAGTTTTTTTAAATGAACAAACAAAATCTTTCAACCAGTGTTCTTTTCTCAGTGCTGAAAACAGTTGCAGGTAAAACAACTATTTGCCTGAATTGTTGTATGGGATGTGGTTTTGTTAAGGTCCTGTCTTCTATGGATAAAGAAAAGCAAATTAAAATAGTATACATTTGAAATCCATAACCACTTCAAATGTGAATCAGACACTATTCTAGTGCTAAACATATCTTTTGGAGCTTCCCTGCCCATGTTTGTATGTGAAAGATGCACACAATGTTCTGTAAAAAAGGCAAAGTAAACTTAAGGTGTAATCCCACCCATTAAAGCTAATGGCCCTGGGAGTTTTGCTATTGACTTCAGTGAGTTAAGGGTTGCAGTCTAAAGCCACAATCAAATTGTTTCTTACAGAGTAGTTCTGCTAATTTCAATGGAACTTTTTGGACTAAGTAGTTTGAGGATCATAGCTTAATATCTTTGTAATCCATACAGTTGAAATGTCATAACTGATGCTTTTAACAGTAGCAGGGTGTTGTTGTTTTTAAAAAAAATAATCCACACTTAATAAATTGTGTATACTTTAGTGTCAACTAAATAAAAACAGATGTTGGACACCCTCTTAGTGTGAATTTTCCATTGTTCAAAAATATAGATCTAATGTACATTGTCGGGGGGAAGGGGTATGGAACTTGGTAAAAAGGGATGGCAATAGATGTGATATATGATTTTTAAAACTAGCTCTGATGAGTTTCCTTCTTGAAAACTAGTGTTTTCTGTTTAGTAGTTTTTATCAAAATAGGCTTAGCAGATGATTTTAAAAGATAACATGGATAAATCTTGTTTCATCTCTTCTTGAGTTGTAGCTAGGTGTTTGTTTGTTTTTTAATCTTGGCTATAATAGTACCTTGCATTATTATTTCTGTGTCTTTTAAAAAAAACCATTATTAAGTATTAGTTTGGGAGTTCATTTTAAAGACTAATTATTTTCTTCATCGGACTGAAAAGAGAGAATTGATTTTGACACCATTATGCACCTTCATTTCTGGATGCACAACTCACATCATACTGAATGTCCTGAATGTGGAGATGACAAAAATGTTAGATGGAGCTGTCACTGAATAGAGAAGTTCAAGTAGTAGTTATTTTTAACTTTTAATAATATTTCAAAGGGATAAAATTGCTGCAAAGATTCTTGTGAAGTCAATTTTTGTACTGCAATTGTGAAATGATCACATTGCATAATGTGTCTGAGTGATGTTATCCAAATATGCATGGGTGGAGTATAGTAGGAGAGAGACCTTTGGGGCGAATGGCCCAGTGGGCTGGATTAGAAGAAACACAGTAATCCAAGGGATAATATGATTTACACTAGATTTAGAGTCTAATAAAATTGTGGTTGGACAATTTAAAACTGCCCACTGTCTCCAAGATGATTTAATGTTGTATATGCATCATGTAACAGTTGCAAAGGCTTATAAGCAGTGCCTCCTAATGCTTTTTGGTCAAAATGCAGTCCTCTCTGTATCACTGGGAGAATACAATAATGGCTCCTTCCCTCCAGCCTTTAAACTTCTGCTTGCGAAACTGCATATAAGTACAGTGCACACTTGCCAAAATGCCTTTCACGATAGCAGACCTGGTAGCTCCCTCCATGGCACCTTGATTGAACAAAAGACTTCGAATTCTAAGAGGCCTGTTACAGAGAAGATGTACTGTATTATAAATGTGCTATGAGTGTGTACACATATGAACTAGTTACTTTATTATATTGAGAGGATCATTCCACTTATTTGTAGGAATGTCTCCATTTGACAGTGGTGTACTGTTGTGATTACATAGCACTAATTTTGGACTATAGATTCAAGAGGGAAGAGGCTAGTAATACCTTTTTCCTCCCCGAGTACCATTGGTAGTTTGTAGAAATTATTCTGACCCACTTTTACAATAATAGGACTTGAACCTTCCTCTACTTGATAGTCCCATTATAAATTTGGCAAGTAAGGAAGGGAGGTCCATACATGGACGAATCTGTGCCATGGATCTGCCCCCCCAACCCCCTCCTTGCTTGTATGCCCTTATCTCTGCTTCTTTACTCTGAGCTCAGTTTTTCAGTTCTTGAAGATAGGAAATGGATCTAGGGGCCAGTTCCGGGAACTGGAAAGAAGCCACATAAAAACTAGCCATAAGCTGCATTTGATACTCCTCCACCCCCTTTCCGCACCTGAGGCTTCCTAACTCTGATCTAGGACCTGTATACATAAATCTTCTCAGGATCAGACCAGATAACTAGCAACAACCAGAGGTCTGGGGAGGGCTGTGCCCCCCCCCCCACCCCCCATTCAAGGTCAGTGCCCACCCCCATTTGTTTCTCCCCTCTCTGTTACCCTCTCACAGGTTCTTTACACACAGACACTCTAACACTGATAAAATGGGTGTTACATTTTATTATACATGTTGCAGGGTTCTATGGGTGTCCTGCAACATGTATAATAAAATGTAACACCCATTTTATCAGTGTTAGAGTGTCTGTGTGAAAAGGGCCATAGTTGTGACTCTCTTCTCCCATCTGAGAGACCTTGGTTCTGTCACTGGCAAAACCTTTTTTTACCATCTATTGCAGACTAATTAGAAAATACAACAAAGGAAGAATGCTTCCTCCTCACCTTGTGTGCTATGTTTGAAGCAAAATGCTTCTCCTCAAAGCCCCCAGAATAAAAGATGAACCTTGCAGCATCAACAAACCTGGACTATTTTGGGATGAGGGAAGCAAGCTTCAGGTTGAAGGGCCAGCAAATTATCTCTCTTTTTGTATCAAGAGAGTTTGTTTGTACGCTGCTTATCTACTTGTGGCGCTGTGGCATCACACAGCAAGAAAGACTAGCTCAGAGTATGCCATGAGATCTTCATTTAACATACAGAAATCCTTGCTAATATTTTCTTTTAAACTTACTTCACACAACTGTGTAGGATTCTTGTGAGAAAACAAATTAAAGAATAGTATTAAAAATGGTAATCTAAGAGCAGCTTAAATTGCATGTTTTGCACTGAGGCTATGGTACAATAAAATGAGCCATAGATTGTAATAAACTGGAATCAGAGCTGGATTAATGCAAGGGCTGTAGAGGTTGAGGGGGGTCCCCAAAATACATATAATTTAGACATGGGATATACATTGTGTATATGCTGAGGACGGTCTTTGATTGCAGCCTGCCAGTATTTGGACTACCAGCTCAGCTATTAAGAGGGAAAGTGCCACTCTCTACCTTGCTGCCAATATTTGAATTTTCTAAGCAACGGGGGAGGGGAAGGGGGGGGGTCCAAAATAGCAGTGACTTTGCATTCTGATTGTTGGGTAGTCACCAATCAGAATTCATTGATACTAGAGTAGGGACAGAGCTGCTGCCATTTTCCTCCTCAGTAGTTTGGAAAACAGCGGCAGCTCTGTCTCTACTCCAGTATCCATGAATTCTGATTGGATAAAACTCCAGAGGGAGTAGAATTGTGCTGTCGCTTACAGTGGTGCTGGTAATAAAGGCAGCAGTGTAGCCACACCTAAGAAGCTTCTGCATTTCCAGATGCTGGGCCAGGTGAAGCAGAAGTGGGCCAAGAGGAGCAGGGCCTATGGACAGCACTCTGGGGTGAAGAGTGTGTGTATGTTCATGTGCATGCTGCTCATGACATGATTTGATTTAACTTGGGCATGTTGGGAACCTAATTAAACATGGGCATTAATTCTTTCTGTAATGGACCTGAGCACTGATTGAATCTTAATAAAGGGAATGAGTATCCAGCTTGCCATTTTTCCATGTCAAAAAATAATTCTTTAACTTTAGTTTCATCTGCCACTTGTTCCTTTCCATGCTGGGGTTTGGGTGCAGTGTGTCAGACAACTTGAGCACACTTACGGCTAGGGCTACGAATTTGTCATGGAAATTTTCTTAAAAAGTAATGAGTTAGTCATGGCAGGAATGAGAAAAAGTTTCGGAAAACTCATGGGTAATTTTTCAAAAAACTAACACCCCCCCTTAGATTGTAAACCCAGGGATTAGATTGTAACCCACCCACCCCCAGCACAGATTCTAGGCCACCCAGCACAGAATAGAAGAAGGAGGAAAACACACCCCATCCCTTAGATTGTAAACCCAGGGATTAGATTGTAACCCCACCAGCACAGATTCTAACCCACCCAGCACAGAATAGAAGAAGGAGGGAACCCCCCCCCCCCACACACACACACTTTATATTGTAAACCCAGGGATTGTAAAGCCCTTTGAAAGCCCCAGGCTTAGATTGTCAGCCCAAGCAGAGGATAAAGGCAGAGGAAATGCTGCCGTCTCCTCCTGGGCACCCCTTGGAGCTCTGACAACAGTAACATTCTCTGACTCTGATCCTGCCGCCACACCATGCCGTGCCACCACTTGACCTTGCCGAAAGCTCCGCCCTCCACAAGAAACAACACTGAGGAGGGGTTTGCAGGGAGAGGCCGTGGGTTTACCCGGTGGCGCCCAGCATGCTATTGTCGCCGGCTTCTTGCCATGCCACCATGTCTCCACAGTCAGGGCGGGGTTTGGAGCTCCAGGGAGACACCGTGGATCTTCTTAGCACCATTGAGCGTGCTCTTCTCACCAGCTTCTTGCCGGCTCTGTTCTTCAGTTTGGAGGAAATCTTGAAAAACTTCGGGAAATCACGGAAGTAATGGCAAGATCTCAAAAATCATGGAGGAAGGCAAAACTCACTAAAAACGTGAGTTTTGTCATGACCATGACTAATTCTTAGCCCTACTTCTTATGGCAAATTTGGTCAGGGAGTAGGGACTTGTAGGTCAAAGAGTAGAAAAGTGTTTGGCATTGGTAAGGGGAAGAAGGTATTGAATATACAAAGGTGGCCTCTGTCAAACTTAATCTGAAGCTAAAAGCAAGTTGGACAGAAACGTAAACGTTGCAGGAACAAAGTAGGAATCAGGGCTAGACGACCATGTGCTCTAAATTCAAGTCTTCTAATGAGCAGTGCACAGGGTATCCTTCTTTCTCCTTAGGAAGGAAATATTTCCCCTTTTTACAAATATCATAAAGCAAGAGGTTTAGCAAGGTCTTTTTTGACAGTATGGAAATAAAACTAGGTTTCCAATTTGGCAGATCTCCTCGTCCATTTATCTGCTCAACCTGCCTTCTAGAATAAATAGGTCAAATCTGAGACTACACTTCTCTCCAGAGCCAGGAAGAGAAACCAAGATTCCTGGTTCCCCAAATACTTCTGCTGTGTAGTAAAACAGCTGTGTAAGAGCATCATCAACAAAACAAGCAACTTATGCATTTCTAAGTTTTCAGTGTGTTGCTTTGCAAATGTTACATTCATGCATTTTAATGCAATTTTGAGTGCTTCATATATTGTACTCGGTTTGCACTCTGCAGTTCTGTAGGATGGCATTGAGAGGGATTGTGTACCAGAACTTCATGGAGCAATGTTAAGGAAATACTGTAACACAGAACCAGAAGCTTTGAAGGGCAGCAGTCTATTAAAATCTAGAACACCACATTGTGAAAACAAGACTATCACTGGGCTTGAGTCATCCACTCAGGGTGTGTCTATTGAGAGGTGGAAGGCTTCAAGGAGTGCTTTTAAAAAACATATTATGAGCAGATTTTGCCACGTGTTCTAGTGTGCATGCAAATTGTTCTGAAGCTGAAGCAGGGGAGAACTCAAAAAGAAAAGCAAAAGATAGAAACAGCAAAGGAGAACATCACTAGTAGTTGAGGCAGCGAAAGGAGAAGTGAAGGAGATACAGAGCAACAACAAAGGTCCTGTTAACATGAACATTTACACTGGAAGGTGTACAGAGTAGGACTACATGGTCAGTTTTCACAATGGAGAGAAGTAAATAGTGGAGTGCGCCAGGAATCTGTACCTGTACCTTTAAACACCTGTGGTGTTTAAAGTATTCATTAATTATCTGGAAAGGGAAGTAAGGAGTGAGGTGATCAAATTTGCAGATGACACCAAGTTATTCAAGGTAGTTAAAACATGAGTGGACTGTGAAGAATTGCAGGGGGATCTTGTGAGACTGGGTGAAAACAGACATGACGCTAGCCACCCTTTAACCACCCTTGGTGGTTATTTATGCATGTTGCAGGGCTGTATTGGTACCCTATGCAGCCCTGAAACATGTATAAATGACCACCAAGGGTGGTTAAAGGGTGGTTAGCGTCATGTCTGTTTTCACCCACCGTGACTGGGCATCTAAATAGCAGATGAAATTTAATGTGGACAAGTGCAAAGTGATGCACATAGAGAAAAACAATCCAAACTTTTTGTACACAATGATGTGTTCTAAATTAGGAGTTACCACTCAAGAAAAGGACCTTGGAGTCATTGTGGACAATACATTGAAATCCTCAGCTCAGTGTGCAGCAGCTGTCAAAAAAGCAAACAGAATGTTAGGAAGTATTCATAGAAAATAAAACTGAAAATATCATAATGCTACCATATAAACCTCTGGTGTGACTGCAGCTTGAAAATTGTGTGTAGTTCTGATCACCCCCATCTAAAATAAATAAATAGTAGAAATGCACAAGATACAGAGAAGGGCAATAAAAATGATAAGGGGTATGGAATGGCTTCCCTATGAAGAGAGGCTGGATATAAGTTGGGGCTCTTCAGTATGGAGAAGAGATGACTGAGAGGGAATATGAAAGAAGTTTATAAAATCATGAGTGGTGCGGAACACGTTAATAGGGAAAGGCTGTTTACCCTCTCAAATAGTACTAGAACTAGGGGACACTCACAACGGGTAGCAGATTTAAAACAAATAAAAAGGATTTTTTTCCCCCACTCAACCCACAATTAAGTTGTGGAATTTGTTGCCAGAAGATGTGTTCAAAGCCAGTAATATACCTGAGTTTAAGAAACGGTTGGACAAGTTTCTGGAGGACAGGTATATTAGCAGCTGCCAGCTATTAGCCAGGTAGGTTTGGAGAATGTAACCTCTTTCTGTTGGAAGGTGGGAGTGAACAACATCGACCACATTGTAACCTGTTGGGTATTTTTTCCAAGTGATTGAGATTGGCCACTGCCAGAGACAGGATGCTGGGCTCAATGCACCATTGATCTGACCCAGTATGGCACTACTTATTTTCTTATGTTTAGATCTCCTGCAGAATAGAATATTACAGGGGTGGGCAAAGTTCCCAACTTGTCTAAGAGCCACACGCACTCAAATTTTCATATTGCAGATACCTACAAGACACTTTATGCTGATCGTGGCTCCCTACCCCCTTCTAATGTCAAAGCTCCCAGGAAGTCTGAAAGTAGTGACTCAAGGCATACTGCCTATGCTCCCAGGAGGCTCCAGAAGCAGCAGCAGCAGTAGAAATGGTGGCTTGGATTCTTTTGCCTCAGAGAGAGCTGCATGGATTGGACATCCCTCCACCCCACCCCAGGCAGCTACTTCTAGTAAGAGCTGCAATACAGGTGCACAAGAGCTGCATGCGACTCCTAAGTTCCCATTTGCTCCACCTCTAGAGTATTACCATGAGCATTTGTCCTTTAAAGATTCTCCCTTCCCATGCCCCCCAGCGCACACACTTTGGGTGCTTTTAGACGGATGGCTGCCCCGGTGCTGGCACCTCACCCCTGGGTTGGCCAGTCCGTTTAAAAGCACCCTGCCAGATGTGGAAGTGGAGCAGGTACCAGGAACACCCCGGAGCACTGCCGGGGGAGCAGGCCGTCAAAACCTGGGGCATCAGCCCAAAGTAGACCTGCGGCCCATCTGCTTGGCGGATCTATGTTGTAGCTCCGCTTTTGGCCAGCCATTGCCCCAGGCAACATTATAGAGTTGCGGGTGCCAGCCTAGAGCATCAGGTGATCCGCCCACAACTCTGTGGTATGGGGAAAGGGTGCTGCGCAGGCAGACCGCAGGCCAGGGAAACTGCGAGGTCCATCTAAAACACAACCAGCCAGGGCTGCAAGTGGGCGGATGTGGGGGTGCGTCCAGAGTAGCTTGGGGACAGGCAGCCTCCATGTCCATTGTACACCCTTTCTCTCGGTGTTGCCTTCCATGATGGAGGAATTACATGAACTTCAGGGGCAGGAATTAGGTTTCTGACTCACAAATGACCTCTGAATAGCCAAACAGGTTGTCACAGCTCTGGAAGTAAGAGGTAGATACCCTGTGGTAATGTTCTATGTAACCAGGGCCAAAGAAAGAAGAGCATCCAGAGGTGATATCTAGAGACAGTAGCTGCATCACAGAGAGCCTTAAATCTTTTTCTTTAAAACAAACAAACAAACAAACAAAAAAATAACTTTTCTCCCCAATAAAGTATTTTTTGCTGCCTTTTTGTTTTGTGGTGTTTCCTCCTACAACTTCCCAGTCTCCTGACTGGGACAGGACGACGCAAGCACATTACACCAGTGCTTTGCTCTCTGCACTGGCTGCCAATAGTTTTCCGGGCCCAGTTCAAGGTATTGGTATTGACCTTTAAGGCCCTAAATGGCTTGGGCCCCACCTACCTGCAGGACATTCTCATCCTCCAGGTCCTGGAGTGGCCCCTGCAACCGCAGGGCTGGGGGCGCCCTCCTTGGGGTTTCCTGGGTGTCTACTATGAGGAGGGCGTTCTCTGTGGCTGTATCGCAGCTGTGGAACTCCCTCCCATTGG
>QEPC01009342.1:3483881-3504366 GCA_003113815.1 Sphenodon punctatus | reverse complement strand
CTTGCTGCTGTGTTGTGCCAGTGTTTTGCCAGTGTTTTCTGTGTTTTGGGTTTATACGTTATTTGTTTTAAGCTTGATGCACATATAGACTGTGTTTTCTTCCATTCGATGTTAACCCTGGGAACTCCTTGCTGCTGTGTTTTGTCAGTGTTTTGCCAGTGTTTCCCTGTGTTTGGGGTTTATACATTGTTTATTTTAAGCTTGATGTGTGCATGTAGATTGTGTTTTCTTCCATCCGATGTTAACCATGGGAACTCCTTGCTGCTGCGTACCGTCCCCCTGGCTCCGGCTCGCCGGCCCGCTGACGGATTCGCCACCAGCAGGCCAGCCGGCCTTACTGCCCCTCTAAACTCAAAACCTACCAGCCGCCCCATAACATTTGTTATAGCCCCCTGGGGCCCAGTCTGGATTGGGTCTGCCATGATGGCAGTCATAGGCTACCATAGCTTCTCATCATCGCGAGGGGCTGGGCGCAGGGGCAGGGTCGTCTGTGCATTTGTACGGCTCCCCCCTTCCCAGCTGCATGAATGTTTGTTCTGCAGCCGGACTTGATCTTTACCGGGTTGTCAGCGGCGTTCCACTCTGGATTGAGATGTGACGGTGGCAGTCACTTGTGTTAACACCCAGTGTGGTGGAACGCAATCCTCTGTTGGCTAACAAGTAACTAATTATGCACATACATGTATAAAGAGAAGTAGTATTCATTGCCAGATTTAGTGTCTTGGCCATAAATTTGGGATCTGCTTTGGTAGTTCTGCTGCAAGGACTGTAGAAGCTTTTCTAAACTGCAGAGCTGGGACAAAATGTTGTTCCTGGTCTGTCTCTCTCTCTTCAAGGAGGTGAGTTAGGTATGTCACTCAGAATTCAAAATAAAGCAGGACAGTGTCCAGAGGGTTATAAATAAATGGGGAAATAAATGAGGTCCTGAGAATAAAGACTTTTAGGTTAAAATTAAAGGCTCTCCTTTTAAGACATAAGAACATAAGTAGTGCCATACTGGGTCAGACTAATGGTCCATCAAGCCCAGCATCCTGTCTCTGACAGTGGCCAGTCTCTTTCTCTTGGGAGAAGTGCCCAACAGATCACCATGGGTAATCCATTCCCTGTTGTTCCAGCCCCCAACAGTAAGAGGTTACGTTCCCAAAACCTACTTAGCTAATAGCTATTAATGGACCTATCCTTCAAGAACTTATCCAATCCGTTTTTAAAACTAGCTACACTACTGGCTGTGACCACTTTCTCTGACAGTAAGTTCCACAAGTTAATTGTGTGCTGAGTGAAAAAATACTTTATCTTATTTGTTTTATGAATCATAAAAGCACTTGTGGTGGTATAACTAGGAGTAAAAGGGAAACTATACGCTGAATATCATCGAAAATGGAAGCCCTGCCGCTTGGGACACTTGATCTTGACCAAGCATTCAAAAGTATACTGTAAGTATGAGAATAATTCTATGTTCTGAAGGGATTAAATAGCATAAAAAGTCTTCTTCATGCCCATCTTGTCTGGTTTGATTGTATAATGTCCACATTCAAATGCCACTGGGAAATGGAAAGGAGAGACTCTATAAGTGATATTTGACATTTGTTTGTCAAATAAGTAATATCAGCACAAATGAAACCCAGACGTCAGTATTTGCATGCAGAGCTTGTGGCAAACATGACTAACAAACCTTTTGTGGCAGAGTGCTGTAATCTACAGAGAGGAAGCAAGGCTCTGTTGTATCTGTGGGTGTTTGTAGGCATGTTATCTTCACACCTCTTCTTAAGAGGCAGGATGTAACATTAGGTGTGAAAGGGCTGATTGAAGCGAAAGCAGGGCTTCTGTGACATTTGAATTGGTTACAGTCAGTGTTTCATATAGTGCCAGGAAGACAGAGACCCACTACACTTTTTCAAAAAGTATAATTATAAAAAGTTGGAAGAAATCATTTGAATCTTGTATTTTTAATTTAAACAAAATGCAAGAATCTGTACCCACGTAGTCAAAACACTTTAATAATTTTCTAAAAAAAGTTGCAAACACCCCACCCACCTCCTGCTATTGCAATTCTGTTTTTCAATACTTGAAATCACCCACTGTGGGTACTTTCAGACATGATGCTAACCACCCTTTAACCACCCTTGGTGGTTATTTATGCATGTTGCAGGGCTGCATAGGGCACCAATACAGCCCTGCAACATGCATAAATAACCACCAAGGGTGGTTAAAGGGTGGTTAATGTCATGTCTGAAAGTACCCTGTGTTGGTAGGTAACAAACAAAGGAAGTAAGAGAGCTGCTCTCATCTGTTTTTTAAATAATCAATATACTATTTATTTATTTTATTTCATAACTTGTATTCCATCTCCCCTGTTGAAGCAGCTTGGGGAGGCTAACAATCACAAAATAAATTACATATAAATATAAAATACAACAATAAATAAGTCAATACAATATAAAACAGTCCTCACGGGGGAAGTAGAACAAAAAGCAGAAACCCCCCCTACCCTAAACCCCGCCCCTACACACACACTTTTTACTGACGAAAGACAAACATTTTATACTGCAATGTCTAAAAAGTGTGGCACTTTATAGGTTACAAGCATCCACAGCTCTTGCTGACCTTGGTAGGAGTTACATGCTCAGAATCTCTGAGGTTGTACAAACTAGTTTCATTGATGTGTCTAGATAATGGTGACTGAAGTATGTTACTACCTTTAGACAGCCACAGGGTCCCATATATTCTGCTTTAAAATAAAATAAAAAAATCCCTCCAAATTCTGTGATCAGGTAATCCAGATCCTTTAAGCAGAAAATTCAAATTATGGAAATGTTATGTAAATTAACTAATTTATGCAAATGAGTCAGCATAGCATTTCATCAGTTTACATCTCTATGGGGGGACCATGGGCTGCTCTGAAAGCATTTTCCTATAATCTTGAGGTATGTCCCTGAACTAGGGGAGAGGCAGTTATGGGCCTATCTTCCTCCTCACCTGCCAAAAAACTTTGACTTAGAGAGTCTGAAAGAGCTATTTATGTTACAAAGTCAGGCACTTGAAAGTTAGAAAATCTCAGATTTAAGGCAGTCTGTGCAACATCAATTCCGCTTTCCTCATTTATATATTTTATGATAAGAAGTCTTCTAACTACATGTCTAAATGCTGTTTTTTTCTTTCCTAACTCATTCATTAAATATGTTCTCTGTGAAACATTGACTTTCCCACTGAACAAAAGTCCCAAGGGAAAAGATAAAAACATCAGAGATTGTTACTATGAGGTTAATAGATGTGCTGCTAAACAAAGAGATCTCAAACTATTCAGCTAACACACGTTAAATATGTTCATATGTGATAAGTGATAGTTGAATAAAGACTTGCCAATTGTAAATTAAAATATAAAGTTTTTTCACCATGTACCTTTATCTCAACGAGGGTATTTTCAGACGTGACAGGGTGGCATTTGCCCTGCCACGGAATCACCCAAATGATTCCCCGCCAGAATCCTGCCGTCACGGGCAGCAGATGTGCTGGCCAATTCCGGCGGGGAATCTGGAGGGGGGACGGGGCTGCGCAGCGCAACGTGCGGCCGCACAGCCCCGCCCCCCCAATTCCCCGCCTGCCCGCCCTCCAGGAGATGGGCAGGCGCTGCTGATTCTGGGCCGTGATCAGGGGACAGACGTGACGCCCCCGTTGATCATGGGTGGGAATCGCTTTGACCATGCAAATGGCCCTCCTCCAGGCAGGAGGGCCGTTTGCGTGGTCAAAGTGATTCCCGGCCGTGATTCACGGGGGTGAACATCTGGCGGGAGTCATGGTTGGCCCCAACAGACGTTACGAGCTCACGGCCCCCATATAGGAATTGACCGTGGTTCACCGTGATCTCGTAACGTCTGAAAATACCCAGAGTTCAGTGAAAATAAGTTGGAGAAGCTTAAGACATTAAAATCAGTTCACTGAAATGTTAGACAGGAAAATAAAAGGAAAGTAGTAGCTTGCTAAGCTGACTGTTGGCGTTATTTTCTCAAACTACACTTTTCCAGCGTTCAAGTGTTTTCTAAATTAAACTTATCAGTCTTGGCAAGATGGTGGATTTGAGGCTGAAAGATTTTAATTCATTTGCTGATTAGGAAAGTGAGATTTTCACAGTGAAATCCCTTTGGAGGGAGAGGTCTTTTATGGAGCTTGCTTTTATTTTACTATATCTAATATTTATTGATTTAATGCGGTAAACTTCAATACCACAACATGTAATCCATACCATAGTGTGTCAAACTTATGGGGTTTTTTATATACGCCTCTGGATCAGACATCCCTAGAGGGATGGTAGGACTTGCTTATACTGGGTAAAAAGGGAAACATACCGTTTGCCAATTAGCATTTTAGGTAATAAAAGCCTATTGATGACATTTTGAAGAGTTCTGGATAACAAAGTTTACCTTGGACTTTGAGAAAAGGTTGCATGAGAGCCTCTTGGAGGAAATCTGAGTTGCTTGTCAGTACAAGGTCAGTTGGAAACATTCACTAAGGATTTTGTTGCAGTACATTCGTTTATCAAAACAAAGTGAACAAATCCATTAAGAAACAAATGGTTTCCACATATTTTAGAAGACTTTTCCGTGTTTATTGATTTCGGAATACACAGGGACAAAAAACCAGTTGGTACAGGGGATACCAGAGATTCTCTGAAGCTGTGACCTTTTTTTTTCTTCCGGAATCTGTTTTCATATTTTAA
This sequence comes from Sphenodon punctatus, assembly GCA_003113815.1. NCBI lineage: Eukaryota > Metazoa > Chordata > Lepidosauria > Sphenodontia > Sphenodontidae > Sphenodon > Sphenodon punctatus. The sequence continues at coordinate 3,499,652 of QEPC01009342.1, read as the reverse complement.
AAATGTAACTACCAGTGGCAGCTGGTGGGTTCTGAGGCTGGTGGGGCAGTGGGAGGGGCCAACGGTAGGCAGAGCCAACCCTAAAATTGCATACATGATCATGATTAATGGAATAGAACATGCACACAAGGAATAGAGCATGCACACAAGGATAGCAGTTTTAACAAACAACAACAAAGCCTCAGCCAAATGAGTCCAGAATATATGAGGGCAAACAGGGCTTGTCCTGGCAGGAGTACCATAGCAGAGAAAATAGAAGTACCATAACAGCTAGCACAGATTACAGAAATTTCCAATACCTTACTTAAAGTGCAATTCAAGCAACATTACAATATCTGAAATTCACAGCCAGCATATGTCAACAACTAAAATGCACAGAAAATGCTGCAAAAGCCAACACGTATGAAATCCTAAATGGCACACCATAAATAATGCATAGAGTTTTACAGAAGGCATGCACAGTTCAGGAGAGGGCAGGAAGCACAACCATGTGGCATTCAACAAAAGACGCACCAAAACGTTTGGAAAATGCAGTAAAACAGGATTATGTGGAATCCTAACATGGACACCATAATTGCTGCAATTGGTCACTGAGCGGGAAAAGATTCCCCACCTTTGATATGGCACTTAGGAAATCTTCTCTAGTTCAGTCAGAGACTAGTGGAGCTAGGCGTTTGCTAGATATGCTCTGTAGCAGGGAGCAGTCCTCTGGGGCTGTGGTGCAGAGTGGGTTAAATGGCAGGCTGTGCGCATGCGTGGGTCTGGGGAAGTCAGCCCCTGGCAAGACGGCAGCCTGGGTTGGACACTAGCCCTGAATGGGTAAATAGCCAACCTAGAGCCAGGGAGCATGCCCAGTGGAGGCTTCAGAGCCGTTTTGAGCTATAAGTTATGGGGCATGCTCAGTAGAGCTCTGTAACCCTCTGAGCTCCAAGTACGGAGACATGCTCAGTGCAGACCAGGTGAACTGAGCATGCTCGGGGCCTATAAAGGGCAGTTGAGAGAGGGTCAGCGTAGGTTCAGGAGCTAGAGCTGTGAACTCCCCTGCTTAGAGCAGAAGGCCCATGCCCAGATGAAGGGCTAAGGTGGAAACATAGAAAAGGGCTCTTTGGGTCAAGCCCTAGACACAGAGACAGAGGGTAATTTCAGATGTGATGGGCCTCCAGGCCTGCCACGCTGAATCACAGACTGGGATCAATTTCAGATCCCGGTCAGGAATCATTCCGGCCATTCTTTAGACATGCCGGCCTGATTTCTACTGGGGATCGGAGCGGGGGTGAAGGGGGGCTGCACGGCGTGACATGCAGCTGCACAGCCCCGTCCCCCTGCACTCCCCTGGCCGGCCGCCCTCTGGGAGACGGGCGGGCGCAGCGGCCAATTTGACCGCTGCGGCTGATCCCGCAGCACGGTCTTGGCCACAATCCGGGATGGGCCAAAAGTAACAGACGTTACTTTTGGCCCATCCCGGATTGTGACCAATCTAACCACGATACCGGAGGTGAGGCCGGCCTCACCTCTGGAATCGTGGTGAATATGATTCCTGCCAGGTAATCACCATGGCGAACATCTGGCGGGAATGTCTTTGGGTGTTGTCAGATGTGACGGCACAAACAGCCACCACAGGGGGTTCACTGTGGTTGACCGTGGTACCGTCACGTCTGAAATTACCCAGAGTGTGCGCACATGGTGGCATAGACCTTGGCTGTGAGGGGTGGTAGGAGGCCAAGGGTGGGGCCCCTACAGAGGAACCCTACAGAGTGCACCCCCCCTACTTGGGGGTTACAGCAGCCAGGTTGAGGGGCTGAATAGACATGGCAATGAAGTATGCTTATTCCCCTATTGACACCCTCATGTGGCCCTGGGAAGACCCCCTGCTCCAATGCTCCTTCCCACAGCCATCCCAGAATGCCTTCTGTGCCCTCCCCAGAGAACCTGGCCTGTCTCACAGTTTGAGAACCACTATGGGGAATGTCTACATCTAACACCTAAGTGACATTTGAGTGGTATACACAATCAGCAAGGCAGCTTGAATAAAAGCAGCAGCAAGACTGGACAAAATGAGAATCTACACCAACCTGGACTCAAAATACAACACAAGGCATCTTTCCTAAAAAATACAATGGCTCTATTAACTGTTTTTCATATTTATAAGCCTCTTGACACACCCGAATTCCTGATGTCTTAAATGGGCAGTAGCTGCAGTATGTAACTGCCGGGAGGTTATTTCTTCTATGTGAAAAGCACATTGATAGATATTTTGCTGAACGTTTTGGAAGTCACTTTTTATTAAAGTGAATTAACTGAATTAACATGAGCAAATTAAAATGCCGCAAGTTAACATTTTCAGCGTTCATTACTGTGGTGAAAATAGGAACAGTATCATGGGGTAGATTTTGAGCAGCAAAAGTGGCATGTAAGCGCCTAACTCCCATTGAAAATCAGTGGAAGAAATTATGCTCCCAAGTGTCATTTTGCCTTTGAAAAACAACCAAAATAAGGCTCATTTTCCTTCTTATAGTATGCAGTCTTGTGAACAAACCTGGATTGTCTTAGGGCGTTTATAGACGATCCCGCTTACAAGCGGGATCGCTAAACGCCGGGTTTTCCTGCCGCGGCGTCTCTGCATGCCGTGTCTGATGTTCAGACACGGCGCAGAGTGCGAGTGCGCATGCGTGCCCTTCTGCGCATGCGCACTCGCGCACGGGACCAGGAAGTGCGGCGTAAAGCCGGCACTCCGGGAATCCGCGTCGGAGGGGGCAGGATCGCCTGCCCCCTCCGACGCGGATTCAAAAGCAGCCCACGCATATAGACGAGCGGCAAGAAAGGCGGCTGATCAAAGGATCAGCCGCCTTTTTTGTCTCGTCTATAAACGCCCTTAAACTCTCTTGATCCAAACAAAGAATGTCCTTGGGAATACTTTAATATTAGAATATTGCCTGTTTGAATGTGAACAATTTTATTGAAGTGTCCAGGCAGTCCCAGTTAACTCCTTGCAAGCTAAAATGAACTCTGCTAACGTACAGCAAAACATTTCCCCCTCTTTTTCCATTCTGCCCACACCCCCACACCCAGTTCCACCCCTGGGCCTCCATTCTGCTCACACCAAATCCCTCCATTCTCCCACAGACAGGACACCCCCACCCAATCCCACCCTGACTCCTATTGCGTGCACAAACCCTCCCAGAGCCCCCATTTTATTCTACCCATCCCACCCAATGACCCCACCCCAGAGACCCGCATTCTGCCCACCCCACACTCCCTATCCACCCTAAGAACCCAATTCCACCACAGACTACCAATCTGCCCAACCTGGGCTTCCAGTCTGGGGGGTGGAGGGGGGAAGGCAAATATGAGAAGCAAAAGGCCCCTCAAAGTCTTACAATTACAGGAGGAGAAAAGGCACTAGCAGCAAGGGGAGGCAGCAGTGTGCGGTGATTGCAGAGACACTGAGTCTGCCTCGTGACTGCTAGCAGTGCCACAGCTCCTGCTGGCAGTGGCTCCATCTCCCTCCTCTCTCCCTCCCCCATAGCAGAGAATGTCCCGATTCCCTGGCCTGGGTGCCTACTTGTGCCACCCAGGCAATCAATAAAATTAGGCCGCTTGAGGCTCAATGAAACAGTGCCCCTACCAGCACTTACAAACAGTTGCAATTTCCCAATACTGCATTATGGACAGCGCTCCTAGCCACCCTACCACAATATTGGGAGGACTTTGCTGTTTTGTCCATTGAAGGCTTCCTTAGGGGGTGGGGTGGCTGGTTCCTCCTGTTGGCCCTGCCCACCCCACCCTCTAAGGAAGCCTTCACCAGCCAAGAACAGCAGCTAGTTAGCTTGTTTCAGGTGTGCCGTGCGCGCATGCGCATATCTCTGTGTACCTGGAAGTGCGGCAGCAGCAGCACTGTCTATAGGCTTCTGAAGCACCATGCAGTGACAGCACAGCACCACCATCAGCCAGAACAAACATCTATGGATCAGTGGAAGGTTTATTACTGGAGGAGCTGGGCAGGGCAGTGCCCTGACTGCCCAAGGTGGCGCCCCATGGTTGATAACTACATGTGTGGGAAGTATATAGCTCGGATGGAGAAATTCTTTAAAATATGACCAGTGGAAGTCTAGAAGTCTGCAGAGTCCTTAACAGTAGCACTGAGTGGTGCAAATTTGCTATGTTCTCAAAACAGTGGGTGAAAACAGACATGCAACTTAACTCCACTTTAACACCACTTACAATTCTTATGCATGTTTGGAGGGCTGCATAGGGCACCAATGCAGCCATGCAACATGCATAAGAAATGTTAAAGCCGAGTTACATGCATATCTGTTTTCACCTAGTGTGGTGGAAACGCATGCTCTGCAATGAGTATCTAAATATAAATAGTGGAGTCTAATTAAGTAGAGTTTAGTGGAACATCTAAAAAGTTTGACTTATTAGAACTTAAACCTTAAAGAAACAGACCTGACCATGTTAAGTACAGTATGCTGTCCAATGTTAAAAACAAGCAACCGGTATTAAAAATGCTACTAAAAATCTTTATTAAAGCTATAAACAATACTCAACCCAATAGAAATTAGTGTGGTGATCTTTCATTCTTAGCCTTCAATTTAAAGTAATTAAATTTGACAGAGAGGTCCTACTGCACAGGGTTTGTGGAAGAGAGCTTTCCTGCTGCTCATCTGAAAAGCAGAATTCTGCTCCCAGTCCCTTTGCTTTCCCTGTTAAGTGTTACAAGTCTTTTAAGTGGCAGTTGACACATCTGCTTTTCATCCTGCATGCTACAGTTTAAAGGTTCAAATCCAGCTTTCAGTCCTAAATGAAAAGTGTACTGGGTCCAGGTGTGTGGAAGGATTGGGGGAGGGGAGGAATCCTGCTAAGCCCCAGAGCCAGTGTACTTTTCACTCAAGATTGAAGACTTGATTTGAACACTAAGCAGTGATGTACATGATAAGGAAGCATATTAACTGCCACTTAAGTCTTTTAATACTTAATAGGGGTCTCATCGAAATTGAAGCATAGAAGTGGGAGTTATCATGTTCAAAATGTAACACATTTAACCCACTTAGGACTGAGGGAAAGAAGAGCAGTTTGGCTTTAAAAATAAATTCTACTTAACCAAGTTTGTTTTCTATGGATTATTGGATTCTGTAATATGGACTTCTTTTCCTCATAAGAGAAAAGGGAAGGAGGGTCATGGGGGTATGCACAACTTAGGCCACTTTCACACCTTACCAGGGAAGCAGGGAAACGTCCATGAATACAATTGTGGCTCTATGCTCCCTCACATGTGGGAATGCGCTATTCTGCTTTTATCTTACGAGAACGCCCGTCATTGTAAAAGCTACATTGGATGGCCCAGTCATGCATGAATGTTCCCGCAGGATAAAAGTGTAATAGCACATTTCCATATGGTCTAATTTCTTTGAGAATAGAGCCACAATTGCATTAATGGAAGTTTCCCTGCATCTCTAGTAACGTGTGAAAGTTGCCTTAGGGTGCAGCCACACGAGCTGCAAGGACCTGATCCCCATGTGGCCCCATGGGGTGCAAGCGTGGCCGCCACACTGTGGGGCAAATGCAGGGAGCCAGTGGCCCTGCTGCTTAGAGTACTGGCAATTAGGGTCTCTTGAAAAGTGCTTCTCAGCAAGACAGTAAAGGTATTGATTGGATTGGCATTGGAGCCATATCGCAAATGGCAGTGAATGGTGTGCTTAATAATTCACAGTCCCCAGATTAATCTTTGCAACCTTTTTTCCTTGGAAAACTAAGATGAGTGAGTAGCTGAGATGTCTAGAGTTGAGAATATCTTTGTATTTTAATTCCAAATGTATTAAAATTGTCAACACCAGTCTGCTTAAATGTGTGTTTTCCTGTAATGTTGTACTTCCTGAACAGTGTGAACCAGTGTAGCCTAGTAGAAAAAGTGTTGGACTTGGACCTGGGAGATCATGGTTAAGACCAGGTTTAAACCCAGAACTCACTGGGTGGCCTTGGACATGTCGCTTTCTCTCGGCCTCGGTTCTGTTGCCCATCTGTAAAATAGTATAATAAATGACCTACCTCATAGGGTGAGGGTGAATTAAATAAGAATTATAAAGCATTTTAAACACTAATGCATTATATGAATAATAATAATAATAATTAATAATAACATTCTCTTTGAAGAATGACCATTCTGGATGACAGTAATTCAGAAAAAGTAAACAAAAGTAACAAAGGTTGAAGGACAACCGTCCACTAGGAATTTGACTGGGATTGCCAGTTCCTTTAGTTGGAGAAGGGGTGTTTTAAACCAGTAGTTTAAATTTTGGAGCTAAACATGATGGTCTGAAGCCTATAATGGAGGTCCAGGTTTCTCTCATTTGAAAACAAGACATAGGGTGTTTTTGAATAAGACACCCTCATGCTTGGACACTTACTGTACACGTGGGGGAGGTCTCATTTGAATACAGGTGTTTGGGGGTGCGTGCTCCCATGACCCACACTCCACCCACCTAGCCCATGCATGGGGCAATATGGGAAAAGTCAAAGTGCCCGATGTGGGGACAGGGTGGCTGTGCGTGGGGCCACTAGTTTGAAGCACTCTCCCACGCATGGCACCTAGCACCCACCCCACCCTGTCTTGTTTAAAAACATCTATTAAAGTGGTAGAGCAGACCAAACCAGAGGCCATGGATGATTTCTCCCTCAGACTTGAAGGGAGGCGTTTCATACCATCTTCCTTGTTTCCTGGGTGGTGTAGTTATTGAGGTCCAAAACCAATTGATTACATGGTCTCTGACCATAGGTCAGTTGCTTCTGATGATCTTAAAGTACCACAGTGTAATAACGATTAAATAGGCCAAAGTATACAAGAAAATCATCTTGCAGTCAGTCCTTGCTATCGTCTGTTAGGCATACATTCATAAAGCTGCAGGTGCATGCACTTGACCTAGTTACAGGGGAGGAGGGAGATGCTGAGGAGGATAGTATTGTAATTAGCACTGTGGTAAGTGTCACCTACCCTGTTGATGGTACCCAAAACATAGTAGCGGTGGTGAGTTTACTTTTCAGGACTGGCTGGAGCTGGAGGATGTTGTTGGTCCAGAACATTCTCTGGAAACTCAACAAGAAGTGTGCATATTGTCACAAAGCCTGCCTCTCATTACTGCTGACCTATTCCACAGTCAGACCACTTCTTGTAATGTAACAGTGAACATTTAGTTCCTTACGAGCACTCTCAAGTCTCTCTAAAACTTGTTTGAATTCACACATGTTGCCTTAACTGTTCTAGCCAGCCTGTTGGGTAGAAATATTTGGTGAGTCTTTAATGACTTAAGAAATTTGGGATCTATAGAACAAAGCAGGGTTGCCTTATAAAGAGGATTTTTCATTGTTTCTTTTTTTGTTTTCAAAAATTTCTTGTAATCCTGTAAGATTTGGGATGTAGAGAGAGTGTGATTGCTGTGAGGCTTGGGATGGGGAACCACTGGCCAAATCTAGCCCCTTTCCAATTTCGGGATCTGGTCCATGGATCCAGTTCCTACCCAGTCCCACATGCACTGAAAGCATGAGCTCAGGGGAAAGGAGTGGAAACAAAGGCACGTACCAAAGGACAAGGGATGGATCCATGGCGTAGATCCATGATTTGGGTCCTCCCCTTTCTTCCCCCACCCTATGCACACTTCTCAAGAACTCCTTTCCCCATGTTGCCCACAGAACGTGTGCTTATTTTCAATTGATCCCCACTCCTACTGCTGGCCTTATCTAGCCATCTCATTTAACACAGTACAATTTCTTCCTCCTGCCTCTTGGTTAATATGAATGGCACATCTTTGCTGGGAAAAAGTATTTTCATCATTGTTGTAAATGCCACATACCTCAGTATTTCTGAATCAAGCAAAAGTCAGAGGGTTTTGTTTTTGTTTTTAAATTCTTCAGTATTTTTATATGAGTCTTTCAGAACATGGTTGGTTGCTGTATTTGTTGGCTGTATAAAATGAGGTTGGTGGCCTGTCCACCTCACAAAAACACTGTCTTAATTCATGTCAATTGGATCACTTGATGGCCCTCTCAGCTGAGAGGCTAGAGGGGTGAATAGCTAAAGTGTGAATAGGCATGGAACGTGGAGACTGAATTAGCTTTTTTTTTCCTCCCGTTCTGGACGAATGCACATCAGTAGGGTAGTGTGGAGGAAGCTGCTTATGCTGCAACTATTCTGTACGTAAACAAAGGACCTAATTCTTCAAGGCCATTATTCTTGGCAGTTGTCATCAGCAGTAAAATACTCAGCACCCACAGTCATTTTTTTGTTAAATAGCTATGGTGTTTTCCAACAGCACAGTAATAATTGGACATAGTGAAAACAAAAATTGCTTGTTGCCAAGGCAACAAACAGAAGGGAATTTATTAACTGTTGTAATGTGCAATAATGTACTTCGTGCTTGACGGTAAGAAGAGAACAGAATCCAGTTGAGATGACTGGCTAAACCATAAAACTGTTAATGTTAATATCATTGCAGTGATGTAGATTTCTAGAAAGCGAAGAACTTAATTACCTGCAGTTGGACCAACTTCTGACAAGGACCACAGGGTATGTTACAAACACTAACCTGTGTCATGCCAAGAATGAGATAAAATGAGAAATAAGGATTCTGGTGCATTAGTTCCTCTTGGCAAGATCAGGGGTGAGAGGGTACTCCTCTCCAGATCCAATGAAGCAAAAGTCCATTCACCTGGTTGCTTGAGATACAAGGGAAATTAGGTATAGTACTGGTTTGGGGTTCAGAGCATTTTAATCTGCTTTTGACTTCCCTGAGGGGAAAAAGGCTGGGAAGAGAGTGGCTAGGCGACCATGATTCTTTTAAGAGAAGAAAGGGGACAGTGCAGATCATACTAGCAGTAGCTTCTGCTGCTTGCACTTCAAACTGGAAGGAAAACAGAGCTGCCCAGGAAATAAGAGACTGATGGCAAGGAGTGAGCCCATGAGCTGGTACATCTTTGAATGTCTGTGAGGGAAGACAGAATGTGTAATCTTCTAAAATATAGTGGAGACGCCTGGAAGAAAGTGGGGGAAATGAAACATTGCTTGCAGGCAAAAAATACAGAAAGCACAAGAGGGAGGAAAAGTTAAGGAAGAGGTCCAACACATTTGAGATGGGTAAAAAATGGAGCTTAGAGAAAAGAGTCTGAAACCAAGGAGAGGAAAGGCCATGAAACAGAAAAATAGAAAAGCACAGTAAACTAGTTTACTGAATTGGAAACTGGTTGACAGTACTACAAAGAGACATCACATACTACTGCTTTACATTGCAGGAAAGGGATGTGGTTATTTGGGGTTATGGCATGTTTCCGTTGAGAGGGCTTTGGTGCCAGTGAAACATTTTAAATTGCCTCTTGGTAAAAGTGTGGCATGTGGGGTAGGAGGGAGGGAGTGTATGTATTTGGGGAAAGCATACGAGGTAGAGAAATGTTTCTCAAAGTGACAGCACTGAGACTGGGCAGCAAACAAAAATGGAGTCTGGACCCAAGTGAAAATGGAGACTCTGGTATGAGTGGGGGTGGGGGAAGGAGCGTCAGAGACAGATTTATTTGGGGAGATGTGAGATAGAGAAGGAATGAACACGGAGTCTTTTTATGGGGATGAAGATGCTGTACTTAAGTGTGCTAATTCAACCAGACATTTTGTGGAAAGTAAAATAGTAACCCTGGGATTACTCCTTGTGTGTCTTCTAAACCCCAGCTCTGCTTACTACAGCCTGTAGTTTCAGCTGGATAATGGCTGTCTGTCAACTTGATTATGACTATTCTTTCTTTTCCATCATGAATACATATGTGACTGAATAGGCCTAACCATGATGTGCAGACTGTTAGTTGTATCCGCTAAATGTGTTAGCAGGGTCAACTGGTTAATAGCTTGGTGCTTCTTCACTTGCTCACTTTCTGTCGCCAGGTCTTTCCCCTCTTAAATGTTTTGCTGCCTCCCACAGCTTCTTTCTCTGCTTCAGATGGTTTTTGTGTCTGAACTAACTTCCTAGGAGTTGAGATCAACCCAAGACTGCCTCTGGTTCTGTTTAAGGTGTTTGCTTTAGCTGCCCCTTGACCTTTCCCTTTCAAGTTGTCCATACATTCTTAGTTTTAGAGGGTGATTCTTGTCCATCCTAACACATGCCCTACTCATCTCAATTAGCTTTTAACAGCCTGCCTTCAATGCCAGACACCTCTGCCTCATTTAGGACTCTTTGACTCCTAGTTCCTCTCTGCCTCCCTACCCCAGCGCCAAGTAAACACATCTGAAGTTATTCCAGCTGACAGATGTTCTCCTAATAGACAGTGCAAGTTTCACAGTCATAAGGAAGAGACAGAAGTAGCACATCAGAGAATACTTTTAGGGATGTAGTTAACCCACAGATATCCTATTAAAACGTTTTCTTTCTTTGACCAAGTCTACTGTGAACTTTGTCAATATGGCTCTGTTTGTTTCTTGATTAATTGGGGAGGTGTTTGATAGACGTTGTCCAGGTAGATAAAATATTCTTCTACGAGTTTTGAGTAGAACTGAAATGAACAAGCTTTTTTGTAGTTTTACCAATTTGTACATTTGTCAGTGAATAAAAATGATCAAATCTTCATTATCAAAATCAAACTTATGTTGTCATTTCACTATTTTTAGGTACAAGATGGGCCGTTTTTACACGGACGGCGCAGCAGCGCCAATGGGTGGAGATGGGTGTGGACGGGTGGGTGAGCACACCCGGCGGTGCCGAGCAGGGACACAGATACACGGACAGTGCCGCGGGGGCTTGTGGGACGGAAAGGGGAGGGGCCGGCAAACACCCAGCGGCCAAACACCCATCCCGGAAAACACCCAGCGAACACCTGTGCAAGTGCACCGACAGCTGGGACCGGCGGGGCAGCCCCTCCTGGCACAGCGACGACAGAACATGGCCGACCGAGGGCAAACGAAGCCGCGCAACGCGGCCCCGCCCCCGAGCCGCCAGGACCCATGCAGGCGAGGCAGGAGGGATATGGGATGACAGCTGCTACAAAGGTACCGGCTCCGCCCAGCCCCGTCACAGAGCCCAGACAGCCTGTCACCAGCCCCACCCCCCACCCCCGCCCCAGCAGTACGGCACACACAGAGCAGGCAACAGATGCACACAGGGACAGGCCCACGGGGGGCAAAAGGGGGGAAGGCACCCACACAACACAGGCAACCCCGCAACACCCCCCCAGAGGCACCTGCACAAGGGGAGAGGTCAAAGCAAAGCACAACATGGACACACTGGGAAGGAACACAAAAGCCTTTAATGAACTGGAGAACCAGCAACAGGGGGCAACAACAACAGGGCCAGGCAGGGGGACGGGCCAACAGAAGGGGGGGCCAGCGCCAGCAGCGGCAGACCGGGGACAACACCCGGTCAATAGGGCCAGCGACCCTGCGCCTGGCACCAGCGCTCAGCCTGCGCGCAATCCAGCCGGTGCAGCCACTCCAGGACGTACAAGAGGAGCTCCAACAACTCCCCCTGCTCCCGGGTCCGCTTCGCGATCATGGCCTGCACTGAATGGGACAGAGGGAGAGGAGACAGCCATCATAGCCGACCCTGGGCACCAAGGAACAGAACCCCCCATGGAGGGACACAGGCACAGGGCCCAGCAAACAGGAAGCATGCTCACGATGCCATTGAACAACCGCCCCACCGCCTGCATGTCCCACGCTGCCCGCTCCAGCTGCAGCACCATCGCGCCCAGGCACAAGATCGCCAGCAACACGACAACAGTAGCTGCAGGAGAGAAGGGACAGAGCAATGGGGAACATCCGCATCAATGGGCCCTGGGAGGGCCAGGGGCAGCAACAGCACCAGGGGCCACCACAAGCGCTGACAGCCGCCACCCGGAAGAGCACCCGGACCCCAGCATGAAGGGATCTGGTCCATGGATCCAGTTCCTACCCTGCCCAGCCCTCTTGTGGGGTGGGGCCCTGGCGGCTGATCACCGCAGGTGGGGCCCATGTCAGTCGTGTTGCGTGTGGGCTGCTGTTGCGTGTGGCCAGCCTCTCCCTCCTGCCCCCAGCACCCCGACCCCTGTTGGGCCCTGCTGGTTGTGGTCGCGTGCCCCCGGGTGCCCCTCTCCCCACCCTGTACCTCGCCCCCCTCTGCACCCTGACCCCCTGTAGCCCCTTGGCCGGTGTGCCCCTCCGTGGAGGTCCACCTCACCTGGTAGTGGGGGTGCTGCTAGGCCCACCACCTCCACCTCGTGCACCTCCAGGCTGCCTTGTGCTGCAATGGGATGGGGGGCCATTAGTGTTTACCAGTACCTGGGCCCCAGTCCCAGATGCTGTGCCTCTGTCCGGGCCTCCTCCCCCCGCCCCCAGCCCAGTTGGGGTGATCGTACCTGGATCCTGTTCCTCCGCTTCCTGGGGGTCATCCCGGGTCTCCGCTTGATCCACACGTGACCCTTCCCCTTGTGACCGGTTGGCCTGTGGGTGTTGGGGGCATGCGCCAAGGGTGGTGGTTCGGTGCTTGGATCCCCGGGGTGCCTCTTCCCCCTGTGGGATGGGGCAGTCACCTCCCGCATCCTGGCAGGGCTCATCAGGGACACCTCTGTCTCCCTGCTCTGTGGGGTCAGTAAGGGGGGGTTGTGTGGTGGTCCTGAATCTGCCCCTGGTGAAGGCGCTGCCATGTGTGCAGGAGGCCACAATGTCCCTGTCCATGCAGAGGAACTTGTCCAACTCCTCCTGGAACTCGGCTGTGTGCATGGCCTGGCTAGACTTGAGATTGTTGTTCTTGATATGTTTATATCCAGACCTCAAGTCCTTTGCCTGCTGCATGCACTGGGTGACATCCCTATTGTACCCCTGCTGCTACATCTCCTGGGTGATGGCTTCATAGACCTGTCTGGTCTTGTAGCTGTGCACCAGGTCGTGCTGCACCCTTTTGGACCCCACACGCGGATGAAGTCCCCCTTTTGGGACCCACGTGTGGGGGGCCAACTGGCTTGGTGGCATGGGGCCCGCCCTGTGGCTGTGGCGTCCATGGAGATGGTCGTGTTCTGTTGGGGGTAGTGCATTAGGGGTTACACTGGGTCCTGCTGCCCCCCTCTGTGCCCCCATGGGTCCTGCCCTCCATTCTCAATAGATGCCCTTCAGCTCACCTGGCTGTCTGGGGGGCCCTCTTCGGCCATTGTCCCGGTGGTGCGGTGCTCCATTGTCTGGGAGCTGTCCTGGGGGGACGGGGGAACCGGTTATGCAGCAGCTGCCTCCCCTGTGGTCCCTGGGCCATGGTGCTGGGCCTGGGGTGCAGCCCTTCCATCCCGGTTGGGGGGGGTTCCCTCGCACTCACCTCGCTATCACTGTTGCTCCTCTGGCTGTGCCCCTGGGATGTGCTGGGCTGGGGGTCCTCTGTCTGTGGGGGGGTCGGTGCAGTCCCTTGGCCCTGTGCCGGGAGATGTGTGCTGTGTTATGGCCTGGCACTTTCCCCCCATTTCCCCCCTGGCCGGGCACACACCCCTCATACCTCCTGCCCAGGGCCCCCCACCCACTGGAGGCGGCCCCCTTGTACCTCCCGTCCGGGCCCCCCCATAGCAGCAGCCGTGGCCCCCCTTGTGCCTTCTGCCTGGGGCACACGCACACCCTGCACCGCCTTGCCACGGTTCCCCCCATCTCCCCCAGGTGCTCCTGGGTCCCCGTGCTCACCCGACTCCTTCCTGTGCGTGGGGCGGCTTTGGCTCCCTTGGCCTTCTTGTTCTCCTTCCTGGTCGCCATCGTGGGAGCCCGCGCACGTGTGCTGTGGTTCCGTCCTCCTTGACGGGCTCTCGGACGGGCGTTCAGCATCCCACCTTGTGGGCGTGGCGGCACGTACATGACCCATGGCGCCGGCGCTGTGGGGTTCCGCCAGTCTGGTCTGCGTGGGTGTGGGTGTTTTCGCTTTTACATGGCCGCTTGGGTGTTGGACACCCATCTCCACCCACGGAGGGTTCTGGCTCTCTCCCGGCTGCTCCATGGGTGTTGGCGGGTGGGTCGTACACGAGCGCCCACCCACTCGTGGACTTTTACACGGATGCTCTCCCACCCATCCGATGGGTGTTTCCGGATGTTCGTGAGTGGCGTCCGTGTAAAAGTGGCCATGGAGAAACTTTATCTTTTGCTGTCTGCAGAGACTTCTGCAGGGTTATTGAGGACACTTATGAAAAATACATGGTGTAGGGCTACACCGGTTGTGGTGCAGGGCTGCAATGTGTATTTTTCATAAGTGTCCTCTTTTAAAGGGGAAGTATGGTAACCCTTCCTGCGCTCCCAAACAATTCCGACACCAACTCCGTCCTACGATGAAACACCAATGCAAGTGTTTCTGAAGTGTGCTTCTGTCAAGGCTATTGTCCACAGTGTGGTTAAGTTCAGTTTTGGTAAAGTGCCCCCAAGTACTCAAAAAATGTTCCCATGATGTCAATTCTGCTTCTCATAATCCAACAAATTCTGCAAGACAAATACTCTCTATTGCCATTTGCTGGAGAGCATGGAGAACTGCATGAACAGAGCGCTGGTGAAAGTGATTCATCACGCCTGTATCTTTCCCCAGTCCACACGCTGTCATCCCTTGTTGTGCCCTACAAACTACTCATTGCTGTCTCAGATAATGCTTCTGTTTTGGCACTGAGAACTTGGACTCTAAGGATTAAGCACAAATATAATCATAATAATGGATAATTAATAATAAAGGTTTATTGTTGGGCCATTGGCCATAACAAATTCAGTACAAAAACAGTACAGTCAGTACAACTTAGCACCACAGGACATAACAGCTAATAGACACTTAAAATATACTGTAAACAAAATTAACACCAGTTATTATAAATTCCAGTTACACTTAGAGTTTGCCTAGCCCTTCCCGGGGCCCGTGGTGGCAAAACTTGACCCCTGTAGAAGGCAGAAAGTAGTATGTTTATTACACAACACAAATCATTACAGAGAACACTTAAAGTTTGCCCAGCCCTTCCCGGGGTTTATAGAGGCAGGACTTAACCCCTGTAGCTTAACAGCAAATTATAATGTTTTATAATAGAAAAATTTGGCACAATGGATGTCCCTATCATTAATCAAATAAATCCAAATAAATCATCCATTGGCACAGAGTGAGGGATGAGTACATTAGGAGCCCCACTGTGCCACACCCTCAGGCGCAATGGTAAGAGTGCTGTCTAATTCCTATGAAGTTTGGTATTTATAACACTAAGCAGGAACTTTGTCACCCAGGCTCCCTTCAACTTTACCAGATAGGAGAAGTGCCACTAAGTCAGAAGCACAAATATGAGAATTTTGGGTGATGCAGATTAGCCTCTTCTTTTGTGCATGTGGCTCACTGACCACGCAATTGCCACTGTTAGTTGTTAGGTTCCTCAGTGGCATGCCTTCAAAGGGCTTTTGGGTGTGGCCCTTGGTGGGGGCCTGAGTGCGCTGGGGTGTGGGGTCCCGTCTGTTGGCAGTAAATTGCGGGGAGGGTTTGTATTGGGGGATACTTGTGTAGCCCCCAGAGAGGGTTGGCACAGAGGCGTCCTCCAGTGGTGTGAGTGGTGACTAATCACTCACAGGTTCATGAGCCTGCTATTTTCAGAGCTGAGGGACTTGTGTCTTTTGGCTTAGAGGATAGAGGCTCATGCAGATGGAGCTGAAGTCACCAGTTCTAAACCTCAACCCTGCCAGACCAGACAGGGTTACACTTGTTTAAAGGGGGGACGTGTGGGAGGTGATGGGGGGGAGGGGTTCTTCCTTTATCTATTTTATAGTGGGGTGGTAAGGGGAGGGGGGAT
>QEPC01009342.1:3471232-3483781 GCA_003113815.1 Sphenodon punctatus | reverse complement strand
GTAGCCATGATTTTTAGGGAGGATTGGGCTGTTCCGAGGTATCTGGTGCAGTCCATAATGGGGTTGAGGGTTTCCATCTAGTGTTTGATGTGGCAGGGGACAGTTTGGGAGTGCTACTTGTATACCGTGCACCGACCTGTATGGCGGCCTCTCTGCATGCTCTAGTGGATCTGGTGTCGGGAGTGGTGTTGCGATCCCCGAAGACGATAGTCTTGGGAAACTTCAACATCCACATCGCCGATTTTGGGGGTGCAGAGCATGAGTTCATGGCCGCCATGGCAACCATGGGCCTGTCCCAGAGGGTCAGTGGCCTGACACACCAGGGGCGGGACATACGTTAGACCTTGTGTTTTGCACCGGCTTTGAGGTGGGGGAGATATCAGCTGTGCCCTTGTCATGGATGGACCATTACCTCCTGCAGGCCCCTTTCCTGCCGCACGTTTGCCACCGGAGGGGCGTGGAACCTATTTAAATGGTTCGCCCCCGTAGACAGATGGAACCGGAGCGGTTCTGGGAGACTTTGGGGGATATACCCTCTGATCTAGATGGCTGTCCCATCGATGGCCTTGTCGAGCTGTGGAATGTGTTGCTGACTAAGGCCATTGATTGGATAGCTCCGAGGCATCCGCTTCCCAGACGGCAGCACCACAGGCCTCCCTGGTTTTCGGAGGGGCTGCAGGTGCTGAAGCAGGAGGGAAGGCAGTTGGAGCGACGGTGGCGTTGTTCACATGCTGAAGCCGACAGGTTGCAGCATAGAGCAAGTTTACGAGCCTATACCATTGCTATGCGAACAGCAAAGAAATAATGCTTTGCTGATCTTATAGCGTCCACTAAATCCCGTCCAGCGGAGCTGTTCCAGGTGGTGCTGCGGCTGGTCAGTCCGGCCTTCCTCCACCTTGGAGTGGAGTCATCTAGTGCCCGCTGTGACTTGTTTGTGGATTATTTTGTGGATAAAATCGCTCAGATTCACCATGGTTTTGATGTGGCATTTTCTGCAATAGGACAATTGGAGGTTATGGAGAACCTGCCTTCTCCTTGTTTGTGGGATCAGTTTCAGCTGATGACCCCTGCCGATGCAGAGGAAGTTCTTGGGGCTGTCAGGGCCACCTTTTGTGAGTTGGACCCTTGCCCTTCCTGGCTGGTTAAGGCCTGCCAGGAGACGATGGGGCCATTGCTGGCGGGGGTGGTCAATGCCTCCCTTAGGGAGGGCAGGGTGCTGGGCTGCCTTAAAGAGGTGGTGGTGCGACCCCTACTCAAGAAAGCATTGCTTGATGTTGACTCCCTTGCCAGTTATTGGCCAGTCTCTAATTTTCCCTTTTTAGGGAAGGTTATTTGGGTGGTGGCCTGGCAGTTGCAGGAGCATCTGGATCGTGTTGGTATTCTTGATCCCTCGCAGTCGGGGTTTCACCCAGGATATGGCACAGCTGTGGCGTTGGTTGATGATCTTCGTCGTTCAGCCCTGCTGATTCTATTAGATCTGTCGGCGGCGTTTGTTACCATTGATCATGAGAAGTTGGCGACGGCCTGTGGGACCGTGCAGGGGTAGGCAGTACGGTTTTTGACTGGTTCTGCTTCTTCCTGTCCGGAAGAACTCAGCAAGTGGTACTCGGTGATTATTTTACATCACACCGAGATATCTTGTGGGGGATCCTGCAGGGTTCTGTTTTGTCCCTTCTTCTGTTCAACGTGTATATACAGCTGCTTGGCAAGGTGGTCAGGAGGTTTGACGTGCGGTGTCATCAATATGCTGATGACACCCAGCTCTACCTCTCTTTTTCGTCAGACTCAGGCCCAGCAGTCTCGGTGGTTAATGGGTGCCTTGAAGCTGTGGGGGACTGGATGAGGGCAAACCGACTGGAGCTGAATCCAGACAAGACGGGGGTGATGTTGGTGGGTAAGGCAGCAGGGGTAACAGCCCCTGTCATTGATGGGGTCTGCCCTCTGCTGGTTCCCCAGGTACAGAGTCTGTGGGGGCTCCTTGACTCGCAACTCCGCTTGGATGCTCAGGTGGAGGCTGTGGCAAAGAGTGCCTTCCGCCAATTACATCTGGGGTGTCGGCTTCGAACGTACATTTTGGACTCTGACCTAGCTACTGTCATCCACGCCTTCATCGCCTCTAGGCTTGACTACTGTAACGCGCTTTACATGGGGTTGCCTTTGGTGACGGTACGGAGACTGCATCTGGTGCAGAACGCAGCGACCCGTCTCCTGGTGGGATTGGGCCGCCAGGAACATCTTACACCAGTTCTTCAGTCTCTGCACTGGCTGCCCATAGTCTTCCGGGCCCAATTCAAGGTGTTGCTGCTTACCTATAAAACCCTAAACAGCCTCGGCCCGACCTATTTGCAGGAGCGCCTCACCCCCCCGGGTTCTGGATCAGCCCCTGCGGTCATCGAGGGTGCTCTCCTGGAGGTCCCCCGAGACTGCCGGGGGGCCACGATGGAGAGGGCCTTCTTGGTGGCCACCCCACGGCTGTGGAACTCCCTGCTGGTGGAGGCCTGTTTGGCCCCGGATCTCCCCTCATTTCGACATTGTTGTAAGACATGGCTGTTTCGCCTGGCTTTCGGGGGGGAGGATGGGTAGGGTGGTGGGAGTGGGTTAGGGTGGTGGGTGGTTTGGGATCTTTTATACCTCCCTTGTTGTCTATTTTAAGAGTTGTTTTTAATGTTAATATGTTATATTGTGCACCGCCCAGAGCTGCCTGTGGCAGGATGGGCGAGTTAAAAATGTTTTAAATAAATAAATAATGTGCCCACCCCACAAAAAAACTCCCACACCTGTTCTAGATGAAGAGTTCACGTGGGAAGTGTCTGTTCCTGATTTTCAAACACTATTGTACAGGATGCAGGAACTAGCTCTGCAACAGTAGCTCTGGAGCAACAGTGGGGAACTGAGGGGTAGTTCAGAAGAGATTTTAGTTTAAATAGCGTAATGAGTATGTAGCAGTGCAGGCTCATCCCAGGGTTACTTCTCTCTCAATCCTGCCCCACACACTTGAGTCCACATAGGGATTCTTGCTACGAAGTCTTTATTGCCCTTTATTCTCCACCTTATACTATACTTGATAGTCCCGAGAGCCAGGCACCACCTCTCCTGTAGTCCTTGCAGCCAGAGCCAGGCACTACCTTCTGGCTGACCCTATTCGCAGACATCCTTCCATATTCACAAGTTTTGGAAAAGGCTCCACCCTTTTACCTGTAGTTCGCTTTCAGAGATGGCCCCCCAGCCACTCTCCCTGCTGTTCCCTGGAAGCTGCCCTTGAAAGGTTGTAAAGGCAGAGCTCCCAGCTCCTGCCTCTTCCACTGCTAATCCTTCTTCTGAGCTCTCGGTTCTCTTGAAGTCTGGGCTGGCCCTTCCACGCCCAGACTCACCTGCTTTTTATCAACCTGATTATCCTAGCTACTGGTTGGCCCAGCTGAGGCATCTCTAGTGTGGTCCCATCGTGACAGCCTGTGTCTCTCTAGCCGGTGCTACCTTAAGTTGGCGCTACCTCACTTCCCTTAAAGGGACAGGCTTTCCCATTTAGCCTGCCCTGTTACAGGGTGTTTTCAGATGAGATGCTACCCTGCATGGCCACCCAGGAGCCATGAATCCTCCTGTCTGAAGGTAGAGCAGCCGGATGCGCGCTCCCATGTGCCATGGAGCACCCACTCTTCACCATTCACAGAGTTATCCGGGGAATGCGGAGTGAGCTGTGCGGGGGCAAGGCAAATGTAACCATGGGGACATCTGCCACACAGTAGCCACTCTGGGAGCTGAGTACACTTCTATTTCAACAGCAATAATTATTTCTAACTGAAACACAATAGGAATAGTTTAATCTTTGATTCTGACTCCTGGAAAAGTGCTTGAACTTTAAATGTATTTAAAAGTATGAATATGCAGATATTTGTGTCTGTGACTGAAAATTCTTGTGCATTGAATATTATTTGGTTTGGGTAAAGCAAAATAGGCTCTGGATAGAACAAGTACTCAACAAAATAATATGGTTACTGTAGGTATTTAATGTCTATGGGATTTACCCCCACAGCTCATTACTAGTAGCTGTAGCTGACTTGAACACTCTTGTGTGTTTGGATGAAAATGTGCCTTTTTAAATGCAAACTGAGGCTCAATTGAACGCCATGCTATTATGCATTGTGCAAATAGTTTCAAATATTTAATGAACAAAGCTAAAGTGGCTGAATGAAAACCATCTGACCTTATATATATTTTCTATGACAGTTTAACTATCACTCATGTACATGCAATATTTCATAGTTCACCTGAAAATACCAAAAGTCTTTTACAAACTTTAATTAAACCTCAAAACACCCCATAGAGCTAGGTATTTGCCTCATTTTAGGGAGGCAGAAAAATGTAAAAAACCTCATGTTTGGAACAGTGAATGAGCTGATGGCTAAAGTGAATAATGAATATACACCTTATGAGCCTGAATTTTCTGTCCCCTGATCTACAGTCACACCCATTCCCTTAAAACTGTAAGTGGGAAGGTTTGAGAGAGATATTTGGAGCTTAATTACAAGAATGTTAGGTTTTATCTAATTGATAAGAAACTGGAAGAGCTCTTGTATTTGGCAAGTAAGCATCTTGTTTTTAGTGCATGGGCTTGTCTTCACTAGGCCAAAAGGCATATTAAACCTATTTGAACTAACTCATTCTCAATCTAGAAATGTCTTGTGTACACTAATATATTAGCATGTCACATGTTAAAATCCTAAAGTACACAATGTGTGCCAGTGCAAACACAGCCTAAAACATGTGGAAGTGTCCGGTACAAACTTAACAGGAAAAATGTAATCTTTGCAGTAGAATAGCTAACTCTGGATACCAGAGACTTGGGACACAAACCACTTCTGAGTAGTTCCTTTAAAGCCCTGAGGATCATGGCCTAGGCCTCTAACATACAGCCATCTTCTTGTTGTGTTTTCACTGGATGCTCCCAGGGTTTTCAGTGGGACTACTCCACAGTAATTCATTTCTGGATAGTGGCCTCTAAGTCCACAAAGCTCAAGGAGCTTATTTAAGATTGCTTGTATTTGAGATTTCTCAACATACATTATCCACACAGCATACCTACACCTCAAACCGAGAAGTTTAACATGCCATATAGCAATGGAGCAGAAAACACAAGGCAGCCTTCTAACGTTGATTTATTTATTTATTTAATTAGATTTCTAGGCTGCCCTGTTACAACATACTAAAACATAAAAAGATTAGAGAAGCTGCTCTGGAAGCTACATAGCCTTCAGTTTCTTTGTGCCTCTCAAATGCCAACCATGGGTATTTTTACACGTGATGGCACTAGTCACCGCCACACTTTGATCCTGCCCGGGGTGAGAATATGACAGTGGCTGGGACTGGGGAGGGGGCAGGGAGAGGGCGGGGGGACGTGTGGACCATCTGCCCCCTGTTCTGCTCAGCGTGGCCAGGCACCCTCCCTGATGGGTGGGTGTGGTGGCCTCTGAGTGCTGTGCCCCCCCAGAAAAGGTCCAGCTACTGGCTGGAGTTAGGTAGAGCGGGCCAAGACGTGACGGCCCACTCTGCCACGGTTCAGGGATGGCTTCCCCGGACTGTGGCAGGGCTAACTCTGGGATGTGCACTGGCAGGGAGCCCAGCGCACAACTCGGAGTTAACCCTGCTACGGTCCGGGGTATGTTTGTTCCCGCCCGCAGCAAATCTGGCAGGCGGGAACAAACATGACACTACCATGGGTGGCCATACCAGGGTAAGTGTAGCCATCCGTGGTAGCGTCACATTTGAAAAAAAAACCATATTGCTGAAACAACATAGGGAGATTTGTGTTCAACTAGGACTTTTGTTTAACTAGGACATTTCTGAGGGAGTGTGACACACCAGTTTTTTCTAGCTTTGGTGACTGGAATCCACGTTTGTTCAGTCTTTAAAAAGATGTTCTCCAGGTGAAGCCACTGTTGTTTGTACCAGGAGTTTGGTTTGAACACTCAAATATTTTACTGGTTCTTCTTTTGAGGAATAATTTCTTTGTAAACTAGTGTTTGTGTAATACAAAATGATCTGTAGTCAAACAAGGGACATTCTGGCTTATTTAGCTATTCTACTGCAAAGATTTTTTTTTATGTAACTCTTGCTCAGGATTCTGCCAGCATTATTTTTCATTCTGGGTGACATAAACATAGCAAGTCATTTGCTTCTTTGGTTTAAAATAATTTTGGGGCAGGGAACTGAAATGATACAACCCAGAAGAAGTTCCTCTATGATTAGTTTTCTGATCTCTTTTTATTTCATTTATTTTTATTTTATTTTATCCTGCCCCTCCTGCCCGGAGGGCAGCTCGGGGCGGTGAACAACAAATTCAAACAGTTAATGTTTGATTGGAGAATATAGTGATGTGAAAAAAGGGGAAGAGAGCCACTTTTTTGGCATCATCCCCTGTTGGATTTTTATCAGCAAGTCATCCTGAGATTGTCACCACTAATATATAAGTACTTCATTTTCTCCACTACAGGAATTGTCTGTTTTGCAGAGTTCAGACATATGATGGTCCCTCTGTTGTTGTAAGTCACTTAAACTATAAGAATATGTATATAAGAATATTCTCATTCCAAGGATATATACAACCCAGGTGATGCCAAAAATGATAATCTTTGCTTTGGGCTAATGTTTTAAAGATGCTTGTTTTAAAAGTCCTATTGGCCTATAGAGATTGTGGTCAGAACTTCAAAAGACTTATTTCTGCTTCATAGGGAAGGGTTTTTTTCCCTAGGGCTTTTTTTGTTTTGTTTTATTTTTATTTTTTAAATCATAGAGCAAACACTGTGGTAGCCTGTAATTCTATGGATGAAGTTAAATATTTTTAAGAGGAGTGAGAACGGTTGATAAAATGACAACTGTATTTGTGCTACAAATACATCTCCACAATTTCTGAGTCTATAATCATACTAGACGTTACTGTGAATATACATTTTTTCCCCCTTCTAACTTAATCTCTGTTGGTAGAACAAATTTGCATGAATCTGCTATATCATCTGCAGCAACTGGATGAGGGTGGGAGAGAGAATTCAGCTCTGAACAGAGAGATTGGTGTCCAATGACACCTTCCCCAGGACCTTTAAGAATGTTAAAAGTAAGGGTACCGTCACGAGGTGGGCATACCGTTTTCTCCCCCACCCACCCTGCAACTTAAGCATTGGCCTCAGCCTTGCTTAAACCAAGGATCTGAGCTCACCTTGTGCAATATAAAATCGCTAAGTGGTTCTCTTTTTAACAGCTTTGTTGTGGCTCATTATTCATTAATATTAATATATTTAAATTTATTATCCCACCCAGTCCCAAGTGCAGAAGGTAAGTTACAGTACATAAAAACATGTAAATTACACTTGAATCAAACCAGCTAAAATTTCTTCTATCAAATCTCCCCAAATACCTGGCTAAATACATTTTTTATTTAGCCAGGTATCAAATCTCCCCAAATACAGAAGATAAACAGGTTTGGGCGTAACAAATTAAATATTAATTCTTTGTCATGCAAGGTATATTTTTAAACATAATCTTGAGACAGGACTGCTTAGAGTAAATATGGCATTTGCCAGACACTATTAATTTAGATCATGCCTGTGAAGTCTGCTATTACAGCTGTTATGACTGCTGGGTGAGCTAACATGCTGTTGTATCCCACCTTAAGTTTAAAAAGTTAGGAATGCGAACAGACCACAGAACAAGTGCTACGTTAGATGATCAAAAGAAGGTTTTTCTGTAAGGTTTCGAACAACCCTGAGAATTAAAAAATGTAATAAGGAATAATGATATTAAATTTCCATGCCTGAAGCTTTCCCTGACTAGGTTTTTCTTGGCCTACTAATCTGGTGCTTTGTTTTAAAACCTCTCCCTTGAGAACATCTGGGTGGGTTGAAACTGCATTGTGAAAGGCGCATCAAAATGTTGCATTAGAGTGTCTTCTAGCCAGGTGTGTGTGTGTGTGTGTGTGTGTGTGTCCACTACCTGCAATAGACAGTTTAGCACTCCAGAAAGGAGGGACAGCTCCCTCTTACGCACAAGCTCTTCTCTTGTAAAAATACAAAAGGGGGCAGTTCCTAGTAAAACTAGCTTCATTCAGGGGGGCGGTGGGGAGCTTCTAATCCTACTGCTAATTAGTACATACAAGTCTTCCTGTAAATTTAATTATTAGGTTTCCAAATTAGAGTTCCTTTTGTGTGTCATTTAAGCAATAGTTTAAAATCTTCCTACTTAAGTCCTCAAACAGATTGAGTGAATGTTTTGCTACAATCTTGTAGTTTTTAAATATAGTAATTGCACAAAATGAAAGACTTATTGGAGCTTCAGGGCTTGGATTAATAGGACGTGAAACTCTGCACCTTCAAAGAAACTAGAACTAAAAGATGACTTGTATTGCCTCATAACTCCCACATAGTTAGCCACCTTTTGCTGTCACTTTTACCCTTGCCCTCCCTGCTTCATTTTCAACTGCACTATAAAATCTTGCTGCACTGAGACACTTACGGGATTTTTTTGTTTGTTTAAGTTTTCAAGGCAGTGATCATGTTTGTACAGTACCCATCGCTGCAGAACTCATCCTGACTGAAGGTGGAGGGGTGTTTTTAGATGAGACAATAGCCTGCATTAGCCCGCATTAGGTGAGTGTTTGTCTGCCCATCTATTAGATGTTTGCCAGATGTCCACCCGCACCCTCCCCGTAGTCTGCACTCACTCGCACGCACTCCCCGCTCACGGCGTTGTCCAAGATATCGTGGGCCCACTGTGTAGGCTAGTGCATGCTAATGTGCACCCACACATCCACCTCCCATTTATGAGGTTCTCCCACAACCTTACCCACACCCAGGTCCACCAGCATTGTCGAGTCGTGGCTAGTGCGACTGCTACAGAGCAATGGGGCAGCTGCACCCCCACTCTCTCCTTCTCCCAGTCTGACACCACTGCAAAGTGTCTCCTTCTCCGGCCAGTTGCAGCTTTCATCTCGGGACTCTAATCCTGTCCTCTCTGCCAGGATCCAGCTAGGGGCGATCAATTGCCTGAGAAGGCTGATTAACAACCTAATAAGGTTGATTAACAGTCTGGTTGTTAATCAACCTTATCAAGCCTCGGCTCCCAGCCTGGCATCCCTGCTGAGCACCTCCTCCAGCTGACTGCTGCTTTCATTGCGGGACCTCTATCCTGGCTTGAATGCAAACTCCAAAGAGGAGTGGCAGAGGAAATTGACATGGGGCTGAGAGGAGCAGGATCAGGTCCCGAGACGAAAGTTGGAGCGTGACTAGGAGACTAGCCCCTAGCTAGACCCCACCAGAGAGGAACAGGGATGGAGTCCCAAGATGAAAGCTGCAACTGGCTGGAGAAGGAGGCACTTGGTTCCGTTGTCAGGCTGGAAGCTCGGAGAGAACTCACCTAATTCTGAGGGGACACGGAGTTAATTAAGAGCAGAGCACTGACAGTGGGGCCTGGAAAGCGGCCCTTTCCATCAGAGCCAGGGCTGGGAAGAGGAAAGCACTGAGTAGCACCACCTGTGGTGGCTACTGCAAGCACATGAAATGCCAGCAGTGGCTGCCCATTTATTAACTCTATATGCTAAAATATGTGGGTGAGGGCTGCATGGACAACACGGACTCCAGCGGGCTAACTGTCTCATTTGAAAACACCTAAATCCTAAATGCTTTCAGACATCACAATTGGAGGCAATGAAAGCCACAGAAAACACTCTATGAGAAATGCATGGTGGGTCACCATAGAATTATCTATGATGTTTGAACTCTTACACCGTATGGTAAATTCCCTCTTCTCTTTCGCAGATAGCACAAACGCCTTGTCTTCACCTTGAAAGCTCTTCATGGCCTTGTTCCTCCCTATCTTTCTGACCTCATTTCCCACTAGTTCCCACCTGACAACTTTGCTCTTCCTCTGCCATCACCATCCCAGAGTCTCTTGCCCCCTAAACTGTCTTGACTCCTTCTCCCATGCTGTCCCCTATACCTGGAACGCCCTCCCAACCTTCAGCTCCCCCCTAAAAACCTACCTCTGTTCCATCAGACTTTCTCCAACTCTTCACCTCATTAGATTGCTTAGTTATGTTTCTCCTGACAGTGGGCTCGATCCCAAACCCCACGCACCATGCAAATAGCATGCGCACATCTCATGAGCAACCCTCACGTGGACCACATGAATACTCGTGTGATCGAGACTATGGCCTTTGGGATCGAGTCCGCTGTCTCATCCTTTATGGTTCCCCTTCTGCTTTGTAACCAAGTCAAGCACCTAATAATAATTCTTACTATTGTTATAATGTTATTATAAAATTTTATTTTAAATAATATTTTATAGCACCCACACCATCAAATGGCTCTCTGAGCACTTCACAACATAAAAATATGTTAATACAAAATCCATTTAAAACAATTTAAAAGGGGAAGCTAAAGGGAGAGAAGAAAAGACATTAAGGAGAACTGGCAGTGGATCCTAAATGCACCTGGAGAATGAATAAGTCTTTTTAAAGGTGAGGAGGGGAGGAGCTGAGACAAACTTCTGGAGGAAGGGAGTTCCACACTGAGGGGCCCGCTAAGGCCAAATCGCTCAACAAGTTAAGGCATGATGGCGGGATTCCCAAGTAGTGGGTGGTTTCGGAGTACAGATAATCATCAGGGCAAGGCTCCAGGTGCAGATCTTGAATGCACATGCAACTTCTCAGCTTCCTGAATGTATTCTTGTCTCTACAAATGTGCCTCCTCCCCTTGTCCATTCTAGATTCTAAGCCCATTGGGGCAAGGACCTGTCTCTAATTGCAAGCATTCAGCATCAGGCACATTGCTTGTGCTATAGAAATAATAATAATAATACAAAATTAAGAATAAAGGATGGGGTTCGTTTTGAAAATCAGGTTCGGTTCTGAACCAACCCAACCCGACCTCAATTTGAATTTTAGATCATACTATTCAGAGTCAGTTTCTATCCGAGCCGTACAGGCCTAAATTCATTTCTGCCCCAGCTCTGCCTCCCAGGCTGTTCAGCCTGGATGCTGGGCAGGGGACTGGGGGAGGCAGATCTAGGGGCAGTGGGGCTGCTCAGGGTGGGGAGAGCATGGTAGTTAATTTACTTACCAGGCTTCAGCAGTCTGCAGTGCCCAACACAGCCTTCTCAGGGCAGCACTGGAAAGAAAATACCACTGAAATCACTGCACATGCACAAAAATGGCTGTTTTGCGCATGTGTGACCATTTTCTAAAATGGCACCAGCAGCATCGACACCATTTTGGGAAATGGCAGCGAGTCTGCGCATCCCAGATCATGTGAAGAACAGCTGCCATTTTGGAAAATGGCTGCGCATGCGCAGAATAGCCATGATGGCCATTTTTGCACATGTGCAATGGTTTTCAGTGGTATTTTCTACCTGGCCTGGCCCTATGAAGGCCGCCAGTTCAGACTCCGGAGCCTGGTAAGTAAATCAACTACCCCCTTTCTCCCTACCCCTGCACAGCCCCTCTGCCCCCAACTCTAGCTCCCACAGACCCCACAGTTTTCAATGAGCTACCATGGGTTTACTGAGTAGCACAGCAGTTCAGACACCACAAATAAGTGCGCGTGACCTGCCATTACCCATGTGGGATGCATTTTGCAACTTCTAGCCTCTAATTGCATTGTCCAAAAACAAATGGGGAGTTAAAGTGATTTCTTTAGGTAAAAGGTGAGGCATGTTGATTGGGGGATGGGGGAGGAGTGCTTGACTATCACTTCCAATAGTGTACTTGTACTGTCAAGAAATGTTAAATCTCTAATGTTAATGCTGTCACTCATCAGCTCTGACTAATGGCATTTTGTGCTCATATTTTAACGACAGAAGGAATGTTTCATGAGACAAGCTGTACTTTATACCTTTCTTTTTTTTCTTTTCTTTTTTTTGCAAAGAAGGGATCGGGTAGGGGGATGTTGGGAGTATAAAAAAAGCATTAGCTTGTTTAAAATGGCAAGACTTTTTGTTGTATAGATATATGGGTATCTGATAATATATCAACTTAATTGGAGAAGTGGTTCTGTTGTATTTTCTTATATTGAAAGACTGGGAAATGTATGTAGGAAGTGTCTAATTCCTTAAAGTGTCATTGCCATCCAGTTCATATAGAGAATTTGATTTAAAAAAAATAATAAAAAAAATACTGAGACAATTTAAAAAGACAGATGACTATTTTAAGAAACATTAAAAACAAACAAACATTAGTGTACTGTTTGGACCATCTGCAGATGCAGTATATAAAAGCTATCTACTCCATTTTTGTGTTTTTTTTAAAAGGAAATTGAACTGTGGAACAAATTGTAACAGTTCTTATGTCCAAGAAGACATGCATTTTATTATTATTAGCAAGCATTTATATAGCGCAAGCAATGTACCTGGCGCTTTACAAAGTAATTGAAAAGACATGGTCCCTGTCCTAGGGCTTACAATCTGAGAGAAGGGGCAAGGGGAGGAGACAAAGGAAGGGGAACAGAGAGAGAGACAAGGGGTGTAACATTCACGAAGATGTGAGGTCCGAGGTGCACGTGCTTGACTTGG
>QEPC01009342.1:3460844-3471132 GCA_003113815.1 Sphenodon punctatus | reverse complement strand
GGGCAAACCCAGGCCACCATCTGGCAGTGCCTGCACACACGTGCAGGACAGGTCTGACCCAAAGCAGGCCAAATTGGCCTGCCATCACACTTGTTAACACCCGTTGTTGACTTGTGTTCAATTTATGCATGGGCATTTTAAATACATACTTTAAAAACGATGTTCTCATTGCAAAATACCATAATAGAAAACAGTTATTTAATTTTCAGTGTTCCTTTCCAACAGAGCAGTCTGAGAATAAGGTCAAGCATTGGGCTGATTTTAATTTATTATCATTATTATTATTATTTTTATTATTTTTATTTTATTTTTGTTTTATTTTATTTATATAGCACAAGCAGTGTACCTGGTACTGTACAATCAATAGTTATTATAGTCCCTACCCCAGTGGGCTTACAATCTGAGAGACAAGGGAGGGGAAGACAAGGGAGAACTGAACATCGGGAGAGATGAGAATACATTCATGAGGTTGAGAAGTTGCAAGTGCATGTGCCTAACTTAGTTACAGGGAATAGACCTGAAGTGCTGCTCTTGGGTGTGTTCTGAAAGGCACCTGCAGAGGAGAAACTTCTTTTCTGTGGAAGCGTGATACCACAAAAAAACCAACCACAAGCACCCTTTGGAAATTGCTAGAACAGTGTAATGAGTGAGTTTTTAAGTGTTTCACTGTACTACATATTGATTCGTGCTGCTGAGCCTATTGGTATCTTATGCTTATACAGCACACAAGGAACGTATGTGCAGGGAGCAACAAGAGTCCTAGGGTGGGAAGGAGAGGACAAATGGCGTATATAGACACACACTTACATGCGTTGGTCCTATTATGCTTTCATAAGTTTATTTGTAAACTGAAGTATCAACATGTACTTCGTTATCGCGTAGGATGGAGTGGCATGGTCTTGGTCACAAACAAAAAGTGTGAGGTACATGGAAAGAGAAGCGAAATTGAAATGAATGATTACTTCTCCCCTACCTCGGGGAACAACCTACAAAGCAATAGGGGTATGTACTGAGCGATGCTCTCTCTCAAGTGGCTACTCTTTCTCCCTCACGTGTGGCCACTGAAAAACACATTCTTTCCATCCCCCCTTCTCTCCCCCAAATCACGTGTATGGCCATTTTTAAACGGACTGAGGTGGGAAGGGGGATGGGGTGTGGCCACGGTGGGTGGAGTTGGGTGTGCGCCCATTCCCGCAGGCGCACACCCACTTCTACCCATCTCCACCCATGGAGCATCGGGCATTGGAGCCCATTGCTCCGTGCGTGGGAGATGGGTGTAGATGGGTGGAGGGGAGTGTAGCGCAGGAGCATGCACGCACCCCCACCCATCCCCCATGGGTTTCACGTGGGCGCCTCCACCCATCTCCATGCAACAAAACTGCGTGGAGATGGGTGGGAGCGTCTCGTGTGAAAGGGCCAATGTGGAGAGAGATCTGTCTCAAAAATGACAGGAGTGTTACCCACCCATAACGTGTTGGGGGGACAATAATTACCCCAATGATATTTATTTAGTGTATTATATCCATTAACCTATTTAACTTAAATTTTGCTTATTTGTACCAAGACTGCTGTCTGATTGCAGAGTAAATGGTATCCGCAGAATCAGATAGCGTGCATGTGAAAAGATTTTTGAACAAAAAGAACAGTTTGGACTTCTTTGTTATCCTTACTATAAATAACTTTTAAGTTTTTCATATTTGTTGTAACAGCATGCTTGCATGTCTACTAAATGCAGTCCCAGTCTTGCAGTCAGTATCCTGGCTAAACTTGTTAAAAATACAAATTAAGGCATGCCAATACCTTATTAGGTATACATTTTACCTATCTGCTGATAGGTTTCTTTATGCTTCATTTAGCTCAGATACTGCTGAATCTGATCTAAAGGGGAAAAAAATCAATACAACATACAAATAAAGCTTCATGCTGTATGTTTTCCTTAATCCCAGCCTTTAGAGTTACCACTCAATAGATTAGATACACACTGCTTCACGTTTTGATTTCTGTGCTCTGTAGAAATCGAAATTCTGTCAACTTTATTACTTTCTGTGGGTTGGTTGTTTCATGCAGTGATAGAGGTATCAGAGTTGTGTACTGCAGGTGATTCATGAAAAAAAAATCTCTTAATTTGAAACTCATTAAAGGCACTCTGGGGCTGTTCAAATATACTGCTTTATTAGTTTTATTTATTATTATTATTATTATTATTATTAGAACAATTGCTTGACTAGTGGGTTTGTGCATTTGCATCTAGAATCTGTAAATCTCAGTCAACATGTCTTTAGAATTATTTCTAGAGTAGTCTTGAGACTTTCCAGTTTGTAGTCTTCCAGTTTCCTAGTAAGGAGAATTTTAATGTGCTGCCTTCATAAGGAGTCTTGATGTTTTAAAAGCCATGAGAGAATGTCTGCAGAACCATGCCAGCTTTGTTAGATAAACGCAAAGTGCAATGATCCCAAGACCTGTGTACACAGCAACACTTCCTTTCCTGCCCCCTTATCAAATTATTCTTTCTGATACAACAATCTTTTGATCAAGCTCAGAAAGAAGAAGTCTGCTCAGCAGGGATGCCTTGGTACCAGAGATAACAGCTCTGCATTCAGATACGCTTTAGATAGACAGATAGGCTGGGGCACTGTTCCTGAAGAGCAGATTAGAACATCTTCGATAAATAGCTAATTTGATGCTTATCCTTACTATTGTGATAATCTCCCAACGGTCCCTATTAGGATGAACATCCCCTCTTTGGGTTCTGAATTCCACTGTTCCTCTTTCAGGAGGTCAAAGTTCCTCTTGGGGGAAGGAGAGAGTGCACACACAGAAATCAATTCCCAGGCACCTCTTTTTCCTGGTTACCTGGTTTCCTGGTCCCAGAAAAAGCACCTGAGGACACTGGGAAGACGAATGATGGAATGATAAGAAAATAAGAACACTGGTGAGCAGGAGAGGTCTTCCTCTATTAATGCACTTGGAATGTTGGGAGAAACATATGTGCATGTAAGTGTGTGAGGGAGTGGAACTTACTCACAGAGGAGCAGAGCTTATTGGCCAAGGGGATGGGGCTTGTCCCTCTTCGGCTGCTTCAAATGTTAGGAGGTATGCTGTGAGTGTTTAGTGAGTCTTTTCATTTGAGTTTCAGGTTGGCTCCTAGCTTGCTTCCTCTGCTGGAACATCTCTCCCTGTACTATGTTTCCCTTTTTTCAACTTACAGGGTCAAGCATCTCTGCTGCATCAAATTTCCATTTTGTTGAAACCTCTTATTCTTACTTTCAACCCAAAGGTTTTCAAAGTGCTTTCAGACTGGATATGTAGGGATCAGGGTCAGCATTAAGGCATGGCAGCCTAACCACTTGCCTGTGATACATATCTTTAGAGGATCTGAATGGACGGGTCTGGAGATGCTGCAGCAGCCACAGGCTCCCCCAACACTCCATTTGTGGCTGAAGCCCTGCTACCTGACACACAGGGGGAGCCTCACTTCTACCTCATCAGCTGTGAGCCTTGTTGATATAGCCCCATCGCTCACATCTGTGTCCTTGCTGACAGCATTTCCGTTCATCTCTCTCCCCCTTTTTGGATTGTAGCAGAGAGAAGTAGCAGCTCTGGAATGTAGATCTATCTGGTGAGGGACAAAGGCTTTCTTTGACAGGAGCACTACACTGAGACTTTTTAGTAGGGCAAGCTTTGAGTTTCTTTTGCCATTAGAAAAGTTGTACTTGTGCATATCCCACTAGAACTAAGCTAACATAATTCTTTTAACGAATTCTACCATAAGATCTTATTAGCCACACATAATCATGACTTTGGTTTTAACGTCTTATATCAAAGCTTTCATATGTTGCAGCACAATGTGCTAGCCCTACTCTAGCCTCAGATTCTGGGTAGGGAGTAGAGGCCTGCACCTTAACCGGAGCCCAGTGAGACTTAGATAGTCTTACTGTGGTGAGTGCACCCTCTGCTCAGGCCTCAGGCTTCCCATCAGCATAAAATCCCACGGAAGCAGGGCCACAATGGAAAGGGGGCATATGGAGCTCCATTAGAAAAGAGCAAAGATTAAGGAGTTCCCCTGCCCCTTTCTAATACGACATCACCCTCAAATAGCCCTGTGGCATTGGGTGTAAACAAACAGACAGCAGCTCCAGGGGTGCCCCCGTCACCCACAGGTTGACCAGTCCAACTAAAGGGCAACCGCCAGATATTCAACCTGGAGCAGGCTGCAGCTGCTCCAGGGCAGCCCCACCAGCAGTGCTCTGAAAGATCAAGGAGCACACCACCCAGGGCAACAGACAAATATGGGGCAACTGCTGCCCTTTTGTTAGGCAGACCCACAGTGCAGCTCTATGCCCATCCATCCATTGCCCCATTCAGCACTATGAGTTGCAGGTGCCAGCCTAGAGCACTGGGTGAGTGTCTGCAACTCTGTGGTGCAAGGGGCAGCATACCACATGGGTGGACCACAGTCCGGGGACACCGTTGGTCAGTCTGTTGCAGCAGCGGACCTGGCAAAGCTGCTAACTGGCAGCCGTGGGGGTGGCCCCTGGAGCAGCTCTGGGCTCTGGCAGCCTCCCTGTCCATCTAAAAATACCCACTGTGGCATTCCATGGGGATGGGACCACCTATCAACATGTTGGGTTGAGCTCAGAAGAGCCAAACTACGCTGGGCCTGGGTTCACATTGGGCCCAATGCAGTTGGGCGCAGGCCAAAATTTTCAGCCTAAGAATTTCAAATGCTTGCAGAAATATAAAACTAATTCAGGGGAGACCTCTCCAAGCTCCATCAGAGAGGAAAAGGTTTGTTCTCCTAAAACAAAAATTATTTTGCATCTTATAGAGGCCCTGGCCCCACTGATTGCAACATGTGTGGCCCTTTGGTGCTTGACTTGTCACTGAGGTGACAGATTTACCAAGAGAGAGGGCATGGGTAAAAGACAACTATTGGTTTCACCGGCCTGAGGACATATTTGGATGGCTTTAAGGGGCTGAATAGGCCAAAATCAGACAATCTTTGGATGCAACTATCTATTTAGACTTGGAGAAAAGGAAGAGATTGCTGTAGGCCCCCAAAACACAGCGTGAGAGTCAGTAGAGCTGAGGCTTTGGCTTGAAATTGACTGAGACAGTGGTGTGATCGTTCTTGCAATACTGACATTGGATCTCCCATGCCAGTACAGAGTCTGTTTTGTCAGTCTGATGACCTGAAGTGTTGCAGCTACAGGCCAGTATGATCATAGAACTGTAGAGCTGAAAGGGACTTCAGGGGTCGGGTCACCTAGTCCAACTCTTGCCTGAAAGCATTCCTGACTGATGCCTGTTCAGTCTTTTTTTAAAAAAAAAAAACCTCTTAGAAGAAGATTCTACAACTGCCTTAGGCAGCTTGTTCTATGCTGAACTATTCTAAAAATTCGGAAGTTGTTCCTAACATTTGACCAAAATCTAACTTCCTTTAACTTAAGCTCATTGCTTAATTGTCATTGCCTTACTGGCAGTGGAGTACAAATGTTCTCCATCCATTTAGGTATGGAGGAATCTCAATCTCCATGTGATGGACTGCTCAGAAGGGGTTACTTTCCACCCTTTTAGCTCTAACTGCACTGGTTACTAACCCTCAGCTGTATTCTGGCATGGTGCAGAGGTAACAGTGAAATTGTGTATACCAAAAGTCTTTTCTTCTTGGGATATTGGAGATCAGTGTTTGATCTCAAGCCATGAGGAAGATGCTTGGACAGCAACAAACCAGTAAACTGTAACTTTGGGCTTAATGGACTCACAACTTATTTGATTAGACTGAATATTAAAAGCTATCTTTTTTGCAAATAACAATCATAGATGAACAAAATATATTGAGCTGAACTTTTTTTCCTCTCCTATTCCACACTTTATTTACCCTCGCTGCAAGAACTGAGGTAAAATTTTACTACACTTAGCCTTCCCAAACCCATACCTAATTTGAAAAAATCTCTGCCTGCTAATAGGAAATATTATCCCATGGCTATCCTTGTGGTTTAAACTCTTTTTTTATTTAAGGTTTTGATAAACCATTGATTTGCATTATCTGAGATAGTCTTTTGCATCTCTCCCACTATTTAGTTTTGTATTTGGTTTGTCTTGAACTGTGAACAACTTTTTGAAAAATCTTTCTAAATCTAAAGAGTCTCTATTATCTGACATTGTATTATTCGCTTCCAGATATTTATGCAGAGATACCAGAAAGTGCAAAATGAGTTAACGCATAAAGTCTTTGAAAAATTTTCTTCGCTCCCTAGTTTTCTTGGTTTAAATTACCATGCTCACCTGCAAGAGTAAAGTGTTTTTTTTTTAAGTTTAGCTTTCAAGATCTGACACTTATCTGAAAGAGGGAGAAAGTGCTAATCTAGGATGGTTTACACAAAGGACCAAAAAAGGTTTCCAAAGACCTAAGCCAAAATTGCAAATATCCCAAAGAAGGTCTGGAAAATGTCTTGTATAAGATAACAAAATTTATTGAAACAATGAAAATATTTGGTAATGAAACAAATCAAAAACCAAACGTGTACGTCATATTTCCATAAAGAAAACAAAAAATGGAACACCCTAATCAATGGAGTCATGAGACTTAAAAAGTAAAGTCCAAGCTGAATAAATAATAATAATAATACAGCCAACGCGTTTCAAATTAATTTCTTCAGGGCTTCATGAAACTATTCAAAGATAGCTTGACTCTGCAAAAGTAGAACAATTAACAAACAGTAAGAAGAAAAAATAATAAATAGAAGGGATATATGATTGAGGCCCAGGCTGAAAAATTATTTTGTAGATAAACTTTTCAACCCAATCTTACCTACTAGTGAGAACAAGGTAACACTAGTTTAGCAAGGGAAATCTAGAGGGACTCCCAAAAACGTATAATATGAATGGAGCCTAAAAAAGAACAAATTGCTTATTAATTTGCTTGTTTGCTTTGTTTATTTAATCAATTTTTTATCCCACACCCTCTTCCAACAGTCGCTCGGGGTAGCTAACCAATCCAGTCAAAAAATACAACATACAATAAAAATATAAAACACTAACAATAATAATATTATAAAACAGTATAAAACACAATGTGGGGCACCACAGAAACAAGAAAGAACCCCTCCATAACCCTCAACCCCCACCTCCTACTCACCTCCTTCGCTGAAAGCCTGGCAGAACAGCCAGGTCTTACACAGTTGTCGAAAGGAGTAGCGGCCCGGGGCCACACAGACCTTTGCTGAAAGGGAGTTCCATAGCCTTGGTGCAGTCACCGAGAACGCCTTCTCCATAGTCTCCCCCTGCACTACCCAGGGGACTTCGAGATAGGCACTCCCAGTGGACCGCAGGGGCTGATCCAGAGCCCGGGGAGTGAGGCAGTTCCAAGCCATGTAGGATTTTATAGGTAACCACCAACACCTTGAATCGGGCCGAGAAGACTATAGGCAGCCAGTGCAAAGAACAGAGCACTGGTATAACGTGGTCATGGCGACCCATCCCTGTAAGGAGGCGGACCACCACATTCTGCACCAGCTACAGCCTCTAAACCATCACCATAGGTAGCCCCATGTAGAGCGCATTACAATAATCCAGTCTTGAGGTGGTGAAAGCATAGCTTCGGTCAGAGTCTGAGACGAACGACCGAAGCTGCTGTACTAGATGTACTTGGCGAAATGCGCTCCTCGCCACAGCCCCCACCTGGACATCCAGGCAGAGCTCAGAGTCAAGGAGCACCCCCAGATTGCGAACCAGAGGGACCAGTGGAGGGCGATGACAGGGGAAGCCAGTCCCACCGCCCTTCCCAGCAGCATCACCTCTTTCTTGTCAGGATTCAGCCTCAGACAGCTCACCCTCATCCAGTCCCCCCACAGTCGCCAAACACCAGGTAAGCACTGAGACTGCTGGGTCAGAAGAAAAAGAGAGGTAGAGTGGGTGTCATCAGCATATTGATGACACCGAACATCAGACTCTCTCACAACCTCACCCAGCGGCTGCATATACATGTTAAACAGGAGAGGAGACAGAATGGAACCCTGTGGGACTCCACATGAGAGGTCGCAGGGGACAAGGAACAATCCCCCAGCACCCAGTTCTTCCTGCCAGGAAAGAGCGGGACCATTCTAGAACAGTCCCGCCCACCCCGACTCGGTACCGCAGGCAATTCACCAACATCTCATACTCAACGGTATCAAATGCAGCCGACAGATCTAACAAAATCAACAGGGTTGATAATCAACAGGGTTATATTTATATTTATATTTAATATTTAATATTTTAAGTATTTTTTTGACTGTTTTGGATTGATTTTATTGTATTTTATGGTTTTAATGATGGAAGCCGCCCCGAGCTGCGTTGCAGGAGGGGCGGGGTAGAAATTTGTAAAATAAATAAAATATAAATATAAAATAAATAAAACCCTGATCCATTTCATGGCGGAGGTCATCGACCAAGGCCACAAGTGCAGTATAGTATATAATATATAAAATGATACATTGGAAAGTTTTTTTGAAAGACTCCATATGTTCCTTAAATCCTATAATTCAATGCATCATAAACAAACTCTGTCATTAACCCATAATTAGTGGAGGCATGTAGATAAAGAAGAAACTGCCAATCCCTAAAGATTGACCATAATAGATATCAAACTTTAAAAACTATTTAAATTTTTTAAAGGAACTTAATATATTTTTTTAAGGAACTTAATATATTGGGACTCAAATAAAAATGGATTTCTCACAAATCCCCCAAATGTTTTTGAAAACCTCCTAACACTTGCACTTGACATTGGAAAGTCTCTCATCAATGAGAGTCAAGGTCAAGTCCCTTGGTTTTATAGTGTTCCTGCTTGATCTCTTTCAGATTGTAGTGGTTTTTAATACAGCATATGTACCCTGATGAAGATTGTGTTCGTTAAAACCTTTACCATGAGAAATTGTGATTTCTGGGCATAATATACAAATGCAACACGCATCAGTTCAAGCTTTGAAATCTACTGGCATGGAAGGCTTAAAGTTAAATGCCTTCAAATACAGATGGCTTAAATATCTATAGAGAAGGGAGAAATGCATGCACTGATTTTATTATTATTATTGTCATTATCATGTGCATATTTAATGTATGGGATCAGGTTTGTGGAGCCAAGAATAGGAACAGCACTGAAGGCTTGGTGTGAAATGACTACAGAACTCTGACATTCTAGGGAGATGTAGTGTGAGAGATTTTAGCTATTCATTCAATCTCATGCTAGTTAAATGGAAAGTTATGAAAAGCATAAAACAGCTGTAACTTTACATTTAATGCAGTATATCGGAGCATGGAACAGTCTTCAGTTTTATATGAATAAGACTTGTAAGAATGTTTATTTTCAGATTTTTTATTGTTTATGCAACATGTATTTTGTTAATATGACATTATAAAAATAGAACTTCTTATAGGCCTGTGGCAACCCTTTATTGCATCTTATTTAAATATAGAGACAGGTAGACAAACGAACTCTCCCAGAACTTAAATGGATTCATAATTTGACTTAGCTGGATCGTGTACTGATCAGGATGACACTTCAGCAGCAAGAGTTTATTATGTTTTGCACACTCAGATAAACCTAGAAGACTTAATTCAGTAGTGTATGCATGATACATCAGCTGGTGCATTGCTATATTCATTCTCAGTGCCAAGCAACTCCAATTGCTCTTTGCTTAAACAAACATTTTATTCATTGAGGGTATCGTTTTTTGCCAGTGTATTTTACAATTATATAGCAAAGGGGACACAATTAATATACTGTGTGTGTTTTTAAAAAAAGAAGAAGAAAAAGAAATACTATGTATGCTACAGAGACTATCTGTAATTGAAAGCCACTTGGTGTATTAAAACTGCTTTAGTGTCAGGGCAAGGAAGTGCTAAAGGAGAGTGGGGTACTTTAAGTGTTCCAATTTACAAGAAAAAAAAAATACCATGAGGGAATTGTCTTTTAATTAAAGCAATGCCCATTTAGGGCAACTACTGTTATCAAACTAGTAGCTGCCGTAGTTGTCAACCCAGATGTACTTTCTCCAACATATTGCTTTCAGATTTTAGTTTGCAGGGCTCCACACCAAGAATGGCATTAATTTGAAAACCAAATGTTGCAAGCAGCTGGCACTGACAGTTGTTTAGTTTTGATATTTCGAGAAGGGTGTAGGGGGAAGCTGTCTTCGAACACAGTGCCAGTGCTTGTTACCATTGGGGAGTGCAGCTACTGGGAAGCTTTTTAGCAGAAGATTTTCTACATGTCAACATTCTAGACTGCAGAGCAGAGTAAATA